>VXBD01014355.1:1540167-1663076 GCA_013399975.1 Indicator maculatus
AAAACCGAAGAGCAGTCACTTGAAAGGCAATTGAAACAAAATAGAGTAATAGCAGCTGCTTGAATACTGACTTTCATCCTTTTTCTTCTATTCAGTCTTGTATTATTGTTGATTACATACATTAGAAAACATGACGGGTTTGAGCACTTAGGTTTGGATGAAGGTAAAAGAGGGTCACTTCAGAAGTGTTTTGATTCTTAATGTAGAACAAGCAATTTAACTAATTCTTCCTGTAGTTTGCTGGGGCTCTTTGTTTTGTGTTTTATTTTAGTTTAGTTTGTTGTTGGGTTTTTGTCTATTGTTTTGTTCATGAAGTGGTTTATATTTGTATTTTAAACTTTGCACTGTGTGGATTTTATAAGTACCACAATTTTATGGCCTTGTATTATCATTGACAAAAGCTTTCAGTTTTGATGCTACTGCAATACCTCTCTCTCTGGTAATGGTATCTCATCCTATTCAAACACAGATTTAATATCTGGTCATATGAGATATCACAGAAGTGTTTTGCTTACCAAATCCATAGACAAAAGTTCTTTTTTTCACTATGTTTTGTACAATAAAGTGAAAACTTCTTACCATTAGCATCTGAGTCTTGACCTGTCTGGTTCATCTATTAAATAGTATTGTAATTTATGAAAGAGAACGCAAAAAACTAATACACGTATTTCTGAAAATGCACTTTAAAATTCCTATGAAGCATTATTAACCTGTTAAATAATAACTATTAAATGATCATGAATAGTTTAAAAGACTGAATTTCATTCCTATGGTAGTGAAACAATTCAAGTGAAGAGCATAGTGGGTGTCCTCTGAATGATTTGATTATATTACACAGCTTGCTGAAATTTCTTTAAGGCTTGAGATGCTGGAATAACATTTACTTTGGGTATCCTGCATTTCATTTTAGTAGTTTCAGTTAGCTTGGATATGAACAAAAGCTTTACTAAAAAACACCAAACCAAGAAAAAAACCCCCAAAACTAAACAAAAACAACAACAAAACCAAAACAAACCAGAAAATCAGTAAAACATGAAAAAAAACCTCATAATTACCAAAGAAGCTGATTTTAATGCTAGGACAGCTTTAACAGAACTGCAAGGC
This sequence comes from Indicator maculatus, assembly GCA_013399975.1. Lineage (NCBI taxonomy): Eukaryota > Metazoa > Chordata > Aves > Piciformes > Indicatoridae > Indicator > Indicator maculatus. The sequence continues at coordinate 1,541,272 of VXBD01014355.1, forward strand.
TCATGAGCTTATGCCCCCTGAGGTCTCAGTTTCCATCAAGCTCCTAAGGTTCATTTTTCTTGAAATGAGTGTTGACACTGATGCACAGCATAGAATCAAAGCTGATCTCTGTCAAGATGGCTTGATTTGCATTTGAAAGTCTTTCTGGGAGGGACTGCCTCTTTGCAGATTGTGTTATTTTGTTTTTCCAATGATTCAGTCCTTGTTACATCCTCTTATATTTCTATATGAGAGAAATGTCAAGGAAATAGAAGAGTACAGGTATCATGAAAATCAAAGATAGGCCCAGAATACTGAAAGGATACAGAAGATAAAATGGAATGTTAAAAATGAGAATATATATTGAATGTACAGAAAACTAACAATAAGAACAATTAGAAATATGAAAAAGCTAAAGGGTTGTAAAAAGTTAGGGAGAGAAAAGGATACCTGGGACACCCTTGTGCCTTCTGAACTATCAGAAACCCACTTTTTTCTGTTTATAGAAACACAGACTTGGAGGTGAGCTTGAAGTAATCAGCAAAAGAGGGTTGCTTCTTGAAGGTTCAGAAGTTAAAAGACTTGGTTTTGACTCTATGATTTACACTGGTCTCTCTCTTTTTTTTTTTGGGGGGGGGGTTTGTTTGTTTGTTTTTTGTTTTTTTGTTTTTCAAGGAGGAAAGGAAGGAAAGCTGTCAAGTTGTTTGACTGCTTGACTTTGGCAGTATTGCCCTTTACACAGGGATGAATTGCACCCAAACCAAACTCAATGTGGTCTGTAATAAATTGTACTTACTTTTTATGATGTGTTCATTTACACACCAGCATGCAGTGAATAATATTCTGCAGTAAACTATGACAGAACACACAGCTGTGTGAAAAGGAAAAAAGACCTGAAAAGGAGAAAGGGAAGGAGAAAAAAATAAATCCATACCTAAATACTGCTCAGTCCTTTGCTCACTCTCTCCTCCTGCAGTGGAATGGGGGGAGAATCGGAAGGATATAAGTGAGAAAGAGACTTGTGGGTTGACATAAAAATGGTTTAATAATTTAAAAACCACTTAAACCCCCCAAACTTTTAAGGAAAAGAGGACTTTAAATAGCTGTAAATGTTTCTGAAGTTTTGGATATGTCTTCAGAGAGCTTATATGCCATTATGGATATTTCTGTAACATGCCAGATGCATCTCTCTCTCTTTCTTTTCTGTGTCATCTTTTCCTGATGTTCTTTATAAGGAGATAATATGCCTAACGGCCTTTTCTTTTAGTATCTTAGAGTGGGGAATGTAAGAATTTCTTGCTACATATGTGATTATTTTTGTATTAATTATTAATAGTATCTAATTCATGATCTGTACTCTGACAGATATTTGCATATCAAGATAATAATCAACAGTTTGAAAACTTTCCACATGCTTAGGGCCACCTACAACAAGATTTAACAGATGCATAAAATTAAATCTTATTTCATGCATTTCTGAAGGTACAGCTTTTACAAGTGGAAGCTCTTTCAAATGATTGTCAGAGCATTCCCTGGGTGTAATGCTGAACAAAGTAGAACAGACTAAAACAAAATCAGAAGTTAAAATCTTGAATTTTTCAGAATATGTTCCAAAGAGGTAAGGTTCCACTGTGTGATTTCAGTGACAGTATCATCGTCTGAAAGTCCAAGTTCAAATTAAAATCCAAAAATTTCCTGCTCCACAATCAACTGGATCCTTACTCAGTATTCATTACTCATGTGTGCATGACAATCAAGATTAATGTGAAGAGAATGTCTCAAAAACCAGCAAAATGTTCTGAAATATGCTAAGGAAATTTTTATTGCGGTTTCTGTAGGATGCCAAAGGAACGAATCAAATGTTCTGTCTGCATAAACTAGAAGAAAATATTTTAATTTAAAAAAAAATCAGTGATTGAACTTTTCAATTTTCAAACTCATGTTTAAGGAGGACTTTGTTCTTCACTACAACTGTCATTTGGAATTTTTTTTATTTTGTGACTAAGTGAAATACTGTTCTGGACAACTTCTTTTTAAGGTCTTCTTGAGCAACACTATGTTAATCAAATGTTTGGAAATAACTTTGTATAATACCAAATTCCATCAGAGAAAGCTGAGAGACCTTAAGAAAGGGAAGAGATTTTAAATACTTGCTTACAGGTGATGTGTTGTTTGTTTTCTGACTAACAAGCTGAAAATAAAATATCACATATAAGTAATAGGAAGGATGGTAATTAAAATATTAGGAAGATTAGAGGGATGTTAGAAGAATACTAAATAAGCCTGAACTGCTTTTGCAACCTAGAATAACCCTCTTTGAGATTTTAAGAATTTTTGCACGGTTCTGGAATGGTGTTAAAATAAAGGATCAGTGCAAGAAAGAAATCTACAGAGAAATTTTAATTTTAGAAGAGACAGGAGAAGAAATAGACTTTTTTTTTTTTTTATTAGATGAATCACTAAACTAGCACTGAGATATTTGATATCTGTACCATGTATTTTGAACAGCAGCCCAGGATGAACAAACGCCTGAATGCTACTATGCAAATTTAAGTATCTACTGCCAAAGAATAAGGAGAGAAATCTCAAACCCAAATCACAACCAAAGGAAATGTTCTTGTTTGGGAATTACAGAGGCTTCTGTCCAAATTTCTAGTAAAACTCTCTATCATTTGAAATGGTAATTCATTAAGCATATTTAGATACCATAGGGGGACTTTTTTTTTTTCATTTTTATGACATGAAAAATACAATGAATATGCCAAGGTTATATATAGGGGTTCTGTTTGGTGTTCTGCCAAATAGTTCTTTGCAGTAAAAAAAAGCACAGTATATTGGTAGTGTATTTATAATAAAAATTAATTTTAATATATTTTAATAACAATATTAACAAACTTCAAGCCACTTAATTTTGATTAGAACACTTTTTTGAGTTTATAAGATAATAAGTGTCTTATCAATAAATAATAAATAATATTAAATTAAAATGGTAAACAGCTATTCATTAAGAAACACTAATGAAAATCACAAATGTCTTACTAAAATTACGTTTCGTTTTCTCACCAGAGAGAAGCCTGCATTATACAGTTAGTAAATTAGCAATTATTTTAAGATGACATCAATATGTTTAGCTTTATACATGACAGTTGTTGAAAGATATTGCACTAAGACTCAATAATTAATGAAATTATTAAATAAATAATATGATTGTCAGTATCTCATCACTGGAACTGTCAACTGCAATGGAAGTAGTTTTGTTTCATATCTGACATCTTGGCTTTCAGTTGTGATCAAACACAGTCTGGGTTAAGATAATTTCATTTTCTTTAGAGCTTGGTCATTATTTTAGAATCCTCATCTTACCATCATGTTAAATATCTTTAATTGTTTTGGACATTTTTGAAAAACTCCTATTTAAATGCTGTGGTTAAAAGGTTGCTTAATCTCACAAGCACGTCTGTCCCAAACCCCCAAATTTTATCATATCCTAGTTCACATGGGGAAGAGCTGGGTCCTTCAATGGTCATCTGATAATGGTAATTAATTAAGTTCTATTGCTTCTACTTTCTTTATTGTCAAAAAAGAGGAAATTCCAGTTATTTGTTCTTTGTCTCAGTGGTTCTTTATTCTGTTTCTTATTTGTGCCACAATTAATAAAAAAATCAAACTCTGATTTCCTAAAGGTAATAGGAATTCAAATTAGCCTTCAGCAGTTCATGAAGTTGTTGGTAATTTAAGCATAGAAGTCATTTGGAAGAATATTAAGATATCATGCATAAAGTGCCACATAAATATGACTATCAGAGTAATAGACAATCTGATCAACTATAAAAGGCGAGGTCAGGCCTCTGGGGTTTAATAAGAACTTGTGCCACAAGCTTATTATGTAGAACTGACCAGTGTAAAAAGATTGTAATTTTATTTCATATTATGATAGTTTATAAACTTAAAAATCACAGAGTAATGAAAACAGGAAATGTTATCTCAGAATATATTGAGTAGCATACCAGTTACAGCTTGCAGAATAGGGTACCTGTAAAGCAGAAGATTGTCAATTATACCTGAGAACTCTTGGTGGGATCTTATCCATGCAATAAATTATAAAACAAACCAAACCAAAACCAACCAACCAACCAAAAAACCCAAACCCAAACTGTTTACTTCTACCTGTCTTTAGACTAAGAAAAGTTGCTGTGATACAATGATACCAAAGTAGTCAAATGCTTCTCTTACATATTCAAAGCATATGGTTATTAAATAAGGACAGGAGAGGGAAAGGAGGGAACATGGTCTGAGCTTAAAGGATGACTCTCTGGTCATTATTGCATTTAAAATAGAAATTAGAGGAAAATTCTAAAATAATAAATCACTGGAGCTTTATATCAGCCTTTCAGTAAGAGCATTAAAAAAAAACCAAAAAACAACCTATATCCATCTCAGCTGCCTAAAATAAGCAAAGTGAATAGAGACTATAAAGCACTTTACATAGAAACTGAGTCTTCTCTGTTTTGGCCATCAACTAGAGAAACACAGAACCAAATTATAGGTTAGATAACTATTTCAGGGACAAAAACCATTTTTTTAGTTCCACATTGGTTTGAAGTTTACATAGCCACCACAATAGAAATAACAACAGTTTTGGTTTTTTTTTCCTTTTCAAATTAAGAGAACCTGACATATTTGTTATTACAAATAAATTTCTACTTCATTCTATAGTCCATTATTAATTTCACTCTTTGGTAGGACATTTTGGTTGTGTTTGTTCTGTCTTGTAAAATGAAATATATTTCACAGAGTAAGCAAGTACATTTTCCTTTCTATTTTGATTTCAGAGTACATAATTACAAATGGGAGCAAACATGGTGTCTTTAATCTTTGGAACTAATGAAATGAAAACATTCAATAAGCTTATTACTGTTCTTCCATCTATCACCATTTTTTATTAATATATGCTTTTTTACCTCAAGTACAGAAACTCCCCAAATATATGATTCTGCTTATTTACTTACCAGCCTAATATAACCAGACAGATCAATTTCAGTCCTAAATCTGTTACACAATATCAAGTACAGTCTTGCAAGCATGGCAAGGAAAATCCACTTTCCCAAACTTTACATGTTTAAGCTTTCAAGGTTTTACTAAAATTATTCCTGCTATATAGAATATGATTTTTACATAACTATCATAAGTAGAAATACTGAAGCATAAACCTAGTTTTATAACACAAGTTATAAATCTTGCATTATGACACTTGCCAATATGAACTAAGACTTGAAAATCACCAAAGCATACAAGAAATTTTTAACCTGTATATATTGGATGTGATAGCTATTCAAGGATAGACTCCTTGAATATTTTGCTTAGTATCTCAAATATGGTACATGTCTACACTTTACATTTTACTATGTATCTCTAATTTTCAACACAGAGCTTTTCTTTTATCAGAATCTATGTAACCTAGCCTCTGTGGTCTCACTGAAAAACTGATTAACAATAACTATCACAGATTTGAAACCAAACGTTTTCTTCTTTGCAAAATAGCTCTCTCTCTATCTCACCTGCAACTTCACTCTGCTATTGGAAAAAAAATAAAAATATTTTTGCTATCTCCATGAATGTGATAAAGCCTTAAGGTTTTGAACTCATTTGCCATTAAAAGAAGAACATAACTCCCTTGTGGGTACTACAATTTTTGGAAATGCTTACGTTACTGGCAGTAACTTTATTTCATTACTTGATATTATTCTCCTGGTACTATTCTTTATAAACAGATTGTTCAGATCAAGAATATACTGTAGCATTGTTAAAGTCCTCAATTATGAGAAGAAACATATTAAAGTACAAAATCAGAAATTAGATTGAATCGGAAATTAGATCTTGTTTAGATCTTTACTGGGAAGTAAATCTATTTGAAAAGGAAAAGAACTAGGAAATAAAAAAGAAAATATATTTTTATTAAGAAATTCCCTTACATTGATTTGCTCATGTGTTGCCTTTTCATTCCTACTTGCTTCCAAAGATGTTTCCTTTCAGAATTTGCTATTGAGTGGGAGGTAAATGGCAAGTCTTTGGTAGCAGCAGGGCTCAGGGTTGGCTTCTTGAGAGAAGAGAGCAGGCACTGTCCCATGCTAGACATAGCCAGTTCCAGCTGACTCTAGAACAGAACCAGTGCAAGATATAGCTGAGGCAAACCACAAAGTCTGTGGTGCCTTTTTGAAACGACAGAAACAACTGAGTGGAAGAGGATGTTGAGACAATAAGAGAGTGGAGAGAGGAGGAGGAAGTAACAAAGGAAATGAGAAAATATCAATGTGATGTTCCACAGCAGAAAGTAACGCTCCTGAAGGGACTGCAGGCCTCGGAGAACCCATGTATGGGCATAGGAAAAAAAGTGAGAAAGAAGGAGCAGCAGAGAGCAAAAATTATGTCCTGACCTGAGCCTCCTGTGCCTGTCATTGCTTCACTGAAAGGACTGAGTGTAAACCATGGCAATAGAAAGGTTGGGAAGAGACATGTTCAGAATGAAGTGAGCCTGGGAAAGGAGGAGGATAGATGATTTTAAATGCGTGAGAGATTGCTAGCTGTGTTTGTGTCTGGTGGGGTTTTGGTAGCTGGGGAAGGAACTGCTGATGTGGTTCCTGTAAGAAGCCAGCTCCAATTCAGAACCACCTGTCACCAAAGCCAGGCACCTCTGTGATAACACTTGTAAGAGGGGAACATATGACTGGCATTGAATCTTGAGTTCTAACCACTTTATATTAATTGGTTTTGAATATTTCTCTCTGTTCAGTTCAACTTGATGCTGAAAAGCATCCAAGTTTCTAATGAAAATGAGAAACATAGCAGCAAAACAATATAGCTTTTGGTGGTTTATAGGTATTTCTAGACCAAAATACCAATTTCTGATGATGCACATCAGCTAGAGTGAACAGGGTATCACTGTACAGTGGTACAGCACTGTGGCAGTGGTAAAAGTGTATAGGAGGATTAGGTACTCACGTTGGCTAAAGCCTTAAATTTGGCATGGCTTAGCACCACTTTGACCTCACTGTTTTACCAGTTGTACCATTATGCAAACATACTACAATCATTAAACTCTCCATCATGGATATTCAGAAAAAGGTATAATGTATATCTCATTCTCCAGCAAAATAACATTCATTCCTTGCTGCTCTGAAGAAATAAACCTCAGAAACTACTGTAACAAACAGAAAGTCAGCTATGTGTACCAAAATGCAGTGAACTACACAAACATCTACCCAATGTGGCAGTAAGAGCTGACAATCAAAATCTCCCATCTCACAATGAAGACAGCTGCACCTGGTGAGTGGTGAGTTCTGTTTTGGTTGATTCTGCAGGTAGGTCCTGTGGCAAGAACAATGGATTTTCATTTATAAACAAGAGATATGGATTAATTCAGTTTCATCCTATAGTTAATACAGTGTAGCTGGCTATTAGGAGTATGCATGCCTAACACATTTTTCCACAGCTGACCTAGGAACTTCCTCCCTAATCTATGCAAGGATGAGAGAATGGACTGATAGGAGACAACAGACCAATTAGGGACAAAATAATTGACTCACCCCATAGTACTTTCACAACAAAGCATTTGATTTACTGTTACAGGAGCTCTTTTGGTGAGAATTTCCAGTCTCTTGGGTCCCACAGGGTAGCCCCTTTTCCCTAGAAAATGATAGGGACTGTTTGTCAGTTTGCCTGTTAGTAAACTTCCTAGATGGAGAATCTAACCATCCCATAGATTTCTCCAGGTGGTTCTTTTTCAGAATCATCCAAACAATATAAATATGATTGAATAGTTGGTAGAAATTTTTCCTGCAGATCAAGAAATATACATAGGATAGTCTTTTGTGCACTGAAAGGATAGCTAGAGAGTGTTTTCTAGGTATCTTAAGAAAAATCACTAGTGGTAGATTGTGTTAACAAAGTTGTTATATAGGACTGTAGGGCACCTGAAATTGCAATCAGCAGTGCTTTTGACAACGTCATTTGATCCAGTTAAAGATGCTGTTGCAAGGACCCTTTCAACATAGATATCCATTACAATATGGACAATGACTAAGCCTCAAGCTTGGGAGATGGGTTTCCCCAGAAGAGGATTATTTTAAAAAGTCTCTGAGAGTTTTGGAATCACACTCCTCTCCACAACATTCTGTCTGGCTAAGACACAGCTGTATACTCTCCCTGCTTGTGTATATGGATATAATTTTCAGTATTTAATGTTTGCTTTCTCTGTCTTATAAAGGGGTGGTGATTTCAACAGGTGATTTAACATTGAATATCTAGACTCAGCATAGCAGAGCTTTATGGATTTAATCTTTTATTTGAGAAAATGGAAGTGACATACCCTTTGTCTCATTTTCCTAGCAGTTCCCATGCATCTGGGCAATCAGTCTTTCAGTACCTCAATTTCAATCTTTACACTTTGATGAGGGAATAAGGACTTTTCTAATAGCTTTCATGATGAGGCTACAGCTCAAACACCCATCTTTATAATGTCATCTCCACGCTTCATTCACCACTGAAAAATAATTTTTATAACCACCATTTCCATTCACATGTGGCACTCCAGAAGATGGGCAATCGGTTATTTCTGATATTTGTGTTTAGTAGCTTATAAACTATAATATATTGAAACCATAGAGAAGATTTATTTCTCTTGTAAGAAACGTATCTTTGCAACATTCTCTTACCCCCAAGATATAAGGAAAAGTTATGTTTTGCCTTCCTAATATATAAAAATCTATAAGGTCTCTCAAAATCCTGGCATGCACCTAGCATAAGTAAAAGCTTCAAGTGACTTTGAGCTACGTGATCAGAGCTTTGCTAAAGAAGACCACACAAGATCACAAGGTAGTCTCCACTTCCTTTCAAAATCTTGTTTGGCTGGAAACTGCAAAGGATAGATTCTTGATTTAACAGTTAACTCACTGGTTGAAAATTTCTTTTTACCAAGGGAATTCTATGAGGGCTACTTACTGATCTCCTTTTCTACACTTGGAGGTTAGAAAGTCCATAAAACTGACTGAAGAGTCTCGCTTAGAATATTTTGAAATATTTCTTGGCGTTACATCAGGAAAACGAATGTGAATGCATTGCATAGAACTGTGAACTCTGCACTTTCAGAATTCATGAGCTGGAACCCACTAAGCATAGCAGACTTATTGACAATCATAAGGATTTAGTTAAGTACAAGTAGCCCAGCACATTTGGTGCTGAATAGAGACTTCAATGTTTGTATTGCTATTTTCTCCAATGTAACAGAAAATGTTACTTCAGCTAAAACACTGAACTTGTCACACATATTAAGATGTGTGTATCTAAGACAAAAAACCCATGGCTTCTGCATCAGGGTGTTAGTCATCATTGAAAGGTAAATCCTCTTTTCTGTAGAAAATTTTAAAAATGTTGTTATTTTTCAGTTGTTGTACAAAAGTAGGCTTTCAGTTTAAGTCTCTGTCAGTCTTACTTTCTGAAAACCACTTCATAATTGTTTGTCCCTCACTTAGCCAATATTCGCAGTGATCCATAGTAAGATTCACAATTTGAGGAGCAATGAAGATTACGGTACAGTCCAATTGTCTCTTGACTGCAGGTGGGTTATTGAATAGGTAAAATCAATTTTACTATACAGTGAGCAGTCATGGAATTAAGGCAATCTTATTGAAATGCTGGTCAAAAGTCATTTCCAATTGAAAAGTTTTCCATCAGAAAATGCTAATTTACCCATTACACCTTCACTGTCAGGCAGGATTGCCTGGGTTCCTGATAATCCTCTCACAATAGTAAATGAAAGGTGTAGAGGCAGGCTAACTGATATCTTATGTAGAAGGCTATGGAGAATTTATATTTTTATTATTTCAGTTCACCCACTGCTTCAAGATTTTCTTGTGGGTAGAAAGAGGGGAAGAGGAATGCCTGTGCACCTGTGGGCCACTGTGCCAGTAGTACTTCCTTTCTTACTATATTATTATTACAAAGAAACATATTATTCAGTGGTTTTGATATAAGTATTCAAAATGTCTTTCCCCCAAAACTTATTGCTAAAATTGCAGGTTTTATTTACATGAACTTTTAAGAGAAGGACTACTTATAATTTATTTATTTATTTCCTTAAAACCCACTGACTCCCAAACCAGACAGAGCAGAATTTTGGAATGAGAATATCCTGAATTAGAAAATTCTTTCTTTGAGTCTTTATCCTATTGCATGTTCTTTTCTATTGCATTCCTGTTATCTCAGTAGAAATACAATTCCAATATTAAATATACAATTCCATATTTCAGAAGTTATGTTAATTTTGAGAAATTCAGATCAGTATTTGAAGTTCCAATAAAATTTTAATAACAACTACGTTCAAGAAATTAACTTTCGGTGTACTTTTGGTGAATATTAAGTGACTATCCCATTTCTAATGTTTAAACTATATGTCTCCCATGTGTAAAAGACCTCTCAAAAGATTTTATCATCTGAGGTATGTAGATAATGTAATAGTGGGATTTGTTTCTGTGCTATAATTATGAAAAGAATTTTCTGCAGCTTTCTGAAGATTTTACTTGTGTCATTTTACTTGTGTAAATTTTTTGTGTGTACAGGACTTTCCAAAATCAAAATTCTTTAGTGATATTAATTAAGGGTAGTTTTATAAGCAGCAACATCTAAAACAGAAACACCTTACATATGCCAATCTGATTAATGATCAGAAAATGAATGCAAAAATTAAATAATGTAAGCTTTTATAACTCTATTTGGACTGTAGCATCTTCAGCATTCGGATCGATCGAGCTGTTCATTAAATTCAGGGAAGAGAGACAAATTAGTGTGTTTATCATGACCAAGGTAAGGTTTCTTCATCTTCAGTTGTTTTAGAGTTGCTTAATCTGGAATATTCAGGGTCAGGTAGTGTTTATCTATAAAAATGGAACCAATTAGCCATTTTCGTTACTGAAACTGAATATTTTTCTTTTAGTCAACAGCAGGCAGTCTGCCATCAGAGACTCCAGGTTTTGACTACTTCTCCACTTGGCAAGTTCTTACAATATGATGTGTTCCTTTTACATGGTTCTGGATCAGACTGTATTTTCAACAACTTGATGAATTTCTAAGAAAACATTTCAGAAATTATGCAAAATGTTGATTTTGAAGACAAAAAGATTTATCTCACTGATTTCATTTCTGCTTCTTGTCATATTTTTGCCAACTGAAAACTTTAAAACTTTCAGGAAACAGAGATTTTCAAGGTCCAAAGTTCTCCCCTCTAGGTGTTTATTTCTTTGCATGTAAGGCTATCTTGCCAATAAGAGAGTGCTGCAGGGGAAACCTTGCTGCTCTTTGAGAAAAAGCTGGAGGAGGATATAGCATTTTGACTAACAGCTGTACTAAAAAGCCCTCAGCATTCCCCCCTTTTCTTGGGAGCTGCTTTTAAGATAAGACTCCGTGTCATAGCCCCTGCCTGAACTGCACTGTAGTAGCGTTGCAGCTGCAGGTCAGTCTGTGCCTGACCACGGATCCTGTTAGCTGGACCACAACCCTGACCAGAATTGATTTCCTGATTTGAACTCAGATACGTCTGGCCAAATTGGGCTTGTGTGGTGATCATTAGTCTGTCAGCTGACACTGGTTGCCATCGCTAGACCCACTTTCTCAAGTATTGTTGCATTGTGCTATAGTTGTCCATGAGGTCACTGCCTCTGCCTGTCTTATCATGGCTTCTGGCTTTAACTGAACTTTCTTTACAAAGAAGCCTGCTCTCATTTCTTCTTGATAAATCAGAGTTTCTGAATACCTGTCTTGTTGGTGACTTTCAGTTATTAGCACATGGCTCCATCCTCCAGCTGGATTACATGTAGAAGAGAGTTTGGAAAGTCTAGAATATTGATCTTCTCAAATAACTGTTATACACGATGAAGCTCTGTTTTCCAGGAAGTAGCTAAGTATCTGCCTGCTGATGGGAAGTAGTGAACAAATTTCTTATTTTCCTTTACTTGTGCACTCTTTCTTGTGTGACCTATTAAACTCCCTTTAATTAGACACACAGGTTTTCTTGCTTTTACTTTTCTGATTCTCTCCCTTATCCAGGAGGAGCAGAGTGAGCAAGCAATTAGCTGGTGCATTAGCTGCCATACAGGTTCAACACCCCACAAAGGGCCAGTGACATGTTTTGATATCCTGAAAACTGTTAATTCATCTATTTTCTCTTGCACAACCTCCTGTTATGAAAAATTTTCAATATCTCTGTGTTCATTGCCATTTCCTTGTTTCATTTTTCTTGACAATAAAAACACTCATTCACAGAACCCTGATAATATTCACCTGGTGCTTCAAGCAGCACTGCTCATAGGGCAGCACTGCTGCCATAAATTTTCCCTAAGAGTTTTTTTTTCCATGCAATATTTCATTAATCACAAATGGATGAATAAGTAAATGTATCTACTGCAAAACCATGTTCAGAATTTGTCAAAAATATTTGTAGATAATCACATTTCCACTTACCTCTTCTTCCATTTCTTCCCTCTGTATTATGATACTTCTGCATGATAAGAATCTTTCATGTGATCTGCTACCTGGCCTCCTTGGCATAGATCTTGACAGTTTAGACTTGGCTTTAGTTTTCTTAAGATTTGTTACTTTTTCATAACTTATTCATTGTTCCATAGAACTTTTGCTATTAATATATAATTCTAATAATTTTTGATGGTCTGCTCAGAATCTCTTAAGCTTTCTGACTGCATACTTGCTGTGTTAAAAGGGAACACAATGCACTTTATGTTACGTATTGTTCTATGGTATATTTCTATTCTTTTTACAACCAATGCAGACCTTCCTAAATATGGTGGGTGCATTTTGAGTCACCAGTATATTCTGTCATCTTGAATCTGATCAAAATCAATAAACACAGATAACGCTCTTTCTAATTACTTAATTAGCTGAGATATTATGAGAGCAATATGATATATAGTTGGGAGGGCATGTGAAGCTCAGGCATATAGTCTACTTTCCTTGTAAATTACACTTTAGGTCACCAGTGTGGAAAATACCATTTCACACTTGATTTGCTACTCTGGGGAAAAGAACATTGAGATTCACATTTCCCTCTCAACCTTCATCTTCCAGGGCTCATCTCCCATGTTACCATAAATGTGGTATGTAATACATGCTGCAATATTACTTCATAGGTATGCTAAAAGTCCCCAGTTTCTCATCTTTCTTTCTATCTGGCCTGTTGTGTTGTCTCTTCTTTGGGACACTAGAATGCTGACAATATGCATTTCCTTATTTGTTTAGTGCTTTAATATTTTTCCATCTCATTTGATGAACTTTGGCTTTGATATCAGCTCAATGCAAAGCATATATATGTGTATTAAGTAGGGTAAGGATAAGTTTTGCTTTAATGTGAAGAACTTTTGGTGTGAAGATGTCAGAAAGGGACTCTCATAAATTAATCATGAGATGAAATCCTTTAAAAACGACAACTCTTTTGTGAGTGAAAAAGCTAAAGAGAATCATTCTTTTCTCTGAGATGTAGAATTGCCCCTCCTTTGTGTAAGATGAATCCATCTGACCAGACTTCACTGCAGACCTAAACGTTCCACAGCTGCAGAACAGCGTAAAGCAGATGTGAAGCACTACCATTTCCACTGGGGGAATTCTGACAGCTGTCACAAACTCCCTACTCATTGTCAAGTGACACTGTCAATCCCATTACTTACCTTTTCAAATGCCAAAGGCGTGGTACAAGCTTCTGGTAAAGTAAAAGGCAAAGTCTGAAGAGCTATCACAGAATGCTTGTAATAGTGGTTTTACTAAATTCACATTCAAAATGCATTTGTAGAATTAAAACGAATATCGACAAATCTAGCACGTTAATCAAAACAAGCAGAACTCATCTATGTAAGGTACAAATTGTATTTCCAAACCCTGTTTGTCATGTACCAGGCAAACATTATGATAATTTGGTAATAAAGAGCCATTTATCCTACACTAGGAATAAATATTGTAGCTAACTGAGAATCATCTGAAATGATGTAAACTTAAGCAATAGAAGGAGAATAGAGGCTTGAACTGTGTCAAAGTTAATTTACAAAGTTAAAGGACTAATAAATGTCAATAGTGCAGAGACTTTATTTTAAGCAATAAGAAAGGAAAACAGGGCATTCTAAAGATCTGAATTCCAGAAGTTTATTTAAATGAGATTATGCCTATAAAGAACTCCTGCACAATGGACACAAAATGGAAAGCATCCTCATATATTATTTGGTCTGCCATATCAGTATTATAAACTGCTATCATATTCTTTGCAAGATGTGATCCATTTCCAAGTAGAAATATGAAAAATTATCTTTCCTAGTCGTGTGTTGATCAAAAAAGTCGTTTTGATGGAGTCTGAATATATATATTTCATCTTATAACAAAGAAAGTAAAGGTTATTAAAACTATGTGAACAATTCATAATGCTGAGTAAGAAGGAGGTCATATGACCTTTTCCAATTCTGCTTCAGGGCAAAAGTAGCATTTAGAATTTTATGATATTTCAAGTATTATAAATGTTATATCATTAGCTATTCTCTTCCTGGAGAAAGAGGAACTCATAATCTTCAGGAGTGTATAGAGAAATAATAGAATATTAAATAATGCTTAACTGGAAAAATTATTTTACATTCTGTTCTGAAATTACATATTTTCTGATAAGTATGTTATATATTTTTCTTCACAGAGAGGCTTATCAAACACTGGAATGGTCTGCCCAGGGCAATGCTGGAGTCACCATCCCTGGAAGTGTTTAAGCAGCATTTGGACCCAAATCTTAGGGACAGGGTTTAGTGTTGACCCTTCAGTGCTGGGTTGAAGACTGGGTGATCTCTTCCAACCGGATGTTTTCTGTGATTTCAGTGGAAAAAAAGAAATGTGAGAGTTACAGAGGACAGGAAATCAAGATATGGTGATTTTATATCAGGGCCAAAGAAGGGTTTACTGTAGTACAATGCAGAATTTTTTTCTTTTAATGAGACTTAACAAAAAATAAAACAAACAAGCAAAAGCAACCAACCAAAAACCAACCAACCAAACAAAAAAAACCCAAAAAACCCACAAAAACAACAAAAAGAGAGAGAAAAAAAAACAAGGTAGCTAAAGGTCTGCATCCCTAAAGAGAGTAAAGGGAGCTACCTGAAGTTCTGTCTTATAACACAGCTATAAGTACTTTATTAGAGGAAGAAATGGAAAATGTGAGGTCAAATGAAAAAAAGGTTCATTCACTTTCCTGTCATGGAAGAGTCAGTGGATAGTGGAAGTAAAACACACCATTAAAACTGAAAGGTTAGCTGAGGCCTGAGAATTTTTAAATAAGTTCTGATTGTAAAAAAGGTACTCAAAATATGATTCATTATTTTCTTTTGATCACTTACCAAGAATAAAATACTTGTTGTGGGGAAAAAAAATAAAAAAGAATCAACTGTTGTAGAGATTGCTGCAGGAGAATGTATTCAATTTTGTGCAAGTCTGTTTATTCCTAACCCTGTGTTTTTCTCTTTAAAGATTATATGGTAGATATACTGAAAATGAATCTGATATTCCTTTTAAAACTTCCATATGCAATGTTCTTTATTTATAGAAAAGTATATGATCAAGTGATTACAGAATTACAGAATCATAGAATCAGAAAATAGTTGAGGTCAGAGGTCTTCTGATCCAATCACCCAGATCAAGCAGAGACACCTAGAGCCAGTTGATGACGACTGTATCCAGATGGCTTTTGAGTATTTTCAAAGCGAGAGACTCCACCAACTCTCTGGGCAGTCTGTGCTGCTACCCTCCCAGTAAATGAAGAGTTTTCTCTTCTCCAGGCTAAAGAGTCCCAGCTCTCAGCCTCTTCTCATGGGAGAAATGTTCCAGTCTGTTAATCATCTTTGTGGCCTTTCACTGGACTCTCGTCAGTATGTCCATATCTCTCTTGTGCTGAGGAACCTAGAACTGGACCCAGTGCTCCAAATGTGGTCTCACAACTACAGAGCAAGGTTTGCTACTGAGCAGTAAGAAAACAAAATACTGGTCCTAAATTGGAATGCATAAGGATTCACTATGAAAATAATCAAGCATTGGAAAGAGTTGTCCTTGTAGATTTTATAGTCTTTGTCCTTAGAAGTCCCCACATTCTGGTTGGACAAAACCCTGAGTAGCTGTTGTGAATTAAGTGTTCACCCTGCTTTGAGATTTCACACTTCTAAATTTTATTAATAAGATATATAATTGTTTAGGAATTTTGTTAAGGAATGAAGAAAAAACGTGAGCTTCTTTTGGGATGCATTTTGAAGGGCATTACTGAATAATTTTTTTTGAGTGTTGTGGCATGCTGAGGACCCAGAAAAACCCAGACGTGGTGTTTGCTGCATAAATCTCTTTTATGCCATAGGCTTCAAAGTCTAAATACTTCTATTTGCTTGTGTGTTGAACTAATTGAGAAAAACTTCAATCATTTACCTAATAAAATAAATTGGGACAGGCTACCTTTTCTTTCATGGTGGAACTTTAGACAGTTAGTGCTAGAGATTTTATATTTTAATATGTTTGGACATTTTTATTATACTGCATAATGACAGATCTTATGATAAGTTTAAGGCCCTACATCATAAATTAGTATGCTCTATAACACTTTTAATGTCAGTGGGAGTAATTATGGAAAGAGGAGTAAATCAGTGTGGGGAAAGGTGTCAGCATCTGTTTCTTAAAGCCATAGAAAATAATAGCATATCTTTGTAAATGATCTGGTGGCCCCTAGTGAAGAATCATCAATACACAATATTCTAAGAATGAAATATATTGCATGAAAGTCATTGTCAGGATGGAATTTAAAAATTTCTCAGCAGGTATTTCAGTGCTTAATTTAGAAAGGCTTTTCTTTTTTCTTTGCTTATTTATTTGTTTAGAAAAGCAAATTCAGTTATTTTATGACTTAGCAGGAACATTTTTTATATTTCTCTCTAGATGTTCAGAGGCCTATTGATAGGTAGTGGTTTATTAAATCTTTAATAAATAACATTATAGCTTATCTCTATAATCTCAAATCAATACAATGCTGAAAAGATAATGTCATCCCTGACCTTTATGTTTCATATCATTTTTTATTAAACTTAGATAACTCAGTAGCTCTTCATTCAGAGTTTGAAAAAACAGCTTACAAGATGAACATGTGAAACTTTCTCTTGGAGTGAAATTTGCAGTCAGTAGTGCCATAGAAAGCTACAGTGTCAGCCTGTCATCATTTCGTCTCCCTAGAAGATATATAAACTGGGCTTGTGGAACTAAATAAAAAATATATTTAAAAGTATTGTTTCAGTGGTGTTTTCTGGTAGGACTTATGACCTTGTTGGGGACCCATGTTGAAGTACTTCCTGAAGAACTGTACCCATTGGGAAGGATTCATGCTGAAGTTTGTGGAGAACTATCTTCCATGGGAGAAACCCCATACTGGAGCAAGGGAAGAATGTGAGGTGTTGTCCCCTTGAGGAGGGAGGAGTGGAAGAGATAACATGATGAAATGAATACAACCTCCCTTCCCCCACACTGATGATGGGAAGGAGGTAGAGAAAATCAGGAGTGAGTTTAAGCCTAGGAAGAAAGGAGGGGTGGGCAGAAGTTGGTTTAAGATTTAGTTTATATTTCTTGTTATCCTACTCTGATTCCATTGGTAATAGCACTTGCAACCCAGAAAGCCAACCAGATGCTGGGCTGCATAAAGAGAAGTGTGGCCAGCAGGTCAAGGGAGGTGATTCTCCCCCTCTACTCAGCTCTGGTGAGACCCCACCTGGAGTACTGCATCCAGTTCTGGAGCCCCTATTACAAGAGGGATATGGACATGCTGGGACATGTCCAGAGAAGGGCCACAAGGATGATCAGAGGGCTGGAGCACCTCTCCTATGAGGAGAGACTAAAAGAGTTGGGGCTGTTCAGTCTGGAGAAAAGACGACTCCGAGGTGACCTTATTGCGGCCTTCCAGTATCTGAAGGGGACCTACAGGAAAGCTGGGGAGGGACTTTTTAGGCTACCAGGTAGTGATAGGACTAGGGGGAATAAAGCTGGAAGTGGGGAGATTCAGGCTGGACGTGAGGAAGAAGTTCTTCCCCATGAGAGTGGTGAGAGCCTGGAATGGTTGTCCAGAGAGGTGGTTGGGGCCCCATCGCTGGAGGTGTTTAAGGCCAGGCTGGATGAGGCTCTGGCCAGCCTGATCTAGTGTGAGGTGTCCCTGCCCATGGCAGGGGGGTTGGAACGAGACGATCCTTGTGGTCCCTTCCAACCCTGACTGATTCTATGATTCTATGATTCTGTAATGCTCACTAAAATAATTTTTTCCCCTCAAGTTGAGTCAGTTTTGCCCATGACTAAAATTGGTGTGGAATCTCTCCTTGTCTTTATTCAGATTCATGAGCCTTTCATTATATTATCTATTCCCTGTAGAGGTGAGGGGAGTCTGGTGTCCAGCTAGGGTAGACCTCCCACAACTTCAAAAAACTGTTAGGCTCCAGTTCATATTGAAATACTTGTATGCCAAAATCATTGGCAGAGAATTTTGGAGTCATAGCTGGTAGAAAGGAAATATTTGTATAGTTCACTGTGAGAAAAATCTCATGAAAACAGATATTTTAACGTGTGTAGATGCAGTTCTTTGCCTTAAAGTATCATTATAAAAATAACACATATGTTAAATAAATCTTAAAAAAAATACTCTTCTAGCTGTCTGTGATATGACCTTCTTCCCATATAAAAGGTTACTAGAACTCTATGTTTTCTAAAATGAAGAGGAAAATGGACACCTTATAGACCTTTCAACCATCTATGTTTTCTTCCTTACAGTTCGTATTACCTGCAGTTCCTACATTCCATTAAAACTCCTCTTGGAGTTCCAGATCAGGCTCTGAATGATTTTGAGGCAATACTGTATACAATGGCAGCTAAAAATATTTATAACATATATGTCTACTACTTCAAATCTGCAGGCCACATTTGAGATATATAAATGCTATTTTTATTTTATTTTTCTTTGACAGAGCTAGGAATAGTTACTAGTGAGCATATTTTAAGACTAGCTGCATTTTTGTCTGCTCTACAATACTATTTCTGCAGAGATTTAATAAAGATTTCAGTACTTACACCCTAAATCTTTATTTTACACATTTTTAGAAGCTTTATAGACTAGAATATTTCATTGTTCAGTTGAGGCCTGAAGGCAGTTGGCATTTTGCAGTGTTTTTAATGAGCTTTGCATCAACTTTACTATGTTCTGGGAAAACAGAGTATTCCTGGATGGCAACACAAATTCACATTTTGAGTAAAAGCAGACATTCAAAGAAGTTAAGGGCAAAAAATGTTATTGTAATAAATTCATTTTCCACCCCGTGTAATGCAGACTATAATATCACACACAAATGACTATAGCAAACCATGTGGGAAATATTCAATCAGACCAGTGGAAAAAAAAATTATAAAAGGGTCCATATTTTCCCTAGTCTTCCTCTCACCATTCATGTATTTGAAGAGGCCTTTTTTGTTCTCTTTTACTTTCTTCACCAAATTTAATTCCAAGAGTGTCATGGCCTTCTTTGTTGCATCTCTACACAGCCTGCCAGTGTTCATATAATCGTCTCAAGTGACCAGTCCCATTTTTTTACATACTGTGAAGTTCCTTCTTCTATATGAGTTTTTCTAGTAGCTCCTTGTTTATTCATGTGTCTCTCCTACCTCCTCTCCTTGATTTTTTACTCAAAGGAATACACCTATCTTGAGCTTGAAGAAAATAGTGTTTAACAACTAATCAGCTCTCTTGGCCCTTCTGCTTTCTAGTAGAAAGTCATTTAGGTGGACAAAAGTCTCTCTTCTTGACATTTCAACTCTACTGGATTTCTAGATCTGGCATTACTGATTAAGCATGAAGATGAAAAATGGCTCAAATCTGCCTAGTAACAACTTGCATCTTAATATTCATAAGAGCAACAGCTTACTGGCTAGCATCATGCAGCTGCAAGATTTTGTTTCTTCACAGTCAATGTGTGATCATTCAGCTGCAGTGGGTCAGCTGGCATCCATTACAGTTCTTTCTTTGGCTGGTCTCTCCCAACTCTCAGGCTGGAGTTAAAGAAAAGTTGGAAATGTTGCAGGCTGGGTTGAAAGGAACATCACCTGCCTTTGCCACAAGACGTGGCAAAATAATTGTTCCATGCTGTGAAGGCAATGATTCAGAACTGTGTGATATTATTCTAATATGCAGGAACAGAAAGAGGAAATAACAAACTGCAGCAAAAACTTAACTTCTGGTGCTGGGAAGATGACAGACTATGAAAGGAAGGTGATATTGAATACGCTATAACACTTTTGCATGTACCAACGTAAATTAATTTATTGCTATATCTGGCCTTGTCAGATGTGGTTTGATATTGCACAATTAAATGAAAGTACTTCTTTTTTTTAGAATTTAACTAAAGGGCAACTCCATGACAAAAGGCCTGAAAACAGAATAGAAAATGGCAGGATAGTAAAATTTATCCAAAAGTGTAATTAGCCTGCTACAGTCCAGATTACAAGGAAAGCTGAACACACATATGAGTGAATTTACTTGCTGTCAGTCCTTCCTGATTTTGAGTCAGTCTGGGTGCTGGTGTCTGTTAGGGAGGCTGTGTGCATAATTTCTTTATAATTTCTTCATCTCAACCCAAAACAAATGTTTCCCAAGTTACAACTTCTATTTGTTATGTGTTCAGACTCCTACTGTGTAAGAAATTATGGAACACCTATGGGATTAGGAATGAACTGATGAGGAGAAATATTGGGTCCTATTTATCCTTCTTTGAAAACAAAGGAATAAAAACTGTTTTTTTCTGAGATACACTGTTCTTTAGCTTCCTGAAAATTCATCTCTCTCCTTCTTTACAGAGTAACCTATGTATGGTAAAATACAAAAGAATATGTATCCTCCATACCTCTGATGAAGTTCAAAGCCTCTTGGTATTTCTATCTGGATAACGTTTCAAAGTCACGATAAATCCTATCAGTAGCAGGGTGTCTAACTCAATCTAGGATGCTGATGCATCTCTTAATTACAACTGTTAATAAATGCTATTGCATTAAACCAACAATTTGATGGCACTTGAAGGTGTATCAATTAGAAACCGTTTTCTTCACACAGCTGAAATTTTAGGGTAATTCAAAGTTATATCCCAGTCTGTGTTGTGAAATCAATGTTCTGCCATCTGTGAAATCACATGCAGCTCAGTGAGACTTCTGGTTGTACAAAAGGAGCAGCATATGGTTTCAGAAGGCAGGGAACCTGTAAACCATGATGAAATTTATGTTCAATAAAATTATATGCTTTCTTTACTGGGAAAAAAAAACCCACAATCACATTGGAAAAAATGTAGAATCTGATCTAAACAAACCTGAAATTGGTATAATTTATATTTAAGTGTTCTGTGACTACACTCATCACTGAGCCATAGCAATCCAGGTAATTCATGTGAAGCATGGTAGAATAACAACTATTTCTACAGAGATTGAAATTATAAGTACCTAAATGGTTCCAGTCATATCAAAGAAGATCCTTAAACCTTGGTATCGGATCTGTACAGTTCCCTTGAATAAACAACCAGTAGGGCATTTATTTTCCAAGTCTAGGACACTATTTACATTTATTTAACATAAGTAAGTTTAATTTGTTTTTTCTGAAACAGATCAAAGTGACAATTCAATTAGTACAAATGTATACTTGTCTATACCACAATGACGGGAGGGAAGGGGAGAGCAAAGAAGGGGAGGGGAGGGGAGAGGAGAGGAGGGGAGAGGAGGGGAGAAGAGGANTAAATGAGTAACAGGTCTTCCTGCACTGTTTACATTTTTGTTGCTATCAGATCTCTGACACATGGACTTTCCACTGAACACTCTCTAACATCTGCTTGCAAGAATCGACTAATCATCCATTCCCAAACAATTGTATGATGGTACAAACTACTTTTTCAAACATTTGAATTTAGGCAATATGTACTAGCAGTGCACACCTGTTGAGTGTTATCAAATACGTGATATACTTGACATACTATAGCTATACTATCACTGCTGTCAGCTATAATCATATAATTAATTTATTAATATAGGTACTTTGAGCTTTATTCTCTTTTTTTTTCATTATTAAAAAAATGAAGTCATTATTTTCAGTTCTCTTGCTTATAGGGAAAAAATAAAAGAAAAATGAAAGGATCTAAGTGCTAATCAGTATTCTTTGTACATCTGCTCTCATGTTATTCCTTCTAAAGAAAAGTAATTTGAAATGATGCTGTAGGGCCTTATTACCATATTTAAGAAGTCACCACTTGTGGTCTTTGAATGAGAAATGGGTTATAATGTGACATTTTCCTAACACTTCAGGAGATGCCCTTCTTGACTATAATCTTTACCATTTTTCCTCCTCAGTAGGTACCTCTCAAACATTCAGCCCAAGAATAAATGGAAAAGAAGCAAACTGGGTACATTGCTCCATGCCATTACAAGTGAAAATATGAAATCCTAAAAAATGTTTACAAATAACATTGGCAAAAACAAAATTATAAAGAAGCTGGTTGTGGTGATTTAGTTCTTTGTCAGTCCTAGCATATGGAAATAAATGAATTTTAAGTGAATACTTAACATATCTGAAAGAGATTTTTCATTAGTCAATGCCTTACACTGATTCAGAACCTTGTCTGCTGTATGTCTAAGTATATGAGATACTCTTCACTTTTCACTGAATCCAGGCAAACGAGAAATATTTCTCTCTTTAGAACTACAGGAAGATTGAGCTTTTTAGGGGAAGCAGTATTTCTTGAAGTTTTTCAAATTTAAACTGTGTCATCTTTAAATACCTCTTCCCTTACCATCCTACAATATTTGCTGGAATTATATGAGAGCCTCCACACACTTCCTTAAAGAAAACTTCTTGTTGTTATAGAGAATGTTTAAGACATGGTACCTAAAGACTTATGCTTAACAAATGAAAATAGAAGGGAGAAAATGCACCATTATTATTTTAATACCAGTTATATGTAAGGTGGCATTTAATCCCCCAATATGATCACATTACTGATGAAATAGATAAGGGCCCATTAAGAAAAATAAGCTCTAAAAATGTGTTGGGGAAACAATTTTTATGACAGAATCACAAAATGGTAGTTCAACCTTCTTGCAATAACAGGTTCATCTGAAGCAGGTTGTCCAGTGGGTTTTGAATGTGTCTGGTAAGGAGAGTCCACAGCAACACTGGGCACCCTATTCCAGTGCTCTGGCATCCTCAAATTAAAGAAGCTTTTCCTTATGCAGAAGTGGAACTTCTTGTGGTCTAGTGGTCTAATGGTCACTTTGTGCCCATTACCCATTTTTCTATCACTGGGCACCACCGAAAAGAGTCTGGCCCCATCCTCTTGAAAGTCGCCTTTTAGATATTTATAAGCATTGAGAAGATCCACCCTTAGTCTGCTCTTCTCTATGCCCAGACCCAGGCCTCCCAGCCTCCAGTCATATGGGAGATGCTCCAGTCATCAAATATTTTTCAGAGCCCTCAGGTGGAGTCTCTTCTGTATTTCCTTGTTTCTCTTGAACTGGGAAGCCCAGAACTGCACAGTACTGCAGATGTGCCACACCAGGGCAGAATAAAGGGGGAGGGATAACCTTCCTCGACCTGCTGCTCACTCTTCTTAATGCATCCCAGGATAACACTGGCCTTCTTGGTCATGAGGGCATATTACTAGGTGATGGTAAACATCTTATCCACCAGTACTCCCATGCCCTTCTCTACAGAACTGCTTATCAAGGTCAACCTCTAACCTTGGAATAGTCTCCAACTTCTTATCTTGGAATGGTCTTTAGCATGTAATCATATAATTTAGTCAGACCTCACAGATTTAAAAAGGAGATTAAATTTATTTCTGCCACTAGTCTATCTTTGGCTTCCTGTTAATATCCATGCTTGAATTTTCTCATTCTTACAAAGCCAGATGCAGAAATATGTCTGGATATAACCATACTAAGACAAGGTTACACTAATCATAATTGATGGAGTAAACAGAACTGTTGAGAGCTCCTAGCTAAGAAAGTGTAACTAAGACTAAGAATGGAAAGATCCTGGAAAATCTGAAACTAATCAACTGAAAAGCAAACAGAAGTGCTGCTACAGCTCCCAGAAGTAGATACTAAACAAAGACACGTTTATTTAAAATTGCATAGTATACATCGGTGCACAGTTATCAGTTTACCATGACAGTCACAAATTCCAGCTTTAATTCAGATAAATAGTTTGGGAAAGAAATGTTGTTTTCAACTGACAGGCAAGTCTGTTTTCAGCTCAGATAGATTGTTCCACCAAATAACTTATATTGACAGGCTTATGAGGAAAGAAAATATGTTTGTGAGCTGAGGGTACAGTTGGGAATGGATTTTATTTATAAAGATATTTTCAAATCAGGTGCCAAGCTGGAAGTTCTGAGAGTTCATTCTGCTGCTAGCAGTAACCTAGATTATAGCATGACTGTGTTGTCTAGGCTGCTATATATATATATATATTTTTTTTTTTGTACAACTAATAGAAAATGCTTTGTTTCTTTTAAGCTGCTGCATCAGGTTTTATAGGCTTGTGGTATTGCTCACCAAATAATTTTCAAGACAAACCAAAGTAGTATTGTTTCTCACTTGTTCCTTTTTACTCTCTCTCTCCATTTGTCTATAAGAATCAAATTTATCTGCCATATTTATCAACTAGACAACTACAGTGAAAATGTATGTAGATAAAATTAAAAAAAAATAGATAAAGCTTGAATTAATTTTATATAGTTACACTTAACTCAGACTTCTTATTTATACATTATAATATATCCTGTAATTTTTTAATCTCTTTTTAGTGGGAATATTATCTGAAAGTGAAATAATTAGGGGGTTTTGTTACCATTTGTCACGTTCTGGGTAAGATCTCAACATCTGCTGTCTCAGAATGCCTGTGCTCTTGCTGAAAATGTTCAGCAAAATTAATGTTTGTCTTTTTTCCAGTGCCTCAATAAGGCCTTGTACTGACACAGATTCAGAAAGGTAAAATAATAGATAGGTTTAATTTATTAAGGCAACAGATACAACAGCTTCAGGATTGTTGGTGATAAATGCACTAACTACAAGTGACTGAGATTAACAAGTCCCAGGTAATATCCAACAAATTTGGAGATGCAAGTCTTTACAATCGTGCTAATTGCCTTTTCATTTATCAGAGGCCTATGGTCCCAATGTATGCAGACATTGCCAAGCTTCTACCAGAAGACTGGTGGTCCAGATGCCACCACTATTGGACCCTAAATTGTGTTCCATAGAGGGTATACTGACTTCAGAACATGTTGTATCACGCTGGGTGTTACTATTGGTTAAATGAGATCAAGCATCATTAAGATGTGGTATAATTATGACAGACACATCCTCTTCTTACAGAATGCAATGCATGGAGTCCCAACCACAGGGATTGTTTTGATGAGGAAAAAAGAGAGAAGAAAGAAAAGAGAACGCAGAAGTAGAATGAATAAGCAAGTTTGAAATATAGAAGACAATGTCTTCCCTCACAAAACAAAAAGTGTAACATTTACGTTCCCTACAGGGTCCACTTAAACAAATGAAAAAACCCAAATAAACAAAACCTAAAACAATATTCAAATAAACAAATACCCAAAGAGGAGTTTGTCCATTTTTTTGTTTTGTTTTGGTTTTTTTATACCATATCCCTGCTGCCATTAAAAATAGCCTGTAATATTGTCAAGCCCAATCCTATCAGGACCTGAGCATCCTCAAGTAGATCACTGAATTGTCACATGAAAAATAATTTGCTCGACATATTTGCAATAGACTTCCACAGACGAACTAGTCACTTTGAGGGTTTCTGTGTTTAGCAGAGAAATTGTTTGTGCCACTAATTGGACTTGCATGATAATAATGTGACTCAGTATTAAATCTTGTTCTGACAGAAAATATACTTTGTACCTGGCTTAGACTCAGAATTGCTTGGAAAATGGAATTTTGTATGATTCTACCTCTTAATCCATTTCAAACTTTCTCGAACTGAATAAGCCCATATGATCTACAAATGAAGCCATTAACTACAAAATGGAACATTTTTATGGGACCTTACTATTGAGAGAGCTCTTTGAATTTGAACCCCTGTCAGCCTGTGAGAATTTTTTTTTTAATTTAGCCTTACAATTGATAGTATTTGCTGCAGTGCCTATATTAATATGGGCCATAATCATGTCCTTTCATTGTCTTGTTTTCAGCTGGAACAATGACACACCCATTGGAAATGTTAGACACAAAGAGCTGGGTTGTAGACACATACTGACTTTCTTCACCCCTGGTGGAGATAGATTGTTTAGGGCTCTTCTCAGGTATGACCTGAACCTTTTACATTTTATTGCTGTCCTCTCTTTATTTAAGGCTTTTAAAGCTTACTCTTGACTTTCTGATCCTTTTAATTTTATCAAAATGCATCAATATTATTTAGTGGAAGAAATTATTTTATGTGCCATTTAAACATAGGGGAACTATTTTTCAGAATGTTCAGTTGTAAGAGTGCTAAGGGAAAGTCACAGCAATTTGAGAGTCTGTAATTCCATGCACAGAATAAAGGTCAACACTCTCATATTTGAGTGCCTATCATTAGAACTTCAGAGTACAAGCCATTTCTTCCTGGTTTTACTTCACAACAATAATAACACTAATAAAAAAAAAAAAAAAGCTTGTTCCTATTAGACAGGAGACTCCAACTGTAAAAACTCTTAGCCAAATAAGTAATTACTTTATTTTCATGATTCATTCTTATGGAAACTTCATATTGTTTCCTGTCCCAAGCCATATTTTTGTTCAGAAAAATAAATAAATAAATATAAATGTTGAGTACAGTTCAATAGCAGTCGGCAAAATTTTCAAAGAGAAATACCAAGGTCAGTGTTTATTTTTGAAAATACATTTGTGTTAAGATAAGGAATAAAAAAATATCTGAATGTGATGCAATTTATGAGGATTTAATTCCACTAATCATACTTGCATTTTCATTGGCTGAAATAGTGGACTGATATGCAAATGTTCCATAATAATCAGACAGGTATTTAATGTGACTGTTTTACATTAGCATAATCAAAAAGCTGTGAAATTGTCTCTAAATTGAGTAATCATCTATGTTTGATTGTGTTTTGCTATAGTAAGCTGTCAGGTGTTTCAATAGATGCAAACTATTCTTTTACCATAGAAAATATATTTCTTTCATCTTGCTAGTTCTCTTTAGCCAAATAAGTATACCTAACACAGAGTAATGTTACACAGACTGTGCACACAGTAAAATCAGAGAAAGTAAAATAAAATGCTGTAGAATCATTTCAACATTCATATTATAGCATCTGGGAGAGTCACAGAAAAATGTCCAGATTTGCTATGTTATGAGTCCTACAGAAAAACCCATACATGCTTCACAAGAAGTCAGTGATCATAAATAATAATAATAAAAAAAAAGATTAAGAGACCAAATTCATATCACATAATCTAACTCAGCCTACTCATAGTATGTCAGAATTTTTTCCCCTATTTTTGTTACCATTCTGGCAAGGTAATGCATATCAAGAAAGTTGGGGTGCTTTTAGTACAAAATTTTTCAATCCTCTTAATAGAAGTACAGCTTGTCAGTCATACTCAGAAGTTGTGTTTCTCATCCTTTGCTGATTCTCATTTGTACCACTGGTCAATTTAAGATGTGGTTCTAAATTTATAGACCATTAATGAAATGATGATGTAGAGACAATTTTTCCCTCAAGCAGATTGCTGATTCTTTTGGAATATTACTGCTGGCAAACTCAACCCAAAAAGAATTTAAATCATTTACACCTGAGAAAATCTACTGTGTACTGGGAGAGATCAAACTGATTTGAGGCCTGCTCAGTTTGTCAAGGCAACTTCATATGACTGGAGAGGAAGTATCTTGATTATGAATGGTTTGGGGTTTTATTAAAACTCCATGGCAAGAATTCAAAACTAGGGTTAAATATAGAAGGAATAAATCAATTCTACACAGTAAGCAAAAGCAGTTCACTCAGAGGAAATAAAGAGCAGAATCATTGGTCCATTCTCTACATGAAGCTCATTATTAACTTCAACAAATCTCTTGGCTGAATAGACTGAGACACTAATTGTAACAATGTCTGAACTTTGAATTTGTAGAGTGTGAAAGTAGTGTGAAAATGACATGTCTGGAGGAAACTAATGAAGAACCTAGCATATACCCAGCCTAAACTTAGACAGTTAGTCAAAAGCAACAAATAGACTTTATTGAGACAAAAACTTCTATGATCCCATAGTCAGTCTAGGATCTGGTCTTCCTTAGGAAGGTAATGTGTGTCCCTCTGCAAATGATACAGTGAGTTCAAGGCACCTGTGCTCTTAACACAGGTGAGGTTGTTCACTCAGACCATCTAGATGTGATAGTATCTTGAAAGGAGACAGCAGTGATCCAGAGAGTATGCAAAACTAAGATTTGCACTAGAAATTTCCAGCATTTCTGGAGGTGATATTACAGATAATTCTACCTTCAAGCTCCTCAAAAACCTGAAACTAAATACTATGACATGGACCTGACAGTTTTCTTCTAAATGAATGTGTATAATGTATGTGATTTTGAGGATCTCACTGCAAGAAAGACATCAAGGTCCTGGAGTAGGTACAGAGAAGGGAAACAAAAATGCTGAGAACAGGACTTACAAGGACTTACAAGGAACTGGAGCTGTTTTGTTTGCAGAAAAGGAGGCTGAGGGGTGACCTTCTTGCTCTCTACAACTCTATGAAAGTTGTAGTGAGGTGAGTGTTGGTCTATTCTCCCTAGTAAAATGTAACAGCGTGAGAGGAAATGGCCTGAAATTGTACCAGGGGAGGTTTACATTGTATGTTAGAAGAAACTTCTCCCCTGAAAGGGTTATCACACACCAGGACAGGCTCCCCAGGGATGTGGTTGAATCCCCATGCCTGGAGGTGCTTAAAGGATGCAGAGATGTGGTGCTGAATGACATGGTTTAATACCAGACTTGGTAGAGTTATCTAATGGTTGGACACAATGTTCATAAAGGTCTTCTCTAACGGAAACAGTTCCATGATTCTATGAAACTCATCGACTGTCCTTTATAATGCTGAGGAAGTGTTCCCCCAGCAAAGTCTAACAAAAAGAGTCAGTTATGCTTGAGATGCCTATTTTGAAACTGTTAATGTTCAAATAAATTCACTTTTAGCAGCAATGTTCACACAACAAAGCTTTATTCCTGCACTTACTGTTTTGGGTGCCTTTTTTTTTTTTTTTTTTTTTTCTGTTAAACTAGGACTGGTCTCCCACAGGACATGATGGTGCTATAAATTCATAATTCTGTCTTGGCCAATAAGAATATACAGTTTCTGCATACACCTTCCACAGCACAGGGTAATTTCTTGATACTATTGTTATGTTTATGGAGTGAACTGATAGCTCAGATGCCTTTTATCCCTTTCTTCAGTGTTTATATGAATTGATTATAATTAGTATATGATAGCTAGGAAGACAGGGAATTTGCATATTCACTCTTTCCTTTTCTGTAAACTTGGGATCCCAATTTTACAGGTGAGCTCAGGTTCACTGTACCTTCAGAGTTATTGCAGAAGTTTCAACTGACTTTGCTTAAATCTTAAAAAAGTAGATTACAGGACTGAAAGCTTACTGTGTGACTCAAGGCAATCCTTTAATTTTTCTCTTCCTGATGTTATAACGCTTTTTGCATCTCACAAGGTTTCATGCATTACTGCTGAAAAAAAGCTTTACATGGCTTTTCTTTGGAAGATGATCAGGGAAGGAAAAAGCTAGTAATTCACATTCTGCATTCACTATACAGGTGCAGCGTTTATAATGTAATAGATGCTGCTGCGCTCATAACAATCCCCCTGTCATAAACAGTTCATAAGCTGAAATACAGAAAAACAGATGAATGTTTTATTTATCTCCCTTACACATAGTTCAAGTGTACAATCAGGACAACTCAGGCCAATTGTGCTACAAAGTGATTTTTGGTCAGCTGAGTTGCATACTCACAGACAAATTGGATCTTGAGGGTTGATCGTTACTGTGGTTTAAGCCCACACTGTCAGCAACAAAGCACTATGCACCCACTCACTCCTACCCTCTCTGGTGGAATGTGGAGGAGAAAATAGAAGCTTGAGGGTTGAGATAAATGACAAGGAGGACCTATTGCAGTCACATACAAGGACAGACTTTGTGAAACCAAACCACCACCAGTATAGCGATTGAATCAGAGTAGGGCAGTGAAAAATACAAACAGATCTTAAAAACACCTTTGCCTCACCCTTCCACTCTTCCTGGATCCATCTCTGCTCCCAATTCTCTACCTTCTTCCCAACATCAGTGCAGGGGGGCAGAGAATGGAGGTGGTAGTCAGTCCCAGACCCTTCCATGTTGTTTCTCCTGCTCATTCCTCCTCAGGGGGGATGATCCTCATGGTCCTTAACTGTGGCAACACAGCTCCCCTCTCACAGGAGACAGTCCTCTGCAAACTTCTTCTACCAGTGTGGGTCCCTGTTGTGGGCCAAAGACCTGTGAGAAACAAACTGTTCCAGGATGGTTTCTGTCAGACTCATGGATGTTTCTAGGATAAGTAACCTACTTCATCTTGGGGTTCTTCAGATGCTGAAGGTGTGTTTCTGCTTCCCCATTGCCATCTCACCACAGGTTGAAGAGGGGCAGTGTGAGAAACAGAGAGAGGTCTTGACACTGTGTAAGCACCGTGACAGCTAAAACATTCGTGTGCTGTTTTGCTCACAAATACAAAACATAGGATCCTCCTTAGCCTCTCCTCTTCCTGTTCTCTGATTTATCCATTGACATCATTCCCTTGGTATATGGACCACCCCTGTAAAATGTCCAGAAGATGTCTAGAAAATCTCTGTGAAGCTTATTTGGTCCAAGATTGGGTTCTGTCTCTTACGGCACTTGCTCAGATCAGGAGACGCAGAATGCTGTGTAGTTATTGGGCAGCAAAGTCAGCTCAGATCAGGTTGTTTTGACATTTGCACTTTTTCTCATGAGGCTCAGCAGAGGTAGAGAAACTATTCCTGTATACTATAAACTGTGACAGGTGTATTGAATTAAATGGACAAATCCTGAAGTACAACTTCCAGAAACTCCATAAAACTGAAATCCCTTTGTCCAACCAAACTTTTCTTTTTTAATTTAAAATAATTATTGTTAGATAAATGTTTTTTATAGTTCTCTTACTGCCTTGTTTCAAAGAACTCCTGCCCTTATTTTCATCATGATATGTTCCATATTAGTTTATTTCATAGATTGGACATTTTGGATTGTAATCACACAGAATCAAAGAATGCTAAGAGCTGGAAGGGACCTCAAAAGATCATCTAGTCCAATCCCTCTGCTAAAGCAGGATCATCTAGAGTAGGTCACGCAGGAATGCATCCAGACAGGCCTTGAATGTCTCCAGAGAAGGAGACTCTACAACCTTTCTGGGCAGCCTGTTCCAGTGTTCTGCCACCCTCACAGTCAAAAGGTTTTCCTTATGGTCACATGGTATCTCCGATGCTCCAGCTTGCACTCACTGAGCCTTCTCCTGTTGGACATCACTGAGAAGAGCCTGGCTCCATCTTCCTGACACTTGCACTTCACATATTTATAAACATGAATGAAGTCACCCCTCAGTCTGCCCCAGGCTAAAGAGACCCAGTTCCCTAAGCCTTTCTTCATAAGGGAGATGTTCCACTCCTTTAATAATCTTTGCAGCTCTGCTCTGGACTCTCAAGCAGGTCCCTGTCCTTCTTGAATTGAGGGGCCCTGAACTGGGCACAATATTCCAGATGCAGCCTCCTCAGGGCAGACTAGATGAGGAGAACCTCTCTTGAATTACTAACCATGCCCCTTCTAATACACCCCAGGATGGCATTGACCTTTTTGGCCACAAGGGCACACTGCTGGCTCATGGTCACCCTTCTGCCCACCAGGCCCCCCACGTCCCTTTCCCTTATGCTGCTTTTCAGCAGGTCAGTCCCCAACCTATACAGGTTCAGGGGGTTGTTCTTTCCCTGATGCAAGACTCTACACCTGTCTGTCTTGTATTTTCATTACATTTCACCCCACCCAACTCTCCAGCCTGTCTGGGTCTTGCTGAATGGCAGCACAGCCAGTCCTTCCAGTTTTGTGTCATCAACAAACTTGCTGACAGTGCACTCTGTTCCCTCATCCAGGTTATTGATGAGTATATTGAATAATACTGGTCCCAGTATTGACCCCTAGCAGATTCCACTATATATAGGCCTAACTCCAACTAGACACTGTCCCACTGACCACAACACTCTGACTTCTTTCCTTCAATCAGTTGACAATTCACCTCACTATCCAATCATCCAGGCCACACTTCCTCAGCTTAGCTGCAAGGATGCTGTGGAAGACTACTTTTTGGAAAATTTTAGCCAATTTAGTAAAATAAGCTGTCACTCATAGATAGATAAGTTATTTTTCAGCAAATCAAAAATACAAAATCAGCACAGCTCTATGCACATGAATAGTGCCAGTGATTATGGCTCCATGTTTTTCTTTGCTTTCACAAGTATGATGCAAAAGATTTTCAAAATATCTTTTAACTGTTGCCTGCAGGTTATTTTTTTTCCCCTTCACTGACTAATATGAACAACTGGTTAAGATTTATACATGACAGAAATATTTACATATCTCTTCATTTCATTGTAAATTCAAAAAAAACTATATGTCTGTGAAGGGGAAAAGAAAATGAGACAGCTTTAGAAACTCTGGGTGAAATGTTTCACTGCACATAAATGATCAGCACAAGAATTATAATCAAGTCTCCTTTGAATCTCAGAATACAGAATTTGAATAAGGAAATCATTCCTCACTTCAGAGGAATCAAATTTACACTTTTAGACAAGTTCTATTTCTGAACACAAGATAAGTAATTTTTAGTAGCATAAATTTAAACATTTTCAAATGACCAAGCACGAGAGCAGATTGGTAACAAGATCATTTGCTTCTGTTGTTTCATATTCTCAATGACCTAGAGCAGCAACATCTGAAATTATGCAGACCTGCAAACAAAACAAATACCTTTCTTCTAGAAAATATTAAGGAAATTAAAGCTGGAAAAATCAACAGACTGTAGTTATAAAATTCTGTAGTTTCTCACTTTACTAGTATTTTCCTGTAAAGAGGCAAATATTCTAAGCTAAGGAGTGCAAGAGCACAGATGTATTAATTTTGTACCATTCTCTTTAGAACCAGTCAGAATCTTATATTTTGGAAAATTAGCCTGGAAGTAAAAAGTGAATTTTGAACTTTGTGTCTTCAATTATGCAAAATCAGAATAATTCTTTCTTTTTAACTTTAGTATCAGTCTGCATACAAACACACTGTAATACTATTACCCTTTCTCTCCCCTACCCCCAAAATCATGAAAGTTTAAGTATCATTTTGCAAAAACATATTATAGAGTACAAGGCATTCTTGATTTCATTCATTTCAAGTCACTCCAGTGGCAATAGGCTCTTTCAATGAATTAATTAAATACATTTATCAAGGATCAGTTGACTTGTTTAATGAATGGGGCATAGAAAGCAGATCCAGAGAGGTGATTCTGCCACTTTGCTCTGGTGAGACCTCACCTGGAGTACTGAGTACAGGTCTGGAGTCCTCAATATAGGAAAGACATGGACCTGATGGAGAGGGCCCAGAGGAGGGCCATGAAAATGATCAGGGGGTTGAAGCACCTCTGCTATGAGGACAGGCTGAGGGAGCTGGGGCTGTTCAGCCTGGAGAAGAGGAGGCTCCAGGGAGACTTAAGAGCAGCCTGCCAGTATCTGAAAGGGCAATGGCTTTAAGCTGGAGAAGAGGAGATTTGGATTGGATGTTAGGAGTAAGTTCTTTACTGTGAGGGTGGTGAAACACTGGAACAGGTTGCTCAGGGAGGTGGTTGAGGCCCCTTCCCTGGAGGTATTCAAGGTGAGGCTCAACAAGGCCCTGGGCAACTTGATCTAGTTCAGGGTGTCCCTGCTGAGCGTGGGGAGGTTGGACTAGATGACCTTTGGAGGTCCCTTCCAGCCCAGACCATTCTATGATTCCATGACTTTATGATCCTACATCTTTCCTTTTCTATTAAATGAAAATATGAATGTGTCCTAGGAGGCCAAGTAACCATTTTTATCCCCTGCAGAGAATTTCCACTGTTTCCTCTATACAAAAGTAATGTGAGACTTGTGATAGAAACAGATTTATTTTTAATAATGCTACATAAGATTTATGTACAAACCATTGAGAGCTACATCTCCAACTGGTTAACGCAGTTTGACTTAAGAATGTGAATAGTTCTACATTCATTTGCAGATAGATAATTGCTTGTTCTGCTGTCTTAAGAGTAGGTGTACGGTCCTTATTTCTACACTTCATCTCCAGCTTAATATCAGGCTAACTTAAATCTATCTTGAGAGAGCAAAAAGAGATTTTGAATATATGTAACTTAGGATGTTTCAAGCATATATGGCTTCCACAGAAGCTTAAATAATTTAATGTGTAAATCTGTCTGAATCAGGTTTGACCTAAAAATGGGCATATGTAGAACTCACGTCTATACCATAAAAGAAGGTTTGGATAATCTTAGCATCAAATTAACAGAAATGGGATAAAATATAACAGAGAAGATCAGAAGATACAGAGAATATTAGGGAAAAAAAAAACCCCAAACTGTTGAAAGTAGGTTATCATCTAGAAATGACAAAGCTTCAGAAAGATCTAGTTGTACTGAATTAAAATGCACTTTTGTGACCTATCATATTTAGATGCTGCCAGGAGAGATCAGAAGAGTTAAGACTGTTGTACAGGACTCTGTGTACATAGATTCTGTAACTCAATGTTCAGGAAAAGATATTTTTGAGAAATTCTGTTTTATTTAGCTTAGCAGAATCTATGCTAAAAGGAAACAGATTTTGTTTTTCTATAAATATAGCACAAAGGTAAAAGAAGACCTATCTGACACATAAATAGGCAAGTGTAAATAAATTCTGACACATGATTTTTAAATCTTGAGCAACATGATCTCCTTTTCTTTTCCTTTTTTTCCCCTGCACAGTTATCATGGGATTTTGTAGCAGAAAATAAAGATACACAGCAAATGAGCAAACGCTAAAGATTTGGGGTTTGTTTGTTTGTTTGCTTTCTTCTGTTGTAAAATATCCAAAATACATAGAAATGTTAAAAAATAAATTTTAAAATATTATTGTTTTAATTAAATATTTGAAAACATTGGCACAAGTCAGTTAATTGCCCCTGTCACTTTATATCCAACTTTTCCCTGTGTGTGAAGGACTGTTTGTAGTTTTTAGAGTTGTTTATTCTTCCAAGGAAAATTTACAGAATGTCATTCATGCGAGTTTGGGTAGTTCTGAGTTTGTGGGGATGGCTAGGTTAATCAAGGGCCAGGAGTTAAATGAATTCTTTTGCATAGTCTATGCTGTGGCAAAATAATAAAATTTCAAGATGTGTCATTCTCCTTTAGCCTCTGAAATTTCCAAATTTCCAAATTTCAGAGATATTTTGTGGTAATCATTTGTTATAACTTTTTAGGTAGCAAGGTTCTAAACAACCAAATCTCACAGGGTTGCAGTAACACAAACTACAAGAGCAAAAGAGCTTGTCTCCTGTCTCATATTATCTGAAGTTCAAAACTTATGAATTTGTGTTTATTTCTATGATATTTAATGGCAAATTGTTTTCTGTTCACTGCTCTGGATTGTCCAGGACTGAAGAAAATGATAGTTCAACCTCTTGTTTGTGACTGGCTTTTTAGATCCATAGAAGACAGATGTTCTAGGCAGTAAAAATATCCTTAGATAGTTTGAGTATAGAACCCTGTGTGTAAGCGCCCTCCAGAGAATGATACAAGCAATGACCCACTAGGAGAACACAGTGGAATTGCCACTTTTTTCCACATAGGATTTGCTGATATCATGGATATTCTTAGCCCTGGAAATTAGAGATAAAAGTTAATTTGCAAAATCGTTCCCTACAGTCTGTGTTTTGCATAATTTGCTTTAACTTAGTCATGCAATGATTCTTGAAATGTGTCATTTGAGAGTAAATTCTAGTTTTATGCACGAGTTTAAGTATAAATTTTCTGACATGCAGTCCACTTTCCTTTGCTTTATAGCATCATCTTACTTGTAATCAAAACTTGCTGCCAACCATCTAGTTCATACCTCTTGAGTGATCTCTTTCAATGAAAGTTTTAAATTTGATGGATATTTGTGGGAATATTACAAGCTTTCATTAAGCAAAGTGGATGTCAAGCCAGAAAATACTCTTTAGAATCCTTGTCATCTTTTATTCACTATCAAGAAAACACAAACAGGAATTTAAGATGGAAGAACTGAAAGCTGAGTGTTAGTAAAGCAGAAACAACTTGTGAAATCTAAACACCTAGCAGTTTCTCCATCCAGCACTGAAGGTGAGTCTAATGGTACTTGGAACAGAAACATTTAGGCATGCTGGTACCATCTCCTTGAAAATGCGTTGGACAAAACTAATCCCTTCCTTTCTGTTCAAGCTACTCTTTCAGGAAGAAAGACTATGTATAACATATGTACAACAATAACTGTTTTTTCCTATATTAACAATAAAAAACTTCTGTGTTTCAGAAATGAAAATGACTCCCTTTGATCACTAAGTTTTTTTTGATTATGAAACACAGCAATGGTGAAGAATATTTTGCTGAGAGGAAATAAATTTTGCTATGATCAAAAGAGTGTTAGATGCTGGTATTCACTGCAATAGAGTAGGGCTGCTGATCGAGCACAACTTTCCTATGCATACCAGTTTAAACTGGATTATCTTAAGAAAATAATTCCTGTTACCTTTTCTTTTTTCTTAGTGAACCATTTTCTGATGCCTATGTTGGTCTACAAAAATGTCAGATTTAATGTTTGGCAGTGACATCATCAAGCAAGTACATATTTTAAAACAATGACTGAAAGGAACTATTTCTCCTGTGCCTTATTTTCTTTATACAGAGGTTTCTACATTCAGCAGCAGGAACAGAAGACACTGAATCTAAAGTAGAAAAGGGAAACCAAGCAGTGGACAAACAGTGCAAAGTAGAGGCACTACACCTTCATGACACCAAAAGATGTCCTTTGCTAACCCAGTGAATGGGAATGACAGGCTTATTGTTTTCTGTAGAGTACAAAAGGACATTTTACTTCCTTGAATTTTTTCACTTGGTATCACAGAAACAAATACACATCAGCAAGGGAGAAAAATAAAATTATAAACATTTTA
This sequence comes from Indicator maculatus, assembly GCA_013399975.1. Classification (NCBI taxonomy): domain Eukaryota; kingdom Metazoa; phylum Chordata; class Aves; order Piciformes; family Indicatoridae; genus Indicator; species Indicator maculatus. The sequence goes on from VXBD01014355.1 coordinate 1,578,668, forward strand.
AGCCTTCCTCTCTTCTTTTCTCCCAGACACTTCTTGGACAAAACTAGAGGAGTTAAATCTACTCCTAAGAAGAAGTTTAGGCACAGCTGAGGCACAGCTCTTACAGAACATACCATGTTATTTGTATATTACAGTCTTTACTATAAAATAGTTGTCTCAGCATAAAGCATTCATTATTAATTGCTACTTTAGTCAATATTTAATACATCTCAGTTTTATTCACATAAAATATGAATTAACAATCAACGTGCTGGAACTGTATCTCATTTAATTGCACTTAACACTAAATAGTGTAAATCAAGTTTACACTTCAATGAGTCTCAAGACCAGGATCCACTTAAGTAAAAACACAAAGAAAAAAAATGTAGTAAAATTTAATTCATTTACATAAAAGTGGGATAGACTGGGAATATATTCCTTCCTTTAAGTGCAAGATTTGTGTCTGTATTTGGACTACATTAGCAACAAGTCTGAGATGTGTGTTAATTCCCCAAACAACAACATTTAAAATGAGATAAAGAGCTCTGCTGTGCTTAATAGCTACAACCAGAGTCCCCCTCCTGCACCAGCTGAAGAAATTCTAAAAGAAAAAAAGGCTATCATTGAATGCAAAACCAACAGAGAACTTTATAATGCCATACATACATACATTGTGTAGAATATTTACATGCTTATTTTGTTGGTACCAGCAGAGGATATCTGTGCTAATATTCCCTGTATGGAAAAATGAATAGACGTCCTGTTTGCTCTTTTCAAAGGCTTGACATCTTACAAAGCAAAAAACAACTACTCCTCCTGTTCCACATAGCTTGGCTGATCTTGTGGTCTGGGATAAATGCCACAAGTTTGTTTTATTCAGACCTCTCCATATGAATTAGAGGAATTTAATTTGTAGAGGCTGCTTCTACAGTATATAACCCCATAATCAGGCAGAGAATAAAGCAAGCTTTAAATAAATGACTGTTTCCCTTGTACTTACAACCCTTTGTGAAGAGGGATGCTTAAAATTTGCTAAGCAGTGTTCAAATAACTGAAGAAAATAAATATCTCTAATCTAAAGACATACATGCAAAAAACTACAGTTTCATTAGTGCTGGAACACTTCTCCTATGATGAAAAGCTGAGAGAGTTGAGATTTTTTAAGACGGGAGAAGAAAAGTCTTCAGGTAGACCTTATGGTAGCTCTTCAGAACTTAAAAGGTGCCTGTAAGATAGATAAGGACAGAGTTTTCAGCATGGCTTGTGACAGAACAAGGGGTAATGGTTTTAAACTAAAGGGTAGATTTGGACCAGATAGAAGGAAGAAATTTTTTTACAATGAGGATAGTGTAGTATAGTATATGAATGATTAGGTTAACCTAGAGAAATCTGTTAATGATATATAAGTGTTTCTATTGTTTTTATGACTTCATGGCATTTTGAGGGCATTTGTTAATGTTGCTGTAATTGTCATTTTGAATATAGTTAAGCTGTGTCAATGTACTGAGCTAAAGAGAGCAAGAGAAACAGAGACCTGCTGGAGAGAATCCAAGGGAGAGCCACGAGGATGATTAGGGGACTTGAGCATCTCCCCTGTGAAGAGAGACTGAGAGCCCTGAGGCTGTTTAGTCTTGACAAGAGAAGACTGAGAGGGGATCTGATCAATGTCTATAAATATCTGAGGGGTGGGTGTCAGGAGGAGGAGGTCAGGCTCTTTTCGGTGGTACACAATGATAGGACAAGGAACAATGGGTTCAAACATAGAACATAGAAGATTTCACCTCAACATGAAGAGAAACTTCTTTACAGTGAGGGTGACAGAGCACTGGAACAGGCTGCCCAGGGGTGTTGTGGAGTCTCCTTTTCCAGAGACCTTTGAAACCCACCTGGATGCATTCCTGTGCGGACTACCCTTTGGCAGGGGGGGTTGGACCTGATGATCTCTTGAGGCCCCTTCCAACCTCTGATATACTGTGAGACTGTGAGACTGTGAAATGTAGAAAAGAATTTTCCTAAACCTGTGAAATCATGAATCTGAAAGACTCACATATTTTGTTGATTTTATTGAGCATCTGTTAAAGTTCTCAGGTAAGTCTGGACATTAAGACCTAACTAAACATTTCAAAACATCTGCTCAAATTATGTAATGGGTTCAGCTGAACCTGCTGGTGCATATTCAATACAATGATGATGCCATGCCAGCTTTAAAATGAAAGTGGTGGATGGAACAAAGTATGATGGGGCTTGAAGTTTAGATTGTAACATAAGAGGCTTCCTGTTTCTGGTTGCTGCATCCAGTTTCTGGTTTTGGGGTGTTTCCACTGGGCTGGCTGCAGGTTTAGGGTGCAAGGGGGTCGTTTTCATTACTGGTTTCTGCTCTTTGTTTCTGCTTTTGCTGTGCTTTTCTGAAAAATAGGCTAAGGTAATTGTACATGGTATTTCATTAAACAGTCCTTATCTCAACAGAGGGCTTTTTGTGTTACCTTCCCTCCCAGTCTTCATGTGTGGGCTTGCTTGTTAAAGCAGGCTGTCTTAAACCAGGACATAGATGTCTTCAGATTCATCACACAGAACTATATTTCTCTAACATGTCTTACCAGACAGTCATTTTGTGACTCTTCTAGAAAAAATTATTTGAAAAATCTTTCCTTCTGTGCCAGATTAATCAAGCTTAAAATGTGCTGTTGGAGAAGCTCGAAACTTAGTGACGTATGCTATGACCTTGAAATATTTGTGACTTTCAGTAGAGTTATAAATCAAGTATTCTAGGACAAAAAGTGCTGACAGCTATAAAAAGGAACTTCAAGAATTCACTGCAGTAATTTGAGAAAAATCAGTTCTTTTTCAAGCAGAGTTTGATATTTGAGTAGAAATTATCATTTTTGCTGTTTGAACTGGCTTCAGTAGAAGTCTCTAGAGAGTCATGGATTTTAAGATAAGAAATAACCACTATAGCAATGTAGTCCTCTTAAACTCAGACAGAATTCAGGCTACAACATTTCAACAAGTACTCTCTGCAGTTGAGGGAATTATTCTTCCCCATTCCACACATGACTATCATCAAGACAAAAATTTATGCTAACGTCTGACTCGACTCTAGGTTTGCAATGTTATTTAATTTTAACCATGTTCTGAGATTTAAAGTGCTTAAAATGAAAATATCATACTTGTATTCCTAATATAGCACTAAAGGAAACACACCTGCCCATTGTTACTAAAATAAATATTATTTCTACAAGATAAGGAAAGGATGAAATCCCTGTGTTCTGAATGTACTTTGGTCAATATCCAAAGGGCATATAATGCTTGTCTCACAGGCTTATCAAAAAGGAAGTAGTCCAAAAGATTTTTTTTTTCTTCCTGAAATCTAAGTGATACGTATTCAGGACATTCAGTGTACTTAAAGAATACAGAGGGTAAAACTGAGACATGACTGGATTTCAGTTCTCTTGTGGGAAAAGTACAGTTGATGCTTGACAGATCATTAGCATCAACACAAATAAGAAAAGAATGCTCTTTATCAGAAATTACAGAGGAGGTTTAGCTTCTTAAGAAACTCATATGATGTAGGTTCAAATGAGTAACACCTCTACTTAAAAGGCAACAGTAATGTATATTGCCTACATCCCCCTGAAACTCAATATTATGCCTCCTGTGGAAGATGATTATGATGTCAGGGTACAATACTTGTTCAGTTCAAACATGAAGCACAGTTTTCAAGAAATTACCTGCACCTTGAAAAGATTTTGACTACTGTTAAAATATTAATAAATTCTGATCAAATGTGCAGAATATTTTGCTTTAAAAAGTATTTTTAGTATCAGATAAACAGACACTGGTGAAGACCTTTAAACAAGCAATCTTTTTTTTTTTTTCTCACCTGGAGAAAAGTCTCACCAAATCTTGAGAATTCATCCCATGCACAGAGATTGTTAGATGGAGACTTTCCTTCTGATCATCCAAGACAGGGTGGTTGGATTTACATTTTTATATTTGTGTGATACAGAAACAATCATTAATATAATTTGCAGATTTATCAAAGCAGTGTCTCAAAATAATAATTTTCATTGCATTAACATTAATATACAAATACAGGAATATATTTTAAAATAATGCTGATTATTTTTAATTCAAAAGGGAAACAAGGCAACATATTAATTAATTTTTAAGGGGCTGTTCCGAGACCAAGATCTATTCATTTCTCTTTAAATCAAGACAAACCTTGAAAACATTATATATTGCAAAGAAAGATTAGAAAGATAGCATGTTCTAAAAAATAATTTTAAAAGTCAGCAATTTACATGTCTCAATTTTATTTCAGATTAAAATTTTGTAATAAAAATCCATTTTAACATTTTAGCACAGACACTGAAGTTTTTACGGAGAATGAAGGAAAAGTGTGCTCATTTTTGCAAATGAGACAGATGCACTCAATCACAGTGCTGTGAGTTCAGACAATAGCAGTGAATTAGCTCACTTGAAATAAACAGCATACAAGTCCTCAAGGATGGCAGAGCAATCTTAATGCTGTATAGGATTAGCTTTCTGATAGCACAATGTGGGGTCCTGAGGGTCTCATAGCTCACTTATTCCAAACTTTCAATATCCTCGTTTAAATTTCCTCAGTCTTAATAATAGGCCCTAAAGTCAGAATTAGCTATTTAGGGAAAATATAAATACAACAATTATCAGCTCAATACTACTCTCGAAGACAATGAACATGCAATTATCCTGCTGAGTCCACCAGGAATTAGCAAGCAGACTGGAAGAGTTTTCACACATCCATATACTGCTTTGTGGACAGATGCTGTTAGATATGAGTAAACTGTCCAGACAAGTATCCTCTTTACATCAGGAACAGCACCAATGTTACTGAATCTTTTAGTGATTGAAACTAGCTCACATCCAGGATGTATTAAGAAGTTACAGGACTGACACCTCTAACCTAGAAGTATAGATAGCAAAATGTACTCTGGATAGAAAAAACTTGAACAAACCTGTACTTGGTTAATATGTGTCCATTTTAAATCAATGTAATCACCTATTGACATTACAAGATAATAGAGAAAAAAATGAAATATTTCAGCTTCTGTTGACCTAGTATTACCCTTTATATGGTCAAATATTTTAAGCTAGACATAACTTTTAGGTCCTTTTTGATCCACAGGTACATTTGATGTGGAAAAAATGCCACTTAAAATTACAGTTTGAAGGTCTGGTAAAAAGGAGAAATTACTTTGTTTACCTTTTTTTTTTTTTTTTAAGCATTGTAGATAACAGTCATTTCTGATCTAGAAATAATGGTGTCACAGCAGTTCTATGAATATCAACCTGTATTTAGAAATTGTTAAAGAAGGAAAATCTTGGAGAGATTCACTCTAATATTCCATTCTTATACATAGCCAAATTTTTTAAAGCTTAAATACTTCCTCAATAGAAAAATAATACCCCTAGATATGAATATTTTCTAGAAAATCCCTAAGCCAATGACATATTCATGTATGATCTACCTATGTGAAACTATATTTATTGTGGAAAACTGTTGAATCAGAACTACTCAAAGATTAAATTAGTATTTTGGGAACTTTAAGACTTTTACATGTAAACTGTGAATTATCTCTTTTACTTTCTTGAAATAGAATTTTGAATCCTATTAAATCTCAATGGAACTGAAAACATATGTCAGGCATCTGAAATACAAAAGTTTTAATCTTAATTAAAGACATTCTTTTCTGCTATAGGAACAAAGTCATAAATATGCTACATATTTATTCAAAAGATTAGGCATTCAAGAACTGAAATTTCAACCAAGAGCAACCAATGAAGATACACAAAAGTAAAGAATAGATGAGTGGAAAGAGTTATTCTCTGTGTCAGACAAAACTACAAAAGGTTCAACAGAAACCAAAGCATATATTTGATGGTAATTGGTACAGGATACATGCAGTAGACACCATCAATCTGTAGAAGAGATGACCTACTTAGTGAATGAGAGAAAGGCTGTGAATGTGTTTTACCTGGACACTAGTAAAGCCTTTGAAACTATTTCCCACATCCCACTCTCCTGGAGAAACTGGCTGCTTCTGGCTTTGACTGATGTATTCTTCACTGTATAAAAAATGTCTGGATGGCCAGACTTAATGGAGTTAAATCCAGTTGTCAACCAGTCACAAATGGTCTTCTCCAAAACTCAATTTTGGGGTAACTTTTGTTTAATATCTTTATCAATGATCTGAATGAGGGATTTGAGTGCATCCTCAGTAAACTTTCAGAAAACACCAAGTTAGATGGGAATGTTGATTTGTTGAGGGCAGAGGGATGTGGAGAGGCTGTATATATGGGCTGAGTCCAATTTTATGAGATTCAACAAGTCTTAAGAGCCAGGTCCTGCAGTTAGTCACAAGCAACAATATAGATTTGAAGAGTGGCTGGGAAGTAGTCCAGTGGAAGTGGACCTGGGTTTGTTAATTGACGGATGACCGAATATGAGCTGGCAGTGTGACCAGGTGGTCAAGAAGGCTAAAAGCAGCCTTGCTTGTATCAGAAATAATACGTCCATCAGGATTAGGGAAGTGGTTGTCCTCCTTGGCACTGGTGAAGTTACACCTTGAGTACTGTGTTCAGTTTTGGGACTTCCACTACAAGAAAAACGTTGAAGTGCTGAAGTGTGTCCAAAGAAGGACAAGAAAGTTAATGAAGGGTCTAGAGAACAAGTCTTATGAGCAGTGGTTGAGGGATCTGGGGTTGTTTAGCCTGGAGAAATGGAAGGCTTTATTTCTACAAGTACCTGAAAGGAGGTTGTATCAAGGTGGCTGCTAATTTATTCTCTCAAAGAACAGGCGATAGGACAAGAGGAAATGTTCTCGAGTTGTGCCAGGGAAGGTTTAGGTTGTGCCTTAGGAAAAATTTCTTCACCAGAAGGATTGTAAAGCATTAGAATGGGCTGCCAAGGGAAGTGGTTAGGTCACCCTCCCTGATGTTATTTAAAAGACTTGGAAATGTGGTGTTTAGTGACATGGTTTAGTCAGCTGTGCTGATGATACTGACAATACAGCTGCATATCCAGACTCCCCAACAGGCATGTGTCAGCAATTAAAAGAGATAATGTTCCATCATTTTGTAGGACGTTCTTTATCTCTGTGGATAGCTACCACCATTGCCAGATGGCCTAGCAAAATACATGGTGGCCCAAGCAAACAGATCTGTGTATTCATGGTGCTGGTCCAGACAAGATTAATGAGGCCACTGTGCCATCATTAGCTGGCAGAGCACTTATATTCTTATTACCGTGGCTCACAAAGTCCACAAATGTAACCTCATCTATCAGCAGAACATCTTTAGTTACTACCTGAGGAGATGCCAGATGGCCAGGGAATAAGTTTTTCATGGAGGAATGGACTTAAATCACTTGTATTTACTTGCAGTCTAAGTCTTTGGTATTTGCAAAAGGAAAAGGGACACGTAGAGAAAGAACGGAAGAAGAAATCCAAATAAAGCCATGGCTAAAACTTGTGCCAGAAGCTAGTTCATGAACCAGAAGTGCAAAATCATGAGGGATATTCTGGTGGAATATGTGATGTAAATTTTTGACATCTGTTTGCTGCACTGGGAAATTTCATAGATAACAGATGCAAGTCACTCAAAAAAGTGTTATTTTTTCACCAATTTGCCTTTTCCCCCTCATGTCACTGAAATTTTGCGGTGCAGCCTCTGGCAGCCACTGTCTGAGTCTTCTGCTTGTAGCAGGGAATCCAGATTCAGCTGTATTTTAAAACCCAGCTCTGCAGCTGTTTGGATCTAAAAATTTCATTTGGCACTTACCATGCTTGTTCGTCCAGTTCTAGTCTTTGTTACTGAAACTGCCTTACTCTGGAGGGCAAATAATTATGATTACACAACTACAGTAGGGAATGAACCATATAAAGCTCTATTAAAAATGAAGTGCACAGTGTAAAATGGATAACAAACAAGATCAAATTAGTTTGGGGCAATTTATGGTTTAAAACATAGAGAATAGAGAGGTGGTGGTTAGGTATCTGTTACTATTTTGGATTTGATGTTTGATCATACTGAGAACAGTCAAGAGCATGAGACTTTAAGACCTTAATTTTCCTAAGATGAGAAATGTGAGATCTGTTGGACGTGCAGTGACCTCTCATAGAAGCATTGATGTGTGTGCTGCAGAAGCAACAATGGAACTGAGTCTGTAGATATATTGGTGTCACATAGAAGATTCATTTACTAAAAAATATGAATGTTAAAGGTATATGTTCTGTTGGTGGGAGTAGAAACAAGGAGTAGGGAAACCAGGGAAGAAAGAGGAGGGATTGATGAGAGCAGCTTGGTAGAATTATATTGGGATAGTGTCTACTTGAAAGTATTACTTTATCTTGGACACTGAATCCTTTTTGAAGGAACAATTTTTGGGGAAAAAAAAAAAACCAACCATAAATCAAATCAGTATTTATAATCATACTGTGGTGATATTTTTTGTTTGGTGATAGGGACACTGGGACTCAGTAGAAGCACATGCTGCATTACCAGTGAGAGACTGGAGAGAGAGCAGCAGCAACAGCCACTGAATCCTCCAAAATGAAAATATTCTCTAAAAAGCTTTAATAAAGCAAAAATATAAACCACAGTATTATTTTGCTCAGTCAGTTAGTCTGAAAGGTTTTTCAGGAACACTGATTAGTTCTCTATGAGTTTGTCACAGTTCTTCTTTAATTATTCCCATATTAACATTACTTAATTTCACTGGCATAGTCACTCCTATTTTAGTAATGCCATAACTGTTCTTAAGAGTTTTAATCTTTAAACGTGCTTTTAAATTAAATCTCTGCATGAGAAATAGATTTCTGTGATCTCAACTCATAAAACAATCCTCCATGACTGGTGCCTGAAGTAGTAAATCCCAGGTTTTGAGGCTGCCTTTCTTGTCCATTCAAAAATCATTACAGTCACGAGTTCAGTGTTGGTAGTTAAAAATAATAAGTGAATGTTTGGGTTTTTTGTTTGGTTTGGTTTGGTTTTGTTGTTGTTTTTCAATGCATTTAGAGGTAGTATAAATTGTGCTTGAATTGTTTCTGAAACCATGGAATCTTGACATTTAAATGTTCATATTGATTTAAATGTTCATATTGATTCTGTGATTCTGTGAAATGTTCATATAACAGAACGAATATTTTCATGTAAATGTGATTCTTGGAACTGAATGTTATGTCAAATATGAAATGCATATATCTTCCAGTAAGAGTAGAGACCAAGTATGGCTCTCATATATTATTTTAACTTGTTTAGAGATATTAAGCTCAGAGAGAACAATTAGTGAAGTGCTTGATTGTGGACCAATATAACTAACTTCACTTTTATATTAAAAGCAATAAACCGTAAAGACTGAAAGTGGGTTTTCTTGTGAGAAGAAACACCATTCAACAGGAAGAGTTTAAGGTATTTTTGCAAAAAATATATGACATAGAGATTTGACTTGCAGAACCACTGTAACTTGACAGAAGAGCCTATAATGATATTTTGGGGCTTAAAGCTTTTGACGCAGAACAATAATTCGAACTTACCTCTCCCCAGCTCTCTGCGCAATTATTTTAAGTGCAATTTTCTAAACAACTCTAACCTCCTGCAGCAAAATTCATAGCCTTCAGTTTTCCAAAGCCTCACTTTCACTTGCACCACTTTTTTTTCTTAGCTGCTCCAAATTATATGGGCCAGAAAGAATTTTCAGCCTGACCCCAAGCATTTCCAGCAGAGTAATTCAGCCACCTTGCAGTTTGGTTCCTGTACATACATTCTGAGATAGATAAAGCACAAATAATTGGATTAAGCTATAAATATTATACAACATTGAATAGATGTAAAAGCCTTTGCCCATTTGACTTTCTTAAATTGAGAGACTTGTACACAATACTATATTTCTTGAAACTTCCCCAAGTGGTAAGAGGGGAATTTTAGATTGGATATTAGGAAAAAATTCTTCACTGAAAAGGTTGTCAAGTACTGGAACAGGTTGCCCTGGGAAGTGGATGACTCACCATCCTTGAAGGTAGTTAAAAGATGTGTAGACGTGGTGCTTAGTGACACAGTTTAGTGGTGGATTTGGCATCATTAACAGTTGAAACTCATAATCTTAAAGAACTTTCCAACCTAAAAAACTCTATGATTTTATAATTCAGTTCTATGATTATATCATATGATTCTATGACATTAAAAGGGAGAATCAATATCTTATTTGTAATGCAGCATGCTTCCTTTCAATGGAAACCATACTTTCGTGGCTAACTACATGAAGTTTTGCTTCTAATTTCAGTGAAACCGGGATAGACCTCTGTGTCAAAGATAACTAGTCACTGTTTAGCTGTGATGTGATTCTTTTTCTGATGTCATAGCAAGCACAAAATTATGAAGGTTAGGTAATGTGTTTCAATATTCCCATTATCCACTTTGGATCTTTTTAGAAAATAAAATTTATCTGCACAGTCACAACCTGTGAGCAGACTCCATCAATAAAATAATACTAAAGTTGTTCAGCAGTTAAATTATGATCCATTTTGATTAGCTTAAAAGCTTTTTGGGTTCTTTATGTATAGTTTACTCTGATGTTTATTTTTCAATTTGTAACACGTACCACAGAAATTAGTTATAGTGATGAATTTCTGTTCTGTGATCATTAGTTTTTTAGATTAAGCATGTTATCTTACTGGTTGCAATCAAATAAACATAATTTACACACAGAGTAATCTATAATTCTCATTCAGTGGATTGGCTTTTACCCTTTTCAATCCAAGTGCAATCCCAGTGGCTAGCTAGAAATGCAGCATGGTGATTAGAATGTACAGAACAATTATTAGCACATATATCACATTACTATGAAGGGAGAGATCATTACTGGACTGTTCTGATGATTTAATGTTTATTTTCCTCTATGTTTTTCAGAATAACTATCTAGTATTTAGGTTATTATTATGCAAGTATTAATATTATATGCAATTAGTACTGGCACAATGCAGCCAGTACTCAGTTTATTAATTGAAAGTTATTTGTATGATTTAATGACAGTAGTAGGTCACAGTACAGAAATGCTGACTTCTGTCATGAGCATCTTTACTTTTATTGCCACCACTTCCTCTATTAATCTCACAATATCTAGACAAAAGCAAGGCATTTTTCTCAAAATGCATGTAGCACATTCATCTGTACTGCACCACAAGCTGCACCAGTTCCTCAATTCCTCTCTCCTCATTCAAGAAAGAGTCAAGTTCACTTTATTCTGAAAATTTATTCTCTAAATGACCAATTTGTTGTCAGACCTTTTTTTCATTTACAACTTGAATTCTTCTTATAACTAAATGTGTGTTAATGACTAGATAATATAGTCAAGATTACACTGATTTGTACAATTTTCCCCCAGACTATGATGGTTGGGAGATACTATTGAGCCATGTTATGTACAACATGAGTGAGCTGTTCAGCAATGTCTACACCAGAAGCTCTTCAGCAATGTCTACACCAGAAGCTCTTCAAAGTACCTGAACCATACAAAGCCTGCACTGTCCCATACTTCTCTACATAAAATCCTCCAACGATTGACACCAAAGGAGTGATTTGAATGATTCCAGGTCCAATGAATGTTGATGAGAGTGGTAAAATACTAGAACAGATTGCCCAGGGATGTGGTTGAGACCCCATCCCTGGAGACTTTCAAGATCAGACTTGATGTGGCCCTGAGCAGCCTGATCTAGTTGGAGGTGTCTCTGCTCATGCAGGAGGGTTGGACAAGATGATCTGTGAGGGCCCCTTCCAACCCAATGTAATTTGTGAATCTGTGAATGATGATGCAGGATGTGTTAGCGGTGAACAGGCAGAGGAGTAATCATACCAAAACTGCTGCTCAGCACAGTTTGCCACTGAACTGGCCAAGTTTCTGTACCAAGAGTCATTCATAGGATATGCTAGATGTTTATTCCCTTTCCAGAAGTGTCCTTGACACAAGAATTCAAAATACTTTTTGTTTCTCACTGGTTCACCTGATAAAGTCCATCTGGTTTCTTTCTAGCAGTGGTTGAGAATAACCAAGAACTGTAATGCCCTTCCTGCTGATGACTTTATGTAACACCTCATAGTATCATTGTTCTGCTGCTTATCTAAGTAATTCTCTTTGTTCTGTACCTTTGCTGGAATATTCAGTTACTGAACTATTTGTTTGAGTGGCTGCTGGTAACACTCTTGTCACGATGATAAAACTGTAAATACTCTGTAGAAAACAGTATAAGATTTGTCCATGGATGACACATGAAATATTGCTACAGTATGTGATTCACATCACCTGGAAGGAGTATAGGAATGCCTAATAACATCTTTGTTCTGAAAACATCACAGGAGGAAGATTAAGGAAAATCATTGTGGACAACCATGGAATTTGACCTCAGGAGGAGTACTTGGAACTTTGTCAATGCAGAAAATATTATTCACATGAGCAAGAGTGCCAAGGTCATTAATTTTGCTCTTTAGAAAAGTGGTAGCTATTCTCAATTAACATTTGATTTCTTTTCTGTTGCTTTAATCGGGTGCCTCTAAATTTCTGCAATGACCGAAATACAGAAGAAAGCAAATATATCCAGAATTAGCTATTCATCTTCTACACACACAATAATGAAATTAAATTATTCAGGTGGCTTTTCAGGCACTGGGTGCTCTAAATGGTTTTACAAAGTAGTGAATTAAATATTGGTAATACTGTGCCCTGTAGGCAAACAAAGCTTCTATTATGCTACAGTAATCGTTCACACACAGACATATAATTGCAACCTGATTTTGTTTTGAGAGCATGAATTGAGAGGACGTTGAGGTTATACTCTACTAATTTTCTATAGTTCCAAAAGCTCTGAAAATTTTCACCTGAATAGGCAAAGGAAAGGACAGCTATAGATGAATAAACTACTGATGGCTACGTTTTGCTGATTTAAACCACCACAACTAGCTAACCTAAAGCCTTTGTTGGCATTGTGATTTGTCAATAGACAAAAAGGGTGTAGCCACAGAAAGTATTCAACATTATTCACATTTTGTTTGTAAATCATCATATCCAACTTTATCAGCAAAATAAAGAAGCTATTGTGAGTGAAGTCTATGCATTGTGTAAATGCTAATAAAGATGAACCCAATTTCAACAGCTGCTGCCATTTTCTTGCCTTTATAAGCAGATAGTAGCAGGCTCCAGAGGAATAAACTTCATATTCATTATTTTACTAACTAACTTGTCTACTCTCACACAGTTAAAGCTTTCTTTGTCTTTGATTCTTGTTATTTCTTTCTGTATTCCAGTCCATCTGACTTGTCCCATTCATTAAATGTTGCTGTACCCTGCAGATTACTAGACTGTAAAAAGGAATAGCTTTTAAGGATAGGTATACTCTTTTCAACAACACAGAAAAGAAATTATGCCCTGAGAGGAATTATCAAAGGTCCTCAGCAAGAGCCTTATGTGCATGAATAGTATTCCTCTCTTCATGCTCAATAGTCCATATCCTTGCCTTAGAACACAGAAAACTAAAAGAAGGTAAGGGGTTTATCCTTTTATCTTAATATTGCTGCCTTTTTTTTTTTTTTTTTTACCATCCTGTATGATTTTTAGTCAGTTAGTTATAACATATACACAGACTGTATACCTCTTCTGATAATAGAATGTTCTGGATATATGTACTTCAGAGTTAATTTCTTTTCCTTTCTCAGCTAGGTTTCCTTGATCACATATTCCCTATCTGAATCGTGCATCATCAGCCATTTATTTCAATACTTGGCTAGTGACAATTGAACATAATAGAATTTATCAGAAGCAGCAATGAACCGCTCCTTTGTGTAAATCACATTAATCACAATGTCAAATGGATAACCATTGGGTTAAATGATAACTTCTGACCTGTAATTATCCTTATCTCTTGATACATGAATAGCCCATAAATATTAATGCCTGGTCACTTTCATTACGCATACAGTCCACCTATGCATTACAAGCTAAATGTATATAGGCACAATCAGAATGCATGCCCTCACTAAATTCAAGTATAAGAAACTGACATAAGAATTCTTTCTTTTCTATAAAGTGAAAAATATTTAAGGCTCTTCAGAAATCTTTTTTTCCTAGAAATATTAATTGTGCAGTTGTGTATAGAAAATGTCGACAACACTTCACGTCTATTGAATTATTTCAGTTTTAACATCTTCTACTATGTGTCCAATATTTATTTACATATTCAAAATAATCACCCTTTAATGATTTCATAAAATTTAAGAAAAACTTTTTCTCAGATATAATAGGTTATGTTATCTTTTGGTTTATCACTGCATATGCCCCCTTTGGAGCATATATTTGATTGAAGTGGCAGTGTGACAGACCCCCTAAGGCAGAGTCAATGAAATAATTTTCTGAGGTCAATCTAGTGAACAAAAAACAACAAAATGGAGCAGATGTCTAATAATAAAGATCTGTGTCCCAGTTCCTAGCTTCTCTCAGAAGGGACACAAGGAGCCATCTGTATCTTCCTGCTTCTAGAAACGTGATCACTGTGGCAACATTTGGAGAATATAAAACATTTTTTTTTCAGTTCAAGTCTTTGCTTAAATGGTGGTGATTTGGTTGGGTTCTTTTGGGGTTTTTGGGGTTTTTTTGTTTGTTTTCTTTTTTTTGGGGGGGGGGTGTTGTTTATTTTGGTTTTGGTTTTAATAACTCCTTGAAAGTCTCTCAAAGTATATACAAAGCATACCTGTCTTCTATACCCATAAATTATCCATCGTGGTGTCATGAAGCTATTGTGTATCTATTAGAGGAATGAAAATAGCCATGATGAGCATTTATTTGCTTCAGTATTCATAACACAACTCTTTTATAAGAAATATGAATTTAAAAGTCCCTCATTCCAGGCAACATTAAAAGGTTCATAAATAACTGCTCATTGATAAATGCACTCCATAATAAATAGAGTTATCCAAACCAGATTTTACTTTGACATGTAAAAATAAATTTATAACCACTCTATATTTTATTGAAAACCTTATTTCATAATGATGCAATAAATATTCCTCGTGGCTAATATGTTTTTTTAAAAATAAAAGAACTACAGAACTTAAACTCTGGTTATGACATATACCAATTCTTTGAAGTAGACATACACATAAATAAATATTTTAAGGTTCATTTCTCTGTGTTTGTATTACTATGCTGCCTAATCATTATTGTCGTTCTAAGTACTGCATGTACAGATAGTAAAAGTCAACCACTATGATATAGAATCATAGAATCAGTCAGGGTTGGAAAGGACCACAAGGATCATCTAGTTCCAACCCACCTGCCATGGACAGGGACACCTCACACTAGATCAGGCTGGTCAGAGCCTCATCCAGCCTGGCCTTAAACACCTCCAGGGATGGGGCCTCAACCACCTCCCTGGATAGCCCATTCCAGGCTCTCACCACTCTCATGGTGAAGAACTTCTTCCTCACATCCAGTTTGAATCTCCCCACTTCCAGCTTCATTCCATTCCCCCTAGTGCTGTCACTACCTGATATCTTAAAAAGTCCCTCCCCAGCTTTCTTGTAGGCCCCCTTCAGATACTGGAAGGCCACAATCTCATTTAAGAAAACAAAATGCACATGGGAGAACTGACTGCATGCATTTTTATTGGAGATAGCAGAGCTGAGAATGAATATGGAAATGGATACTTCAAGCCCATAAATTCTCAACTCCAAAAGTTTCTAAGTTTCATAAAATTACTCAACTTACCTTTCTTAGCACTTTCTGCTGCCAGGTGTGAAGTGGAAGGCATCAATATACCGTTTAACCAGAAATATACAATAAATTCATATGATAGCTAATGGCCACATTTCTCTAAGTCTTGATGTCATGAATATTACCATACACCTTCTGTACAAGAACCTACTGGTCAGAATAGGATATATCTTCTCCAAATATGGGGATTTCAGACACAGTGATCATCTAGATTTTAAGTACACCTTTTGTTGAGGATAGTAACTTTGCAACTAGTGAGGAAATAAGGAAAATATCAAACAGAAAGCAAGTCAACTTTAGCCAAATCAGTAAACCTACAAAGATCTAGACTCAGGTTACTCGCATGGTTTGCTTGTGTTACACATGACTAGAGGTCACTATCAGGAAGACTCAGAGTACCTTTATGTATCTGTAGATAGTGAAAGAATATTGTTTCAAAAGTGCCTGTGATATATGGATCATGGCTGAGGCATGTGTAGCATGACTTGGCCTGGCCTCTCTGTGTGTTAACAATTGCCTCAGTATGTCTAAAAGTTCAAAGCATTATGCAGCCCCAATGATTCTAATCCCAACCTTGTTGCTAACTTGAAGGGTAAACAGTAAGGATGATTGAGAATTCTGTTTGATCAGCTAGTGAAAAATGTATATGTGACTATGAACTATGCACATGTAGCCTCCATCTCCATCAGATGTAAAGGAGATAGATAAGAAAAACTTTAGTTCTATTTTATCATGGAATTATTACAAGCTTTAGGTTGGAAGAGAATCTCTGTAAGTTAAGAACGTATTACTCAAAGAATTGTTCAGTCAATTTATGAAGAGTTTAGAAGATGGATATAACAAAAAATCTCAGGACAGCCATGAAGAAAACCTTGTAGGACAAAAAGTTTGATATATTTTCCAGCTTCAACATTGAATCCAATAAAAATACAAATAGATTACAAAAAGGTTAAAATACTTTTCTCTCATTTTAATTAGACTCTATTTCTAGCAGAAAAAGTTATTTAAATATGTTTTATTATAAATAGATGGAACATATTTTAAAAGATTTATAGTAAATATAATATTTTCACAAAATCAGTTGAAGATTCTTACAAACTGAAGGAGATTCACTTCTTTAGGCTTTTTAATTTGTTTTGTCACAAACATGAAAAGATATCCCTGAATAATATTCTTTTTTTTAAAAAAAAAAAAGTTACCTGGAAAAAAATAACCAAAAATTGAATATACAGGTATGACACTAAAATAAAAATTGAATTCTTCTCTCTTGCTGTGAAAACAAAAGAATATGCATTTGCTACAGCTCATACTTCAAATCCCACTCATTTTTCTTTCAAAAGCAGACCAACTTGTCTTATACTTCTCCATAAACAGGAAATGTGCAACCATTTGCTTGATTTTCTGGTTCAGAATGGTAAAGAATGCAGAACTGCACATTTCATTCAAGGCCCCAAGTATACTCTTTGTTCTAAGGTTTTACATACTTTCAGGACTGTGGTGATTCTGCTGTAAACTAGAGCAGCTTAATGTGAGCATATAAAGTTGATCCGGTTTGGTACATTGTGCCACATACAGCTTAACAGCTGATATAGAATTTTTAAGGGATGAAGTAAGAGCAAAAAGAGCCAGTCAGGGACATGCAAAGCTTATGATTGTGCTAGTAAAAGAACCAGCACCACGGCAATAGTCCAGGAACTGGAAATCTGTATTCTCATATTGTTAGAGTGGCAGCACTTAGCGAAATTCTTATGCACAATTTGGGTGTTAGCTCAGTCCTCAAATTGCAAATTCGCTGTAACAAGAATTTCACTGAAATTCAAGTCTGTCATAAATGAAGCTTGTGAGCTATGAGATATGTAATAAATAATACCTATAATTGCAAGGTTCTTTTAGTCCATGCATTGAGTAACTCCAAATGTTTGTCTTTTTTTACATTGTAGGACACCTTTTTGTATATATTAAAGGACGTATAATTGGATACAGAAAACAGTTTTGAAGCAGTGCTGAGAACATTATGTTTTGCCGTACAAGCTATATGCATAACATTCACAGTGTGCCTAATAAAGATAAAAATACTAAACAAACCCCAAAACCTTCCAGGATTCTGTTTGTGACACACAAATATGTCTGGTAAGCAGTTATATTGAGTTTGAGGTGAAAACCTAAACAAATCAACCTGCTCCTACATCTCTTCTAAATATCTTAAAGAGTCCACAAGGAAGGGCCCTAGTCATTTTACTTAGATTCCATTTTTAACACAGCAAAAGAGAAAGCTGAAGGGACAGGAAAAGAGCATCCACATGTGAGGCAACTTGTACTTTAGGCTTGGAATGCTTTCATTTTCTGGAAAAACTGAATCACTCACAACCAAAAAGCAGTATTTCACTCTTGAGGTTGTCCTGGGCATTATTACCAAGTGCCCAGAAACACCAGACTCTAACATTTTCTTTGGTGGGTTTTTTTAATTATTTATTATTATTATTATTTTATTTTAATTTTTTTAATATCAAAAATGTCAAGGCAACTTAAGAATTTTGGACATTGGGACTAATACTCCTGATCTACATAGGAAACTATAGCAAAGTAAATTCCAGAAAGTGGTAGTCTTAAAGACATAATACATGAATCTAGGAGAGTCAGCTGATTTTTCAAGCCAGCCTTGGAGGTGTTAAAGAAATGTATGGACATGGCACTTCAGGATGTGGTTGAATGGCCATGGTGGTGTTGATTTAATGGTTGGATTTGATGATCTTAGGGGTCTTTGTCAATAAAAATATTCCATGATTCTCTGATTATTGTGTTACATTTTTCACATACATTACCAAGTAAAATGGCAGTTGTGTGACATTTAAGAAAACACATTGGTAAGACAATTGAGTAAAAAAAAAAATATTATCTTATGTAATTTTGAGGAAAGAAACAAGCATCATATATTTTAAGTATATATATATAGTATATATTTTAGTGATTTTCTATGTTACTGGCAAGGTCAGTGATTTTGGTTTAGTTTTTAATGCTTGTAAAAATTAATATTAAATAATTTAAAGCTACGTCTATCTTAAGTAACTGTTTAAAGAATTGGTAAGAAACTTAAGAGTTATTATATGCATTCCAAAGTACTGGAAAAAGATCACTGGAGTCAAAATAATTTACATGAGGCTGTCACTTAGTTCAGGCACAGTATGATAAAGTGTAATCTATAAAATAAAAATAATAGATTATGTAGACATTTCAATGCTTTAAAAAAAATATTGATTTTTTCATTGTAGTATCAGTTCCTATCTTTAGAGTCATCAACACCTCTTATTTGTTGCTACATACTTTAAATGTCTTCAGAACTGAATCAATAATGACACTCTATAAATGAAGGTTGTTATATACATCTGCAACAGATAGACTGTTCTTGAGAAACTGCTGATCAGGCAAGGAGTCCAGAAGGTATTCCAATTTAGTAAGCAGAACCTGATTTCTCTGAAGTCCTGAGTATCTTCCCAGAAAATGTAACTGACTATAACTCAGGACTGCAAAGAAAGTACAAATTATTTTGTAAATAGTAAGAATACCTTTACTTTTCATATCATATCATGAAATACCAACAATAAAATATTAGTTACACTGATGGAACAGCTACTAAAGCAAAGAACAGGGAGCAAACAGGAGAAGGACGTTTAATAAGAAAAAAGTCCCCTGTTTTCTTTGCTTCTAAAACTTATCTTTTCTACTCAGAGAGCTCAAATGACATTCAGTTATTCTCCCATATATCTGTGATTTAATTAATATCAAAACTGTCAGGGAGGTATTTTAAATCACAGAGGTTTGTCAATGTTTGCTGGCAGAAGTATGGAAATTTTCTGTATTAATCTTTTCTTTGACTTCAAATTTATATTAATGGCCATCATTCCTCAGGCTGCCTTTCTAAGAAGTGCTAGGGATCATGATTGAAAGACAAATAAGCTATATATTTCCTCCAGCAGCGAGCAGCTGGTGTTTTAACTGTCTGAATACAAACTTAAGATATACAATTCTGGCTTTATATGACAAAGGCTTTTATGGCTCAGACACTTACAGCACTTAGCTTGTCCGAGTTGACCATAAGGATTGACATGAAAAGATTGTTGTAAGGCTAACTGCATCAAAGAGAAGCTGTCATTAAGTAAGAAAGTGAAAAAAAAAAAAAGGTTAAGGAAGTTCAAAATGCTTTACTGAAAAAATAATTTTGTCAAGTAGAGAAATAAAAAATAGAATATATCTGTCTTTATGACTATCTGATTTTCAAAGTGTATTTATTTAAAAAAACCCACCACCTCACAAGCCCACAATTTATGTCTCAAATATTTTAAGATTTGTGCTTCTGATTAAAAATAAAAATAAAGGAATAAAAGTACTTATCACTATTGTGGTTTTTTTTCTTTTATGTTGATGTAGATAATGTCTCTTGAAAGATCTCTCAGATAAATTGGGAAAATTATAACAGATTATGTCATTCTTTGTACTTAAATTGTAATGAATCAGCTTTGAACTTCTTCAGTAATTAATTTCTCAAATATTGCAAAACAGGAGATCTAACTGGAAAAGGGTAGAAAGATTGAATTTAGTCACTGTAAGACATTATTCTGTCCTTTCAAAAAAGGAGTTGCATTACATTTTCTTGTTGTCACAAGAATTATGCTTTCCCATTTAAATTTTGTTCTTTTGTTTGTTTGTAGTTTTCCTGTTAATTATGACCAGTCTCATAAATTTTTGAGAGAGTAATCCCTGAGATAAATCTATCAAGTTTCTGTAGTACACAGTACAGACCTATTGAGCATAAACAGAGAAGAGTAATTGAAGGTGAATTAATTTAATATCGTATTCTAAGTTGCAGTCTACAATATTGTTACTGAAAATTTTATAAAATTATTTAATGAATAGAACATGCTAGTATTTACCTAACTCTGTTACCTTTGAAAGTATTTTACTTACTATAGCTTATTTTCCAAAGGCAAAGAGTAAAAAGATAAACTAACTGGTAAGCCCTACTGGACTGGTGATAAAATTTCTCACCAGCCAATAATTAATATTAATAATTTTTTTAAATTATTCTTTCCAAAATACTGATAAGAGATTTAGTACTATAAAACCATAAGACTTCTAAGAGGATTAAAAACATACGATGCACATGAAAAGGAAAGAAATGTTTTGGTTTTCTGTGTCATGCCTTAGTTTTTACATCCATCCAGGTGATTATAAAATAAAGTTCCTTAGGTATGCAATATTTTCGAACTTACATAAAGATCTACACAACTTGATTGACAACAAAGAACTGGATTCAAATTAAAAATCGTATCATTGTTCAAATTAAACAACACTAAGTTAGAAGTAACTTCTAAAATTACACAAAATTTGACATCATTAAATTTGTACTTATTGATAATGGCTAATTTGGTGCACCATGAAAACTTCTCTTTGTAAGTTTTTCCTCTGTTAAGAGAGAATGAGTTTAAAAGAGGTAGGTAGGTAAATAATAATCAAATTATATAATTTTAGCCCTTCCAAAGCAATTCTAGCATAGAGGTGTACTGTAAATCCATTTTTACATTTCTGTATGGTTACTAATACATGCAGTCATTGTATATTAATAGGAATATAAACCAAATTTAATCATTTTCTCTGAATAGAAAATCAATCATTCTGATTCATCTGAAATCCCATCTGTTAGTCATATAGCTTAGCAAATGGAACAAGAACAACATTAAAAAAAAAAAAAAGTTAAATTTACCTTTGATTTCTGACCAAGACATTTTTAACACTTAAAACTAATGTTATAAAATTTTAATAAAATTATCCAGACTTCCATTTAGTAGTGGACTTTTGCTCTAAGCAGTCTAAAATAACAAAGTAAATATATGGATTATACAGCAATATAAAAACGCCCTCATCCCTAAGAGTCCTAGAAATAGAGTTTTGCAATAAACCCTGATACACAGATTTTTAAGTGACTTGATAGTGAAAGTCTTGCGACTCTTCTGGCTTCTCCTGGGGTGAATTAATTTTATTTTGTTTTAGTTATTGCTGTTGCTAAATTTAATTCAATTTTGGTTTACAGGAATAACAAATGATTCCAAAGTAAAAAGTGAAAGGAGACATAGAATAGTATCACAGATTACAGTCATCAATCAACAGTCACTACAGGAGCACAATTTTGTACTGATCAGGTAAAAAAAATCAGTATTAGAGATAAGACAAAGGGCAGTGACATGGAAGATATCTCCTCTGGGCTTCCAGGGAAGCCTAGTGAAGATTTCAGAACACTGATAATTGGATGTAACACTCTGTCTCATTATTTGCCTAAGGGATTCTTCTCTGTGCCAGTTCAGGGGCAACACAGCTTTTTCTCCTGTGTATAGGAAAATTCATCTGCATGATGGGCTCTGGACAGCGCTCAAGAGAGCAACTGTTTGCACATTACGAGGCCCCAGTACTGGATGCACATCTAGTGTCCAGTCCCATTAGTAGACATCAGTGCTTAACTAGTGACCAGAATGAGTAAATGGGAATTTGGCAGTTGATGTGGAAGAGGGCACCAAGGAGGCCTTGAGCTGCTGCTTTAAGAGACTGCAGGGCACAGAATGTTGTTGGTGATGACATTGTAAAGTGATCAATACTGTCAGTAAAACTGGCTCTCACGGTTCAGGTAGAGACCTTGTCCTTGGATGAGTTCCTTATGGTGGAGGTTTTGGTGGCATTATCTGTGGATCATGCACACAAATTCTGTAGCCACCTGAGAGAAACAATGAGCAGACTGTGTACAATCAAGGAGAATGATTGGAGAGTTACTTGCAAACACTCTAGGGATGGAGAAGAGCTTGAGGACATGCTCAGGAATGTGGTGTTATGGAAATGGACATGACTGTAGAAGCTGAAGTTTGTGACTTCCAGCATTTCTTCACTTGTAAATGTCACTGATCAGGTAACTAGTAACTAAAAACAACAAAGAAACTCTGCTCAGAAGGCATCTATGTCAGTTGGGCTGGATTTGCTGGCCACAAATATTGCCACCAGCTGAAGGTAATAGGTAGTTGTGATTAGAGCCTCCCTTCTTCATTCATCTGAGGCATTCACCTGCAAAGCTGACTTACCAGCTTTACCTGCCAGAGGCCAAGACCTTCTATGCTTTAGAGAAACTGACCAGGGGCATTCAGCCCATCAGCTATTACTGTTTACTGTTCATCCATACAGGCTCAAACAATATCACCCAGAGAGGCCTTGAGTGTGCTTGAAGTGACCACAGGGTTCAAGGGGCCATGATGAAGGGCACGGAAGCCCAAGTTCTGTATTCTATGGGTCTGCAAGTGAAGGTGAAAGAGCAGATGCACCTTTTAAATCACCATGGTGTTGTGTGGGTGATGTGGTACACAGGGTGTGAACTTTTATGAACACAAAGATCTGAGAAGCAAGAACTGCTGTAGTGAGACAGGATCCATTTGACAAAAGTAGGGTAGTAGTATTTTTACTATCAGTCTTACCAATCTAATGAGGATGACTAACTCAGAAGAATTGAAGACTGGAGTTCAAAGGCCAAAGTAGAGAACAGAAGCAAGGAGGATGATGGAAGCAGCATGAAAGCAGCTGAGAAAGCAGCATGACGGGGAGCACATGTCAAGTGTTGCACATGAATGCAAACAGAACAGGAGACAAATAGGGAAAATCCTATGCAACTCTAGAGTAATAGTCTCACTGTGGTCATGAAAAAGTAGTGGGGTACCTTGTACAACTGGGTGGAGCGATGGGAGTGCACAGACTCTTGAGAAAGTAAACTATTCACTGTAGAGGGACCCTAGATCACTGCTTTAGGTTAGACACCTCACTTTAAGTGGCTGATCTATGAAGAGATAAATCCTTTACAAGTAGCTAATCTTGCAACAAAGATTTATTATTAATCCATGAAGTTCAATCTCTTTTGAGTGCCATTTGATAAACCAAAGTTCTAGAATTTTGGTGCATACTTTAAAGTTTCATTATCATGTTGATATTCTAAGCTCTGCTTATAGTTTCAAGCATTGGAAAAGAATTCCAAGCAAATCAGTGTCCAAGATTTCACTTCTAATACTTCTAGATTTCACTTCTAATACTTCTAGACTATGTATTTCACCTTTATTGTACCCTTTTCTTCTGAGCACATGTAATATGATGACTAAATCTTTTACAGTAGCTACAGAGAAACAATAAACACTCCTCTGACTAACCAGGGCATACAATCATGCTTGGCAATCAAAGGATTTGTAAATGTCACTGCACTTTGTCACATCCTTCCAGCTGCTAGTGCAACAGTGATTTCATGCAAGTGGTAAATTCCCTTGTCTGACCTCCAGAAAAAAACAGAGAAAATGGAAACCTGGCATTTTCAGACAGAAAATCCTTAATTAAAATTGTTGAATATGTTCATGTTCAAGAGAGATAGAGTCCCCAACAGATTTTAATTAAAATATTTTACATAGGCCATTTTCTTTATTTCATATGACTCTACCTGAATAGAATTTTAGGTCGAGGGTTAACACTTTCCTGTATTCCCTATATTACTAATGAGCTTTGTAAACTGTTAGCTGTATCATATTTATGGATAGACAGAATTGTTTTCTCTCAAGAGTGTTTACAGGATGTAACCCTTATCATGGGAAGAAAATGAGCTGTACCATTTAAAAAGTCTGCTTAACACTTTTTTTCAGCCTTTGAATCTTAAAAAAAAAAAAATCCTTCTCTTCCTACTTTGTGTAATTATAATAATAATAAATATAAATTGCATAGGAGATTTTAACTATTTTTCTTGTGTTACTGTCAGTATTATATCACCTTTTTTTTTTTTTTAAACTCAGAAATTATGGATAAACAGACAAACATACACATGCTACCATACTTCTTTCTCAACAAAAACTAAGATCACATTTTGCTGGATTATTAATTGCAGAAATCAAAATTTTAGTCTGGCTTTGCAGAAATGCACTAAAATGGGAATTTGTGACCAAAAAGAAATGAACCAATGGAGAAAAAAAAAAAAGACAAACAAAAATCCCCCTGAAACCAAACCAAACTATAACAACAAAACAAAACAAAACAAAACAAAAAAACCCAACCCAAAACAAAACAAAACAAGAAACAAACCACCAAAAAACTCCATTGGGACAAAAATCAAATTACATTTCTGGTCATGAACTTTGCAGTGAGACTTGTCATCCAATGTGCCTAATTTTAGCAGATGTCTGCTTCATAGCTGAGTGTCCAAACTCACTGTGCTCCCTGAACAGGAAGAAATGGATATAGCCTGGACAGTCTGTGTTTGTGATGTAAGTTTGTGACATCAATCATACCCCAGGAAATCTGCTATTTATTTAGCTATAAAAGCAGTCTGCTACAATGATATCAAATGTATATATGTAGATTTTGGTCCAGTTTAATCTCTTCCATACAGATGGAAGTCTCTATTTTACAGAAATCATTATTCTAGGTTTTATTTGATTTATGGACAATAGTGATGTGTTTTGTTTAAAATGTATTAAAACATTACATTAGTAGTCCACAATGATCAAAAAAGCAAAGTAAAAGTCATTATTGAGTAGGAAGGGAAAAAAAATATATTTTTATATTGCTCTGTGGTTAGCCTGCTTCATGTTTTTAGAATGTATCTGGACCTACTACATACAAGTACAGTAGAATCAGAAAGACAGAAAAGGACAACAAGAATGATCAAAGTAATGGAACAGCTTAGGTATGATGAATAAGTAAATAGTCTAAGACTCTATAACCTTGAGAAGAGACAAATGAAATTCTGTAAAAGACTTTAAAATTATGGGTGGCCCAGGAAGGTGAATAGATATGATTATTCAGGTCTCATCATGTAAAATCTGCATGAAAACAACACTGTCAGGTTTAGTATGAAAAAAAAAAGGAGTTAGAAGAAACATACTAAATATTAGACAAAAAGAGATTAGAAAAACCCATTGAAGAAGAAAATGTGATATATAGTATAAACAGAAAAAAATCACTATAGTCTTTCTTTTAAAGAGCTTATTTACAAATAGGAAGCAAAAAGTATTTGACAAATGAAAATCAGGAAAGAAATGCAACAAATGTTTCAAATCTATCCAGTAGGATCCTTGAATACAAGTCCTGTAACTGGAGCCTTCAGAAAGATCTGAAAAGAAAAAAAAGATTCTCTAAGTCTAGTTATGTCTATTCTTCACCCTTTCGAATATTTTGGTGCACAAGTGGATTCCAGAATAGCCACATCCTCAAGAGTCATGTGGAAAACTTTAAATTCTGCTACATGGGGAGTGATATTACTCCTTAGAGGCACTGCTCTAAAAGCCAAATGAGATGCATATGTTCTGTGTTTTTACCTACAAATGAGAAACACGTCCATTTTCAAGGCTGAAAAAATCACCTAATACACTAAATCACACTGGCTATTACATTGAGTTCCTGCAGCAGCTAATAACTTGTTTAGTTTTCACTGTAGAGTCTATATATTATTTATGAGCAAGCCACATAGCTTTATCTTCAAAGACCAGAGACTCTCCTTGATATCCCTGAGAGATGGCTTAGATTTTGGTTGTTGTTGTTTTCTTAACTGAACTATTTATTTAAAGACTATATTATGAACATAACAATCTCATTTCAAGTGCATCAGTTGGAAAGTCTTGAAGTTTATTAGCAGTTTTTCAGCAAGTAGTAGAGTGGAAACTTGTCAGATAGAAAGAGTGAAACCCATGTGGTATTTTATCCTTTAGTAGTCGGAGAAAAGAATTTCAAAGGAACAAATTTTACTACAGAGCTTTTGACAGTGCAGAAATGTGAACACTGCTGTTTCCATATCAGTGTGATTAAGCCACAACCCTGCAAATGTTTTATAGATAAGTAGCTTCAGATAGAATGAATATGTCCTAATTTTAGCAGTTTAAAAATTAACATTTATCTTAAGTTAATGATCCAACTTTACTATATAGAAACCAAAGAGTGACAAAGGCTTCTGCTAAAACAGATATCCAAAATTAATTGTCATCTGTAGAATATTCTTTCTCTCACTGACTGAGAAGGGAGAGAACCTCTGAAGCAATACTTAAATGTCCACCATCTCTAAATCAGATCTAGTCCTGTGGGCTGCTTTCATTACTGGTGAAGAAGAGTAAGTATTATCAAAATACAATTTCACAAAATTAGAAATGAAATGTAGCATAAATGAATTACCTTCTGCAGATGTCCATACAGTTTTGACTGTATAAAAAGTGACTAATTCAGAATTAGACATCTACTTTTACTGTTAAAATTGGCCAAGTGAATGCCAGTAACCTTTACCTTTTTATTCCTAAGGTTAAACATAATGAATTAACACACTTCCGAAAAATCTGTGCACTTCTCTGCACCTGGAGCTGTCTAAATATGTTTAAATATTTAACTTCCTAAAACTTACCCTCTTCTATAAAATAAAGGCAGTAATAATTTTGTTCTTCACAAGCACACTG
The DNA here is from genome assembly GCA_013399975.1 of Indicator maculatus. Classification (NCBI taxonomy): domain Eukaryota; kingdom Metazoa; phylum Chordata; class Aves; order Piciformes; family Indicatoridae; genus Indicator; species Indicator maculatus. Next base: position 1,605,938 of record VXBD01014355.1, read on the forward strand.
AAATGTAAATTGCACTAAAGATTGTGAGATGACCATTTCTACAAAAAACAAACAAAGGATACGAGTCAACATGACAAGTCTGTTCTTTATCCTACATAGATGTTATTTTATTGCCTAAGGTTTTTTTTGCCTGCCTCTCCAAATTTCAGGCAACACCTTCCAGAAAATAAATGAGAGATGATTGTATTTTTAGACATATATTGAAATTGCATTAATCTCTTCTGCATATGAAAAAAAAAATCCATTGATACAGAATAATAGTGACATTACATTCTAATAAACATTAAAAAAATAATGTCAGTCTTACTTGGGTAGATGTTCCACCCTTTTATATTATGCAGTTCTACCAATTTTTGCCACTTGCTCCAGGTGAAAATGCTTGAGCAAGGGGCTTGGGACTAGATGATTTCCAGAGGGCCTTTCCAACCCCTACCATTCTGTGATTCCATGATTCTGTGATTCCATGATTTTGTGACTCTGTGATTCTCTGATCTGACATTGCTGAAGGAAAAAATATTTACAACAAATACAGAAACTGTTTTCTTTTAAAGCAAATAAGAACATAGGCCTCCATTTTTTTTGTGCTAGTGTCACATTTATACACATGCTGCAGAAATAGTTAAATATTTGGGAATAGGGAATAGTAAGATATGAATGAAGAGGATTCCTCAAAAGGCTGTATTGTGCAATGGTATCATTAAACCATTAAACCATTAAAAAGGGAAGTATAAAACAAATACAAGAACAATAGTGCCTGAACAGTTTCAAATATGTTAGACAACAAATAAACACAAACTTTCTATTCAGGTTTTGAAACTTTTGCTTCTATTTTGGCTTTTGTGATCATTACAGGTTCTTTAAGGGAGAGAGAGTTTTTATCTGTGTTTCAGACTCTTGGTCTGCCTTGACCACAAAATATACATACCAGTCTTTCAAAATTTTGAATGGTTATCCTCTTTTTTATTCCCAGAACTTATTAAAATTCTTCACTATTCCCTCTAATGGACTGAATCCAATGAAAAGGACTATCTATCCAATGTGGAATCTGTTAAAATATTTCAGTAAAAATTTTCTTCTAACTGGGCTGAAACCCTCACTTTAAGCACTGCTACTGTCACCCGTTTGGTTTTACTCCCTGCCATGTTACACAATGTACAGGGTTTTTTCCTGATATAGAGTTAATTTTCATGACAGTAGCTCACATGGTGTTTTGTTTTGCATCCGTGATGAAAACAACGTTGATAACACACTAATGCTTTAGTCATTGCTGAGCAGTGCTTGCATACTGTCAAGGTCTTCTCACACTACCTGCTCAGCAAGCAGACAGAAGGTGCACAAGAATCTGGGAGAGGACACAGCTGGGACAGCTGACACCAACTGACCAAAGGGATATCCTACACCATATGTCACACTCAGTAATTGAAGCTGGGGGAAGAAGGAGGAAGAGAGAGTGTTTGGAGTTATGACATTTATTTTCCCAAGTGACTCTTTCGTGTTATGAAGTCCTGTTTTCCTGGAGATGACTGAACATCTGCCTGCCAATGAGAAGCAGTGAATTAATTCCTTATCTTTGCCTGCATGCACAATTTTTATTCTACCTGCTAAACTGTATTTATCTCAAGCCATCAGCTGTAGCAGTTGTACTCTTCCAATTCTCTTCCTCATCTTGCTGTAGGGAAAAGTGTATGAGGCTGTGTGGGACTGAGATGCCAGCCTAGGTTAAACCACAATGAATAGATTCCTAACCTTAATTTTGGAGAGTAAGCTTTCACTCATGAGCATGGTTAACCTCTGTTGCTAATCATTCTCTAAGTGGAATGTTAGAACCATCTGACATCTCTTTCAGGCTGAAAAAGCAGGTGTGATGGATTTGCAGGAATATTACTGCTTAGGCCTGTCAGAGGCAGGACAGGCTATTGAACTGTGACTCTAAATGCAGATTTTATTCAATTGCTTTCCCATTTGTCTGTTGGTAGCTGTTAATGACTGCTTTGAACTCATAATACCTTACTACTCATGTAAGAACGGACATTATGGTAGTTCCTAATAATAGAAACTCTTTCAAACAATTCACTGATATAAGGAATGGAAAGTATAATTGTATTCACTGCTAATAATAATCAGTACTAATAGCTAAAAGTTCTTAGCAAGTAGATGCATCTTATGTGAAATAATTCAGATTTTTTTCAAAACGTAAGGAACAAAGACAAGAATATTTTTACAAACGACACTACATTAACACTTTCCAGAATTCTTTCCAGAGAGGCTGAAATTCACAGAATGAGTCCTGTGCTGAAAGTAAGGCATACAGTTGAATTTGTGCCTATTTGGAATGTCATTATGCATTCTTTCACACTTAAAGGTATGCCTTTTTTTTCCTTCAAAAAAACAGTGTAAAGAATATTTAATGCCCTGTGAGGATGTGAATAGGCGCATGAAACTAGGTTTGGTTACTTTTCTAGGGGACACAAAACCAACTAAACAAAAGCAAACAAAAAACTCCTGTTCACAAAAGGCTTAACTACTTGTCTTCAAAGAGAATTTGCACAGGATATTTGACAAATTTTCTGTTCTTATTATTGAATTTTGTGAAAATTTGGTATAAGAGGTCTTTCATAATCAACAGGTTAGAAGGAACAGCACATTTAGCAAGCACTGCAAATAACTTTAGATACATTACTTTGCCTATAGTGACTTGACAAATGAGGGTCTTGACATCAAGAAAAGGAATGAGCCAGACAAATTTTGTTGAGAAGGGTGGTTTTGGGTATGAATGTTAACAAATTATAACACTCCATTAATTTCCAGTGAAATTCCATTAAATTCACTTATGTTGGCTGAAGTATCAAGCAATCATTCACTGAAACCAAATACCAGGATTTATTTTTCTAATAATAAAACATTTTTATGAATATTTTATGTTTATTAATTTACATTTTTGCTTTTTGGCAACAAAAAACAGATCTGGCCTTTTGTTTACAGAGTGCTATAGTCAGTTCACACCAAGCAGGCCAGTTCCAGCCTCTGCTTAATTTTATTCCAGTTCATGGTTTACAGCCAGCATTTTTTTTTCCTTGTAGAAACATGCATATGCTAAATCTGCAAGAAGATATGGCAATAGGAGAAATTATTTTAGCTCTGCAACTTTTTAGTTACTAGGTGGGATTTGATGGTGTTTTTGAAGTATGGAATTTGCTTTCACACTCTGAACAGAAATTCTGGCATATGGATCAATAATGTTATTCACTACTTAGAGGGCTTAATCAATTGCCATGGATTCTCCAGGCAGATGATGCTTTTGTGAATTTGTTCCCTGTCAGCTGTTCCATTTTAATTCAAATTTAAGAATGCAATATGTCCTTTTCTTAACTGAGGATGTGCAGCTTATTTCTTTCTTCTATCCTTATTTTTCTCTGAATGAACGCCATCACTACACCCTCCCTGTGTGCCCTTCTGTGTAAACTGCCACACAAATTGCCGTGCTATGCCCTGGATGATGTGTCACGTTGTTTGCCTGCTCTGTTCACTCATGCTCCTACTTGCTCACGCTCTGCAGGCTGTGTTTTATAGATGTGAGGTTGGCTGCAATTGTTCTGGCCCTGCTCATGCCTTATCAGCTGCACTCGTAAGAGCTGTTAGCTCCTGGTGGGTTTCTTGGCTTCCTTGTCATTTCTCTACCTCAGGAAAAGCCACTGTGTGCTGAGATCTGACAGTTCACTGTGGGCTTGGGTGGCTCTGGGGCAGCTCAGTAATTGGGCTTGCCATGTATGTACCTAAACAGCAACCAAAATCAACCCTCATCAGTAGAGGCTAACTGGATAACGTAAAATAATTCTAAACTTTTCCACACTAATGAATGAAAGCTTAAATTAATTTAACCACACAATGCTTCTGAGAACCCAGTCACTCATCTGAGGAAAACTATGTAGCAGGAAAATATAATCAGATATATTAATCTTTTCATTAGGTTCTGAACTAGCTGTGGACATGAGAAGAAATTTGATTAAGTAAGCAGCAGCAGGATAATGTCCTCTAATCATAGATGATTAGAGGGCAATAAATTTTTTCACAATTTGTGGAAAAATCATCACATTGTGAATAAAAAGGACTAAAGAAAAGTCTGTGTTTTCTGTGGCTTGGCTCTCTACAGGAAAAGAAGGAGTTAAAGAACTTTTGCTTTCTTCCTGTAATGTACCTGCATTCCTATTAGGAGATTGTAGGTTTGTCCCCCTGGGACAAGAGTGTGAATTCTATCTTTGAGCCTTAGTTGAATCAATATGAATTATGGGTTTACTCATTGCAACTGTCCCCAAACTATTGTTTCTGGCAACTGCAAAGGTCAATAGACTTCCAACACTCTGCTTTATCCAGCACTCACACCTGTATCTGCAGCATGATTCCTTACTTCACAGCTCTTTACAGTTAACAAAATGGTCTCTGTTCACTTATCATCTTTCTGACAATAGCACAGCAGGAAAGGAGAAGAAATTCTTCATGGGTTTTTCAGACGCTCACTATAATCTAAACAAAGAGGAAGGGACCCTTTGGAAGCTCTAATAACTCCTACCTTCAAAAGCAGCACCTATTTCTAGCTTCCAACCATATACGTCTTCTGAATTATTTATAGTTCCCCTGCACCAGTCTTTGTATCCTATCTATGCCAAACATTGCTCCTTACTACTTCCTCAGTCAACCCCACAACTTGATTCAATCATCCTCTATGCATTACTCTTAAATTCTGTCAGCACTCTGTCAAGTCAGGCAAACGACACTGTTAACACAAAAACTGTAACTAGCCATGATGTCTGTCAAAAACCACACAACTCACTTCTTGCTACTAAGGGACAGTGGGAAGCAATCTGGTACCTCACTCAAAACTGGAATGCAAGGGAAGACTTGTAAAGCCTGTTGTATAGCACAGAATTTCTGTTTGAACTTTGACAGTGCAAGGGCTGGAAAAAGGAACATGTCTGATTCTGTATTTTCTGTTTTCTGTAGTTTCTGAAACATTTTTCCCCAAAGCCTGGTGTCTGTGTTTGGGTTTTATTCACTTCTCAGGTTCTGTTTTGAAACAGCACTCTGATACAGAGCCATTTTAAGACTCTTCAGTGTGGAAAAAGATGACCTGTATTCTCTCAAGGGGGAAATGAGTGTTTAGAGAAATGGGAGTTATGATGTTTAGTACTACAGACAGAAGTGGCAGTCACTGTGGGAGAACAATTCCCATAAAATTAATTACCATCCTGTGCACCCCAAACCTCAGAGGCATCAGTAGAAAGAACAGCTAAGCTCCTGATATTCAACTACTCAACAGAAAGTGGAAACTGACTGCATGGATGTGCCTTATTTGGGACATTCTCTTCATTTCTGATAGTCTGCTGTTCTGATCAACAACTCAGTTTGCCTCCTTGAAGACACAACTCTAAAATAATCTACAAGCATATCAAATTAGCAAACCACTGAGTGAGTGCTTGCAATCTCAGAAATCAGGACCTTTAACATACCTCTGAAGCAGTTGGTTACCTGCTCTGGGACATGGCGCAATTAGGAGAATGACCCTGAATTAAAATATGGTAATTTCATACTACCTCGATGATCTTATATACATACTACATAATATTAATATCAAATCTATATATTCAAATTCTATGTATTATATATGAATTAATTTATGTTTTATGCATATATATAATATATAGTTATTTATGTACTGTAATATATATGTACTCCATACATTGTACATATATGGAGAGACATACTTTTAAAATTGACATTTATTTTCTGGACTTTTATCACAAAATCATAGAAACATAAAATGGTCTGGGTTAGAAGGGACCTCCAAAGGTCATCTAATCCAAGCCCCTCTGCAGCCAGCAGGTACATTCTCAACTAGATGATTGTGTCTAGAGCCCTGTTGAGCCTCCCCTTGAATATCTCCAGGGGTGGGGCCCCAGTCACTTCCCTGGGCAACCTGTTCCAGTATTCCACTACCCTCATGGTAAAGAACTTGTTCTTAACATCCAATCTAATTCTACCCTTCTCTAGTTTGAAGCCATTGCCCCTTGTCCTGTCACTGCAGGCCTTTGTAAGCAGTCTCTTTCCATCCTTCTTGTAGGCCCCCTTCAGGTACTGGAAGGCAGGTATTAAGTCTCCCCAGAGCCTCTTTTCCAGCCCCCCAGCTCCCTCATCCTCTCTTCACAGCAGAGGTACTCCAACCCCCTGATCTTTTTCGTGGCCCTCCTCTGGACCTCCTAAATCAGGTCCGTGTCCTTCCTGTATTGAGGGGTCTAGACCTGGACACAGCACTCCTGATGAGGTCTCACCAGTGCAAAGTGGCAGAATCACTTCTCTGGATCTGCTGGCAACACATCTTTTGATGCAGCCCAGGATGTGATTTGCCTTCTGAGCTGCAAGCACACACTGTCTGCTCAGGTCCAGATTCTTTTCCATCAGCACCCCCAAGTCCTTTTCTGCAGGGCTTCTCTCTATCACCTTATCCCCTTGTCTGTATTGATACTGAGGATTGTTCTGGCTCAGGTGCAGAATCCTGTCCTTGCTCTTGCTGAACCTCATGAGGTTCACCATGAGGTTCACCTGGGTCCACCACTCCAGCTTGTCCAGGTCCCACTGGATGCCATCCCTTCCCTCTGCAATATCAACAGCACCACTCAGCTTGGTGTCATCTGCAAATTTGCTGATGGAGCACTCAATCCCACTGTCTATGTCACTGATAAAAACACTAAACAGCACAGGTCCCAGTACAGACCCCTAAGGGGCACCACTTGTCACTGCTCTCCATCTGGACTTCAAGCCATTGAGCACCACCCTCCGGATCCGACTATCCAGCCAATTCCTTAGCCACTGAACACTCCACCCATCAAGCCTACCTTGTATAGGATCTGATGAAGACACTCATGCATGTTCAAGTGTATATCTAATGAGCTACAACTGGGAAATTATGAGTCACAAAATACTATTTTTTGCCACAGGACTGATGTTATGATATCATCTTATCTTTTCCCTACAAAACCATGCTTTCCTCTCCGGTCTGCTCTGCTGTTATGTCTCTCTCATACCTTGGTAGCCAATTGTCTGTTGTGTCCAAGGGGTTCGTATTTATTGGTGTCTCAGACTATAAACAGGATCTGTCTTACCTTCATGGTCTGTGAACCACTTCTTCCACTTGAACAACCCATTCACATGTCAAAAATAATTTTGACTTTTTAGAGAAAATGAAGCATAACAACATTTTTTCACAGGTCACAGCCACTGCACGTGGATCCTAGTGGTTAAATTATTTATCAGAATACACATTCTCACAATTTACAGTGTTACACCGTTGCAACTACACTTTTTCTCAGCTGCCAGAAGTTCAAAGGCCTTCCTGATTTTACGCTGCTCTGTTAGACTATGAACATCCAAGGACACTCAAGGTGGGGCCTCATCAGAGCAGAGCAGAGGGGCAGAATCACATTCCTAAACCTACTGGCCACACTTCTTTTGATGCAGCCTAGGATATGGTTGGCCTTCTGGGCTGTGAGCACACACTGACACTTCATATCACTTGTTCATACACTATACCTACAAGTCCTTCTCCATGGGATTGCTCTCAACACAGCTGTCCCCCAGACTGTATTGATACTGAGGGTTGCTCCCACCCAGGTGCAGGACTTTGCACTTGTTGAACCTCATGAGGTTAACACAAGCCAATTTCTCATGCTTGCCAAGGTCCCTCTGGTTGGCATCCCAACTCTCAGGCATGTCAACTGCACCACTCAGATTGGTGTTGTCTGTAAACTTGCTGAGGGTGTTCTCAATCCTATTGTCTATGTCACTGGGGAAGATATCAAACTAGTCACAGATGTTAAACACTTCCCCTGAGGGAGACCTCTTGTCACTAATATTCATCTGGACATTGAGCCATTGACCATTACTCTCTGAATGTGGCTATCCAAGTAATTCCTCATCCATAGAACAGTCCAGTACTATCATCAATTTTCTTCTTCATTCTAGTACTTACTACTGAAAAGGTTACTGAATAACTACATTAGGACAAATAGGGAATCTTAATGCTCTCTTTTAATTAATTATTTAATCTCAGTATTCCTTAACTACTGACTTGAAAGGGAAGAAAATATTGTATTTCTCTCATTCCCTTCCCTCCCCCCTTCCCCCATTTTTTGGTAAACTGTCTTCTGTGCACTCTTTTGTACCCCTGGAAATTACTGTATACAAACTTATTTTCATTGCTAATCATATTTCTGACTGTTCATGCCTCACTTAGAACATTCTTCTTTACCTGAATAATTATATGAAGGGAGAATCATTGCTTGGAGCTTGCCTAAGGCATTGCATCTAAACATTGAGAATTGCCTCAGCCCTAGTTTTACTGCAGTATGGATTCTCACTGATGAACAGAGCATGCATTTGCCCAGCCAGATTCCTCCAATCAGCCACTAGAGTGTTCAAAAACCCAGGGACTGTTTCTTTTGCTTTCACTCACTTTCTTTCCATTGTCTACGAGTTGTTCTTTCATACTTCCTTTCATTTCACTTTTTTTTTTTTGAACAATTCATAGGATAGCAAATCTTATTATTGTTTTAAATAACATTTTCTATTATACTTCAGCTCTGCTTAGATCAATAATCCACTGTGGGTTTTAGTGCTCTTTTCTTCTTTTTGAGTCATGACACAACAGCTTTCATTGTTATCAGCTCTCTACATTGAATCACAAATTCATTGACTATCACAATAGAATTCACAGTGAGGAATCTGACTCAGTTTAGAATCAGAAGTCAGTGCATTTAGGACCACTTATTGTGTGTCTTTTTTTTATTTTACTTTTTACCTAAGAACACACAGATATGATAACTCACCTGAATCAACACTGGAGGAGGAGAGAAATTAACTAGAACAAAAGAATAAATACAATCTTTTTGTTCGCTGATTAAGTTTGGACATGGTAAATAGCAGATTACTCTTTAGATATTTTTCCTATTTTCTTCATTGCCCTTAGATGACCCTTTAATTGCTGGATAGTAATCAGAGGCTATTTTATTGTGGCAATATCAAACATATGTGAAAGTCAAACAGCATGTACTTTACTGCTTGACTAACATTAAGAGTCAGAAACGTAACACAAACCATGTTGATGCTCCCAGTAAGATGGATTTGCTGCTGATGGTAGTGATGTTATTTGCACAGCAGTTGTTTTCTCTTGGAAGCACTGCAAATGTGCTCCAACCATGCATTCAACTTTTCATCTATGAAAAATTTCTCTCTGCTTAACTGGGGTAACTCTTAACTTTACCTGTCTCTCATAAGCAATTAGTAAGTCCATGAGTACACTTTAGACTGCTGGAGAAGACAGTAATGTAATCTATGCAGACCAACCTTTAGGAAGAAGATCCATCAAAGACTGGCTACATGGTTCAAACACAGTTAGGAACAACGTCCAGAAATACCAGAAATAGCATGTATTATTATTTTAAGGCAATCCAACAAAAAATTGTCTTTCTAAAATGGAGTTCATGCAAACTGGCAGCCAGTTTAAATGATGCCTCAGGAGGAGCATCACCCCAGTTCCTACTCTATCCCTGCTGATACGTTACTAAGGAAAAGTATGATTATTAAGAATTTTAAGGTTAAAATGTGGTTCAAATGCTAATGTAATCCTAAATGAATCCTTCCATAACTATAAGCAAGACAAATTTTGCAGGTAAAGGAAATACTTTATCAAGTGACAAAAATAGAGGAGTTTTCTGGCACAGCAAGATTTTCTTCAAATCTGAAAGAAAAACAGCAAATTTCTGACCTGGATGTTTCTTCAGCATGCTATTGCTACTCTTTGGCAGGGATGACCTCTCAGACAGTGTAGTCTCAGACTACATGTAGTCCAAGGTAATTTTTTAACCCCAGCCTGCTATTACTGCTCTGCTAAAACTGACACCCATGAAGTATCTCTTGCAAGGCTTTTGCAAGATTTGCCATTTTCTGAAAACATGAGAAATGAACCAAACAAACCAGAAATTGCATATATCTGGAAAGACAATAGAAATCATAGAGAACGGCTCATAAAATTGAGGATTTGAGACCTGACATAAAGAATGTGAAAACCTATGGTGTAGTAAGTACATGAAAAAGTGGTCTGTGTCAGCAAGCTTTCCCATTTCAGGAAATGACAGAAGGGAGTCTTAAAGTTTGCAAAATGCTACTGAAAAGGAAAGCAGCCCCCAGTGCCAAGCAGATAATTGATGTTTAAACAACTGTTAATTATTATCTTCTAGATTGGAGTCCTAACAGAGAATTTGACAAATACAGATTATTGGTAATAAAAACATATTTTCATGTTTATACATTCTTTCAGATAAGGATCTCTTGGTTTCATGTGCACTGTCTAATGAAGCTTCCAAACACATTAGTAATACAGGTACATAATTGAGTGGTCTTCATGTTACAAATGTGTTTTATTGGTAGCAATAATAATAATGACAGAATTACAGAACCACAGAATAGCAGGGGTTCAAAGGCACTTTTGGAGAACATATTGTTCAACACCTCTGCAGGTTCACCTAGAGCAGTTTGCACAGCATTGAGTCCAGGCAGGTTTTGAAAGTCTCCACAGAAGGAGAGAGCACAACCCTCTGGACAGTCTCTTCCAGTGCTCTGTTACCCCCAAAGTAAAGGTGCTTTCCCTCCTGTTCTGATGGAACTTCTTGTGTCTTGATTTGTGACTGTTGCCCCTCGTTCTGCTGCTGAACATCACTGAAAAGAGTCTGACCCCAGCCTCTTGACATTCATCCTTCAGATATTGATAAACATTGAGAAGATCCCTTCTAAGTCTTCTCTTCTCCAGGCTAAACACCTCCAGGTGTCTCAGTTGTAAGAGATGCTCCAGTTCCAGCTTTGTACCACTCTGATGGGCTCTGTCCAGCAGTTCCCTGTCTCTCTTGAACTGGGGAGCCCAGAACGGGACACAATACTCAGATGTGGCCTCAGCAGGGCAAAACAGAGGGTCAGGAGAACCTCCCTCGACCTGGTGGCCCCAATCTTTTTAATGCATACCTGGAAACCATTTGCCTTCTTGGCAGTAAGAGCACATTAATGGATCTACTTTCTAGCAGGTAAACTCCTAACCTGTGCATGAATTTATTTCTTCCAAGTGCAGGACTCTAGACTTGCTCTTGTTGAACTCAGATTCTGCTCTGCCCAACTCTCCAGGCTGACCAGGTCATGCTGAATGGCAGCACAGCCTTTTGGCATGTTGGCCACTTCTCCCAGTTTTATATGATCAGCAAACTTGCTGGGGGTACACTCTGTCCCTTCACCCAGGTCACTGATGAAGATGTTAAACAAGACTGGACCCAGTTTTGACCCGAGCAGACACTAGCTAGAGGCCTCCAACTAATCTCTATGCTCCTGGTCACAACCCTAATGATCATAACATTTAAGTATTTCCCTTTTTTCCTAACTGAACACTGTGCTCTGTGAATGCTTTTCTAAACATATTTAAACATCCTTAATCCTGGCTGAGATACTGTGTTAACTACTTTAAGGACAAGAAGGTGTGATATATTATGTCATTTACGTTGCTGATCCTTTCAGTTACAAATTCCCTTTGCCTTCATAAAAGGTCCATCAGACAAGACTTTGTAAATTAGTCAAACACTCTTCCCAGTGAAGAAAGAAAATGAGGCACTTGCTCAGGAGAAGTCATCCCACCTGTCTAAGTATCCTCTTCTTGAGCCCAAGTCTTTCTATGATTGCAGTCTTTCTAAGCTTAGTCAGTGTAAATTAAACTTTTAGATAATTACAGAAAGGGAGATGAATTTTGCCCTAATTTTCCAGTTAATTTGTAGCAAAATGAAGCACATTATAACTTTTTTTCCCCTCTAAATGATATCACAAGATAGAAGACTATAAATACAGACAAAAATAATTTGGAATGCAATGCAAATTTTTATTATGATTTGTAGAGTTACCGTATGAGAAAACGCAGTTTCTAAGATTTTACTCAAAGAAATGAGCCATTACAAACACAGTTTACAATGATTGTGTTTCAAGGCAGCTCTGCTGAAGTCTTAAACTTTGGTTGCATATAAGGAAGATTCAGAAAATTCATGGAGCTGCCATGTAGACCCAAACCATGCGATTTTAACAGCTGCAGACGTGATTGTTAGCTCTGCCTCTTTCATACCAAAAGTTTTTACACATCACATCCTCTCATTTGGCATACAAGATTTTGTATGGAATTCATGCAACTTCAAGCTCAGATTTTCTAATCCTTCCAGTTTTGCTGCTCTGTTATGGACAGGGGAGATTACTGCCACAAGTATCAGGGATAACAGAATCATATTTCTTTTAACCAACTGCAAAAAAAACAACTAAGCATCTTCCCTTTCCCCTGTAAAAATACATGCTGAGCCAATTTTTAGGTCAAGAAATCTCATGTGTTCTGTATATTTTTCTCAGATTTCTCTAGACTGTTGCATATTCTATTTTATGAAATTTCTGAGTGCATAAAATGTTATTTATTGGACTAAAGACATTTTTTTAAAAATAATACAACATGCAGCTACAAATATATGTTTATGCTAGTGTGTCAAGGGGGACCAATGTTATCAGAAAATCCACATCAACAGAATATTAAGGCACTTTTTTTTAAACCTCTTTGAGATTCAGTACAATTTCTTTCTAATTAGATGTGTTCTGTATATGTACATATAAATTTTGTAAATAGCTTGAGCATGCCAAATATTCTTGTTTTAATTATAATAAATAAGAGTGATGTTTTAAAGAGTGAAATTTTAATGTTAAATTCTATTTAATGGTAAACTGAAATCACCAAGAGACACTAGATCTTTCTTAGGGAAAAGCAAACGCAATGCTATGCAGCACAGAACTGTACAGACTAACAAGAGGATTCTAACAATTGTGCAGGGCAACAGAAGAAAATAAAAATTTGAAAGGAAGCAGAGTATAATTTAGCATGAATACTGAATGATGAAGATATTTTTTTCTAATTTCTGTGATAAAACAAAATTGTTGCACCTGAAATAGCAATTTTGAGTAATATGTGCTTCATCATGAGATGGAAAATCTACTCCAAATGAGAAAATAAAACAAAATAACAACAGAAAATACCTCATGCCATAGCGCAGAGTACTATGGTTATACATGTTAGAAATGGGGGCAAATTCAAACATTTAGTGACTTTTCTTAATAGACAAGCTTATCTCTCCTGAAGGATATTAAATATATGAAGGATATTAAATAATCTCAAAGCTTTCAATATAAGGGTAGTACATACTTATCAATAAAGAATTTTCTAAGTTATTTTTTATATGTTTTTAAATGTCTTTCCTGCTTTTAAAAGGCCTCTTCCATGATGTCCAGAACAAATCTACTATTAAGCTAGAAAGTCTGAAAATATCCCATTTTAATGAAATGAGAAAAGCCACTTTTTTTTTTTTATTTATTTCTAGGCTAAATAACTTAGCAATCAGAAAGTTGGCATGTAAAGACATCCTTTCTCTCACGAAATTAAGATCTCACCAAGAAAAGTGCAATTATGGGTAATTTTAAAATCAGTGCTTGATTTTGGAAACACATATTGCTCTGTGATTTCTGTGCTGGGTGAGAAACACATGGCTTTAGAAGCAGACAAGAGACTGGTTTGTGACACAGTGAGTTACAAAACCTTTTTTCCTCTGAAGGTCATGTCTTGATTTCACCAGAAGTACAGCCAGATTCAATCTGAACAGGGTCAGTAATGGATATTCCTCCTCCTACTAACTTTGCATAATTCTTGTCTCATCTCATGTCCCTCCTCCAATTTATCCGCTTTGAATAATCATTGCAGATTCAAGGGAACTATTGAAAAAAGAAAAATATTCTCTCTATAAGTGGTTTACAGGATTTTCATTTTGTGGTCATGACTACCTACTGGGATGTTTCAATTTTTTTGTTCCTTGCTTGTTAGCCACTGTATAAGGAGTGAGCAGATTAATCACCATAGTCACTACAGAGAACTAAGGGAGGCAGATAGGTGGCTAGATGGATAGACAGATGTGTCTGTTATGTTCAGTTGTCATTCTCTGATCTCTGTGAATATTGGAAGTAAATCAAGTATAAAAATGGATCACCAAATCCAATAGCAAAATACACAAAAGTTTAAGAAAGGCAGACATGTCTATTAAGACAATACTATAACACATTCCAAACTAGTTTGCTAATGGCAAGAATAACAAAACAGTATTTTCACTCTGCAATGCATTGTGTTTTAATAGCTCAACTCAACTCAGTTAATGTTTGACACAATCAAATATAGACAGTGATTAGTGCTGTAAAGATGATCTTTAAGGTCAGGGGAAAGCCTGCTGTGAAGTTCCTGTGTATTAAGATTAAGGATAGTATCTTGACACAGAATTAGTGAAAGAACTAGAATGTTTTTAAGAAATCTCTGGTTTATATTTTATCTGGTGAGATCATTCAATAATGTAGTACTTAGTTTGATGCTTCAGTAGCAGCAATGCTCTTCTGAAAATTCTTATCTTAAAGTATTCCGCAATAGTTGAAACAACAGAGGTTCTGACCCTAGAAGAGATTTACCATTGTCTTAATTTGGACTAGAATTTGAAAGTTGTTTCATCCCCTCTGTTGCTTCTTAGTCTGTTTTGTCCTTTTGCTTTCACATTTCTTCCAGATACTTTGCTATTAAGGATTTAAAATACACAGCAAGTTGATCCTGTTCTGACCCAATTATCTCATAGCTGTTAATCCTGTTTACAGGCAATTCCAAAAAAGTATGGTTTCTAACACATATTAAATTAATGTCATTGTATGTTTTCCAGCCATATTGATTTAAAAGCAAATGCAAATGTTAATGTCATAGATGAGATTTTATATATATAGCAATAGTGTTGTGATACGGTCATATAACCACTTCCATGTAAAGGTCTTTTTCAGTATTAACTTCAGACTATATATAACTCTGCAAAATTATAACTTCTCCAGGATTTAATTTAATTTTTAATTTGTGCTATCTCTGTTTGCAATACACATTTAAACTTTTGGGGAGAGACTTGTTTCTTTTTTGATTTGCTTTGTCTTTATGTTTTGAGTAATTATTTATTTATTTATTTATTTATTTAAAATAGGCATTTCAGGAAAGAAAAGGAAGACAGAATTCCCATTCACAATAAAAAACTTATTATAGTGGTGTTTTTAGATAGCTCTAGTATTGATATTAAACAGGCTTAGAGAAAACACATACCAAAGTAAGCAAAAAAAAAATCAAGAATATTATTGCCACTGATCAACAATACTATTTTCTTACTCCAAGGAAATTTTCATCTTTTTTTATGGTATTATTACATTCAGCAAATGAGTTTATTCGTGGTATTATTCCTAACATATCTATGGAAGGTAACAACATGATTTTCTTAGCTGCTTTTGTCAGCCTTTTTTATTAGAGAAATTTTCCACCAGTGTTCAAACTGGAGAGTTCAAAGTGTTAATTGTTGAGAAATCTTACTGTGTCCTACAAATATTTTCCGCTGGGATAAGTCTAGCAAATGTTTCATTTTAACTTTCTGAATCATAGAATCATAGAATTGTCAGGGTTGGAATGGACCTTAAGGATCATCCAACCCCCCAGCCACGGGCAGGGACACCTCACACTAGATCAGGTTGCTCAGATGGCCTTAAAAACCTCCAGGGATGGGGCTTCTATCACCTCCCTGTTCCAGTGTCTTTTTCCCTGGCTTTAGTTAACATAATCATTGAAGGTGTATCTACAAAGCAAAAAATGTAATTGAAACTCAGAATGATGTTTTTACCTAGGATCCTTTGGAGATTCTTAGTTATAGATATATCAAATTTCTTTTTGTTTTCTTTGACAGGAATCTTCCTCTGGTTAACTAAAAGGGTTGCCTTAA
This sequence comes from Indicator maculatus, assembly GCA_013399975.1. Lineage (NCBI taxonomy): Eukaryota > Metazoa > Chordata > Aves > Piciformes > Indicatoridae > Indicator > Indicator maculatus. The sequence goes on from VXBD01014355.1 coordinate 1,621,876, forward strand.
AAGGATAATGATTTCAAATTCAATGTAGTTGAAGATTGTGATGGCACATGGTACAATTATATCTGGCAATAATTATCTTGCAATAAAACTTCTCCAATATGTCTTTAAAACCAGAGAAAGTGGTAGCTGCCCACTCTTTAGTAGTTTATATAAAAGCATAATGCCTCATTTTGTTAGGTCTGTACAATGGGATCTCAATGATTTTCCAAGCATTGGTATTCTGTGCACACCTCAGCCACAATGTGAATTTGCCTTGAGATGCAGCCTAACTGCATTATCCTTCCCCCTGCACTTTACCTGTGTCCTCACATACATTGCATTAACTCAGGCACTGAGACTGAAAGGGGACCTTGTTAATAAGTGGCTGTCTTAGTCCAGATGGTCACAATTATGGAGTGGATGTTTGTCCTGGGTTGAGTTAGAACAGAACAAATTCTGCTCAGTGATTCTACTTTTCAGCTCACTATGAGCTGAAATTACTTCTAAGTAATTGCACTTTCTAAAATTAATGGCATGTTTTAGCAGAAAGTGTCTGCTTCTAGTAGTGATAATGTTTGATATTTCTAGGTAGTACCAAGGACTGGTATGTAGATCAAGGTCACTGTTAAATCCTGAGCATTACATTCGAGGTACAGAGTAAAAGTGAGGAATGGACAGGACAGGACTACTAACCAATTTTATATTCCATTCCACATAAATAATTTTCAGTATAAAGCTGAAGAATTATGAGGCTTAAGTTCTCTTCTGCAATGGCATGATTCATAGGAGAACTCTGTCCATTTTTATTTCAGTCCTAATCCGTGTATTCCCTAAATCGGTTCCAGAATCCACCTTCTGAATCTGGTTTCTGTCTGCCGCTGAGTCCAGTCTGAGACTTCCCTGGTACTTATCAGAGCATCAATGGTGACAGTGTCATGGAGGAGATGTGATTTAATGCTGGGTTTGTATAGATTTTATTTTTTATTATTATTTTCATTAAAGCAAATTTAGTTTTCTTCTCCAATCCTCCTTTGCAGAGGAAGCAGGCTTAATAGAGAGTGTCTGGTATTTGTTCACTGGCCAGTCCAGCCCTAGCCTTTGACAATGTTGAAAAACACTTTCTGTACACAGAAAAACAACAGTAGAGAGCAAAAAGTTGTTTTAGTTATTTGTCCACCACAGCTATTTTCAAAATCCAAGAAATAATACAATGAATGAGATCTTTTGTGCAAGCTATTTAAATAATTCTCTAGAACTGCATAGTGTGGACATACTGAATTCCAGAGTGAAAAATGTTTTATATTCTCCAGATGCATTCCCTCAGGATATATAAGCAATCTCTTCTGTAATTCTGAAAATATAATGTTCCCAAGAGCATTGAAAATGTTCATTGTTCGCAGTTTTCCTGTAGGAGAAATCTTGTATTTATCTTCCCCCTCACCATTACTCCAAAGCCCACCAAAGCCATAAATGGGAGAATAACCAAATTTTGCAAGCTACAAAGTGGCAGGGTTTACTAATAGAGAACAAAATGTGCAAAGACCTCTTCCACATCTATAATAACCACAACTGGGGCTGTTATACTCTGTAAAGCTTTTAATTGCTCTAACAGTAAGATAAACATCAGTTTGCTGCAGCAAGGTGCATTTCCCATTATGTTCTGATGATGCCACTGTATGAAGTTGAGCACTGCAAGGAAAAGAGCAAAAAGGCTCTTATCTCTCAACATCCTTAGCCTAAAGGAAGGGGTAAGTCCTGAGAATTAGTAAGCAAATGATGCCCCCTTGTGCAATGGTATCATTGAACACAAAAAAGTGTAATTCTGCAACAATGTGGATTATTGGAAACATAGGCTTTGTATTACAATGGTATGTAACCAATTGAAAGTACTTTCTTATCTGTATTTTAAATATGCAGTATATGAATAGAAAAAGTGCATTTCAACTGTATTTCAAATTTTCACAGAGCAAACATAACTTGAAACATCTTTTGTTATTGAACAAGTCCTAAACTTTTTTGGGATTGCATTGGCTAATACCATATTCTGCAGAGCTAAATCAAATTCAGAAGTTAATTTAAATTTTGGCAGCCTTTCAAAACCATTAAAAAGAAATTAAATCATTTTTTTGAGAGACAAGCTGTTATATTCTAACTTTCTTTTCTCATAAATGTTAAAATAATATTTTCTTTCCGGAATTCATCCATAGTGTTTGAACAAGACCCTTTTGCAGTAGCCAGTTAAATAAGACACTTATGTTGGGTAAACACTAAACAAGAAAAAATAATTTTAAAGTGAGCTTAAGACTGCTATACACAAAGTATATTATGGGTGATTAATTATTACCTTCCCACTTTGAAAGAACACAATTTACAGACAACTAAAATAGCCTAGCACCTCTACTCCTGCTTTTAGACAGATAATACACCATGTCTACAGCTATCCTAGTACCCAAAAGAGGTTGCCAGCACCCAAACTGCTTCTTGGCTACTGTCCCCTAACCCATGGCTGACCCCAAATCAAAACTGGGAACATTTTGCCAGAGTGGCAGCTGGCCCAAGCCTTTTGGCTCTGCCCAGAACATTTAGGAAAACTGAGATAATATCCTTGTGTTCATGCTCCCTGTAGCTAACAGCGCAGTTTGTTCTTTGTGAGCTATAGGGACATTTCCCCATTAATATAAAAAATGTTTTTAAACAATAGTCAGTAACATTATTTTTCATGGAAAACCTGCTGCTAACTCCCAAAGAAGCTGAATCATTCTCTTAAGTATTTATAAAGGAACACTTATGAAGCACTTCTGGCAACATCCAAGTTTTTTGTAAGAGGGACTCACTCCAAGGAAAAGCGGTTGCTACTGAATCTTCCCTTGGACAGATGCATAGTGCAGTTAAGAAAATTTATTGCAATGAAGAATATGAAGATTTGCTTAATACTGCAGAGCAACGAGTGACCTTATTGTGCCAAATGTACACTGCAGAGTAAGTAAAAATAAAAATAAGTGTGTGATAGAGGAACTCTTGAAAGATGCCGATATGCACAGTTTCAATGATAAGTTGAAGATGTCTCTATTTAATAAGATTAGTTACTTCTTTGAACACTTAAAAAGTTCAGCTTTTTATTTCCTGAATAAGCTATCTAGTAAAAGCAACACAAGCATTGCTTCAAATATAAATATAAGCCAGTGAAAACTGGGTTAGAGTTTAGCTGTGGGTTATTAAAGCAGATAAAGTATTATGTCTTATTATTTATAGAGGTACTATATTATGTCTTATTAAGTATAGAGGTACTCTTTCATGTCTTTGTATGTATAGAGGTACTATAGGGAAGAGAAAGAAACACATATGTTAATGGAAACATATACAAGAAATGTATATGGAGGTGAAATGTTTATGCACTGATTACTAAGCAGCACAATCCCCAAACACAGAGTCAACTCTTCTGTCACAGCACACTGGAGCTGTAAGCCAGTTTGAACTCTGATGATTCTACACCAGTTGAACTCTGAAATTAATGTTTTACAAATCTCTTTTTATTGGTTAATTTTCTCTGGGGATCTTTAGTATACTTCTTTTAAGCAAAAGCACATAAAAAACCCCAAAACCTCCAGATTTGCTAGGTGGACAGTTTTAATTGTTTAAAGTATGCCAAAATTGTGAATTGAAAAGACACAGAGCAAAACAGTGTTAATATTCACAAAACTTAAAAGATTTTATTCTTGACTTCAAGGTTCCATCTTCCATTTCCTTTAAAAAGGGCTTGGCACATAGTTTCTAACTGCACCTTCAAAAATATTCTAGTGAAGGAGTCCAGAAACACTATTACTTTACTGCTTGGAAAATTTTAATGTTGAGTTTCTCCAAGATGCTTTACTGTGAAGTATGTCAGCACTAGTTCAGAGGTCCCTCATAGAGCTGTGTGACAGTGTCCACAGAGTTGCACCTAAAAGGGAAACGAGACAAGTGCTGATGTCTAAAGGCAAAACATTCATCACAAAATACAGGACTAGTGATAATACTTACTCGATGTCTGTGATGTCATTCTCAAAAGTTTTTAATTTTTTGCAGATTCCCAGTAATAGAGCTCTCAATTACTCTGTTATGTTTGAAAAATTAAGTATAAATGCATGTGAGCCCAGATTCAATGTGTAGCTTTGTTAGAAGCCTTTCTGTGCTGACAGGTACTTTCATCAGGGTGACCTCATTGCTGTCTACAATTACCTGAAGGGAGGTTGTAGCCAGGAGGGGTTTGGTCTCTTCTCCCAGGCAACCAGCACCAGAACAAGAGGACACAGTCTCAAGCTGCGCCAGGGGAGGTTTAGGCTGGAGGTGAGGAGAAAGTTCTTCACAGGGAGAGTGGTTGGCCATTGGAATGGGCTGCCCAGGGAGGTGGTGGAGTCACCATCCCTGGAGGTGTTCAAGAGGGGATTGGACGTGGCACTTGGTGCCATGATTTAGATAGTCATGAGGTTTAGGGTGACAGGTTGGACTCGATGATCCTTGAGGTCTCTTCCAACCTTCTTGATTCTATGATTCTATGATCTGAGGCAGTGCTGATGCATCTATTTGATCCTTCACAAAATCCTTGTGTCAGGGTTGCACACTTGGGAAGCTGGAGGAGAGGAGCGTGGTGTCTTCTTCTTTCTTTCAGAACATATGTCCACTCTGTCTGTTGCACAAAGTACTCTACTCATGAAATAGAGCTTCCCTCATTGCTCCTGCTGAAGCTGTGCAGAACAGAATATAGATCTCTTGTCATCAACAGGAAAAACATTATCTGTGTTGTTGGTTAAAATTGTAAGGAGACAATCCAATGATGCCATTTTTTGTGTGTAGGCTCTGTGAGGTATATATGTTTGTCTGTTACCTCCCTCCCTTTTCAACAGAAGAAGATAAAGATTCATTCAGATCTTTTTAGGTATGATGCTGGGTGGGGGAAAATGTGCCAGACAACATAAAACCTATTGATGGGGTCAATGCACTAGTGCAAGGAGAGGCCAAGCATAAGCAAGATGCTTGAGCTCCTTGGTTTTTATGTGCAAGCAAGACTTCATGCACCATCATTCTGGTTACAGAAATCCCCTTTCTCTTGCAACAGGAGACCTGTTCAGTAGTGTTATGAGCAGGGAGCAACTCATCCCAGATGTATCATTTAATATTCTATTACTTTTTAAAATTTATTTTGGCAGTAAATGAATGTCTCATGTGACTATAATTTTTTAGATTCTCACTTATTACTGATGGTAATCAAAAATTGCTGTATAACTAAATACTCTGATGTGAGAAAACATACCTGCATGTACAGGAGCTAAAATTTACAGCTTCCATTCCACCTTCACTCTTCTATAGCTAGCTGCTTTTCATGCCCTGTGAAACCTAATTTAGAAGTATTCAACATATCTTCAGGTTTTTCTAGGCCCTTTAAAACTTTAGAGCAGAAGAAATGTTAACAACCTCACACACTTTACCCACATATGCAGTTTAGCAGACAAAGTACGGTGATCTCTTCCTAATATTCAAGATTTAATAAGGAAACTTACAAAGTGCAGTAGTGGTTTCAAGTGCTGTGTATAAATCTTAAGCACAGGGAATTACAGATTGGTTCAGTCTCTCTTATCATTGTATAGTATAAATGAAATAGCATAACACATAGAAGAAAAATTTTAATATCCTCACTGTTATCATTCGCTTTCGAGATCTATTTCTGCTCCGCTGATTTCAATGTTGTTTTAGCAGCGTATCGGTGCACTCCAAAGGACTCATCAATTAAAGTAAAGATTTGTTTTCTAGCCAGAGAAATTTCAAAAAGTTCCTCACTTCAGACCCACTCATGTAATCACATTGCATTTCTGAATTTCTGCAGCCTTCTGTTCTTATATGCCAGTGCTTTCATGCTTCTTACAAGAGCAAAATCTGAGGGCTTGCTCTGAACTCTTCAGAATTATCTGAAGAAGCAGAAGAAAGCACTCTTCTTCTGCTTGTATATATAGAAGGAGGTACAGAGCTTCCATAAAGCTATATGTTTCTTATGCCTTCTTTATGAGAATTATGCTTTTCCAAGACAGGGTAGATTTATGCCATATCCTAATTTTAGAATCTTTTTGAAACAGAAACTAGGACTCCACATCATGCAGCCTTCAGGTATTTTAACAGCTTTTCCTTACCCATTACAAAACTGAGGGTTAAAAAAAGGCATTAATGTTGTTTAGTTATTCACAAGCAAAATATATCAGGAGTGTAAGCATAAATGCATGGATGCATGAGAATGTCTTCCTTATCTACCTCTTGGTTTGAAGTAGAGTCCTATGCTAAAGTTGATGGACTTTCTGATGTTTTTATTAGTGTGAAGACTAAGTCTAACAAAAGAGCTTAATCTACATATAATTTCTGAACTTGATCCAATTACTCCTTAATCTCTTGGTCCTTCAGCCTCCTATTCTCTTTGGTACTTTCACAATATTTAAGGACTATGACAGTGGGGGGGAAAAAACAAAAAAGTAGTTAACATCTTTCTGCTATCTTAGATCCCCGAACTTACTTACCAAACAAATTATCTGCCTTAAGCACAAAGAAAGCAGAAACAGGGTAGAGGGCTATAGATGGAAGTACTCCTCACTTTCTCTGTGGATGGTAGTTAGGCATGCAACCATTCTAGTTCTGCTGTAAACATGTGCAATAATGTCACTAGTTATATGGAAATATTATTATGTCTTTCTGTGTTTCCTTTAGTTTGTGTTCCTTCTGTGACACAATGAATTCACTGACCTTGCAGCCTTCTGTTTAACTGATGACCAGCTAGCTCACTGCCTTTCCCATCATTTTTACTTTTCAGGGGAAAAGGTCCTTTGAAAAGTGGCATGTGCTAAGCTTTCCAAAGTAACATCTACTTTAAGATATAAGTGGAGGAAAAGGAGGACCCCAAATTTTCTTTAAGTCAACTGGTGCAGATTAACTAAGCAAAAACTGAACTATCTTTAGGAAGACTGTCAGATTCTGATTAGATTTTTGAACTCACTACTTCTTTGAAGCAAAACCATCAGTAATCCTTGATGTTAAAATAAGGCATGAAGCTCTGCTAAATATTTTTTCTTTTTTTTTTTTACATAAAGAGAAACTAAGACAAAATTTAATTCTATTATGCAAAATAAACCATTTTTTCTACATTTTCCTTTGTTTCCCTATTCTGAGATTTTATAACCAGATGCACCTACAGAGTGCAAAATTGGAGGTTGTTTTGTAACATTCTTTCATTAGAGTGCATTTGTTTCTCTTCCAAGTATTTATATCCTCAAAAAAACTTAATACTTATAATTTGTCCCAGTAAATCTGGAAAGTAAAATTCTCAGTCAAAATTAGCAAAGTCTCAGTGAAAACATTTTTTGATTCTGCTCCATCTCCTCTTATGGTTTAGAACACTACTGTTTTCTGGAATCTATCTCTCAACCTTGGGTCTTAACTCCCTTAGGGAAGCTTGTTACTTGATGTTTAGACCCTGCTTTGTCTACCTAATTGTCCAACAATCCTTTTACTTTATTAAAACAGATTGTATAATCCTAAAAATTGTACTCTGCTTCAAGTAGGCCTGTAGGGATCTGTTTGCTGCAAAGCAAATTGCCAGCTTAAAAAAAAAAAAAAAAGAAAGAAAAATTTAATAACTTTTAGTAAGTACTCTTCCTGCTCCGTTTCTTAAATATCCAATAGTCTTCTTTCCACTGGGAACACTATGCTTCTAAAGTCACTGCTGTCATAATAGCCAGTAATAACAATCTGCTCATTATATATATATATATATCACAATCATGCCACATAAATCAATTCCTTCTAACACTGTCAGCTGTTTTTCAGTAGCATCTAGAGGTGTGACCAGAAGAAAGTCTCTTGTACTGGAAATAAATGTCAGTCCTTTCCCACAAAACACTGAGGTTGAAAGAACAACATCAAGCAAGTACTGGAGAAGAAGAAATGCGGCAGGAATGTGAAAGAGTTAATATAACATAAGTAATGCAATTGGTGTAAAAGTGCTCTGTTTACTTAATTTCTTACTTGCATATAAGCTAGATGGCTATACTCTGTATGTGAAATGCACAGAAAGCAGCCTTCACAGTATCACAGTATCTCAGAGGTTGGAAGGGACCTCAAGGCATCATCAGGTCCAAACCCTTTGCCAGAGCAAGATCACTTAGGGTAGTCTGCACAGGAATGCATCCAAGTGGGTTTTGAAAGCCTCCAGAGAAGAAGACTCCACAACGCCGCTGGTCAGCCTGCCTTATTTACCAATGGACTTCATGAACTCAGTAGAACCTTTTTCCTGTAAAATTTACTAGTTAAAATTCTATTGAAATCCTTTGGATGATATAAACAAATCCTGAGAATATTTCTTCCCAGAAGAACTTCTTTTAAAATGACACATAACAGAGTAAATATTTTTAAACTTTGAGGTCAGATTTGGAAAGAGATTTTAAGAGATTTGTGGGTATGCAGATGTCTGAAATTTGGTTTCCAAGTCCCCAGTATTAAGTATCCAAAAAAACCCTAAAAACTCAGAAATAATAATGCTATCCCCGGTGTCTGTATCTAAAAAACTAAAAACTCAGAAATAATAATGCTATCCCCAGAGTCCGAAGAAGGTAAACACAGAGAATCTACTGAACTTGGAATAATAATGAAAAACAGTCCTCCAATGAGAAGCAGATGTTTAAAAAATCTTTGAATGTTTACAAGTTTTAATTAAAAAGCATTAATAAATGTACAAGTCTTAAACTAGCTTCATAAAAGATAACAGCAAACACAACCCCAAATACATGAATGTAGATTGACTGAGGATGAATGACAAAAACATATCATGCAAGAAAATACATAACAGCAGTTTCAAGTTTTGGTCCCTAGACTTAGAACAAATGTTTTTCTAGACAACTCCAATATCTTCTATGACAATTCACTGAATATTATAGATGAAGAATGAAGAAAGAAGGCCCCTTTCATATTTAGGTAAAACAGACAGGATTAGATTTCTGAAGTGAAGACAAGATAGTGAAATCAACATGAGGAATCTAGAAAAGAAAGGCAGGAAAGTATTTATGAATAAACTAGGATTTTAATAACCAAGATCAGTGTTTATTGTGTAGTACTGATAGAGAATTAGCTGTGCTAGATAGAATCCATGAACACCATCAGCTGACTTTTTAGGTGTGGGAATATTGCATACTAGAAACCTATCCCAAAATAGAACATAACATTTATAAATTCATGAGTTCTTTCTCTCTGTTTTAGTCCACCTAGATCTAAATATTGAAAATTAATATAAGATCATTAATTGCTACATTTAAATGTTTTGCTGATTTTACACTGGGGGTGGGAATAATTTCAACAACATTAAATCTTTCAAGGCAACTAGATGAGTAAGTAAATTATTTTTAACGTAAAAGGAAGTGTCATGGCAAACAAGATTATTAAAATGGACCCTCCAGTTACCTTCTGGCCATTGGGTTCCATTATGAGCTTCAATGAAGTAGCAAATGCTAATTAAGCCCTGTGGGTAAAAGGGGCAGTTCTAATAACAGCCATAAAGTCACAGGCAAATTATGTTGTAAATGTAATCGATAGCTACACTCTTGCATCAGCTATTTGGCCATCAATATCAACACTTCAGGATGAAAATAAGAATATAAGAAATAAAAAACTTGTCTGACAAATGTTGCAGGAAAACTAAACAGTAGACTAGATTGATTTTCCCAGCTGACACTGTTAAGTGATAAAAGCAACAAAAAACAAACACACACACACAAAAAAAAAGCCCAAACAAACAAAAAGATTGTTGTCTAAATGTTGCAGGGATGTCAGAAATGACTGCATTTTCAGACATTTTAGTTTTGATTCATTAAGGCTAAGAGAATTATTTTCCACTTGCTCATTTCTCCCAACATACATTCATATTTCAGACTTTCCTCTAAGTAGTTCAGATACACAGATTTTAAATGTATTTAAGATTTTTGAAAAACAAAATACTTCAAAAACTATTTCTATTTATGCAAACTATTTTTATGCAACCCAAGATTATATTTCAGCATCTTAGAATTTTCTTCATACATGTGTATATTTTGTGTGTATTAAATAAACAACAAATTTATCAAGCAGTCTAGAAAATATGAAGAGCATTAGGCAAGCATATTTTACATTATTAATTATTACTCATCCATCTTCCATTATTCCTTTACGTAATCCTTGCACAATGCTAATGACAAAAAAATACTACTTTACTAAATAAATCACTGGAAACTATGTGTGAATAAATCACTCATGTTGCTTAGACTGTAACATGTTCTTTTCTTCTGTTCATCAGTCCTAATTTCCTTATACTAAAGAAGCCCATATCATAGCAACTTCTTTCCAAAATGCTGTGGGTTCCATATGAAACCAATTCACTTTTTAACAACAGCTCCTCTATTGGACTATTTTTTCAGAACCTCATTTCTCTGATAAATAGAATCTTTCTTCCAATTTGTAGCCTAAACACATTAACCTACAACTCATGTGTATTCTAGTATTAATGCTATTGGTTTAATTTATTTTTCCTTACCTTCTTGTCTATACTTGGTGATGGTACTTCTATGTCTTCTCAAGCTTCCTTTCCTCTTTTCAGACAGACAATCCAATTTGATGATCATTCTGGTATCTCCTCTCCTAGTTCATTTTAGGCATCATTTCAGCCTTTCTGAATGTGAATGACCACAAAATTAATTTTCATTCAGTTTACATCAGAATGTCTTTATTTGCCCCAAAGCCTTCATTATTTGTTCCTAAATGGTACAAACAAAGTGAATTGCGAGCTTTTTATTAACAAGAAATGCTCAGTGCTTCCTACTCAGCCTCTTTCCAAACTGCTTCTGTAATGTATTTGTTCTTCAGCTCTCAAGTCAATTCAATGTATATGAGAATAAAATAAATAAATCATGCAAAAATTGCTTCAGATATAATCATGGCACAGCCATGGGGAAAGGCATTAGTGGGAAAGTGCTTGATAGTTTAGAGGTCTCTACAATAGATTAGGAGCTAATGCTTATGAAAACAGTTTCAAATAAAGGAACCTAAAGGTAAAAAAATACCTTCAACAGCACATGCTTAGAAAAATTATAATACACTAGATAAATCAGTAGAGGAAAAAAAGGTGGTTGAAAGTGCTACGAATAAAATCCTCATGCTATCACTGATCCTTCGGTGCTAAAGGAGTATTTAAAAACAAGTTGTGTATAATTACAGCTCACTTGTTATAACAATGTTATGAAAATTCATTATTTCCCCAGTGCTATCCCAGCCTGAAGGTAGAACCAAACCCTATAAAAAAGTTAAAGAAAGTTTAACATGAAGGAAAATGTGACACAAAATGAAAACAAATAAAGATCTAAAAATAGTACATAAACAAGGTGATACCAGAAACCTATAGAGAACAAAAGAACAAAACCAAGTTTGTGTTTGAAAACAAACAAACAAAACAAAACCAAACAAAACAAGAACAAACCAGAGTTTCAAGAGGGCAATGAAAAGCCTTTTAACTTGGCATGAAGCTAAGATAACCTTTAGGACTTCAAAGTTGGCTTCTTCCATACTGATGGAAGAACAATGATTTATTTACCAAAAGAGGTGAGCAAGTACTATTCCATAAAAACAAACAAACAAACTAACCCAGTATTGCATATATACTTTGAAAGTAAGATCATTATTTATACAGGTAGTTCGGTAAAACCTATTGATTTTTGCCATTTGGCAATCCAATTTGAAAGATTGGTCACATACACATATTGGGCACATATTGGGTTTGCTTCATTTTTACATATAAATTGTTACAATTTCCAAAAACTTACAATAGATAAATTCATTCATAAAGCTAAACCTGTAAGTATTGAACAACTGATTGCATCTAGTCATAAAAAGGTAAATATTTTAAATCATGAAGTTACTTTAATGCACACAAGGAATGGTGTATTTTAATCTCTTTAATCATGTTGGCTATGCTAATACAATTTTAAATGCTCAGTCTCAGAAGAAGATGCAAAAGTTCTCAATACAGTTTTGCAACACAGCAGTGTCCTGTTTCACAACCTAAAAGCTTGGCTTTTGTTTCCAACTTAAACTGAATACAAGAAGTTATCCTAAAAATTAAGATTTCACTTATGTAGCTCTCATTGCTTAAGGCTGAAGTAATAACATAATTGTCTTAGGCTCTTCTCAAGTGTCTGTGGTTTCAGAGTTGCTTCACTCAACTATGATGACACCATAATTATAGCAGCACACAAAACTACACAGAAAGGATTGGTGACATTCTGTTTGACACAAATAAGAGAAAAATCCATGTTCAAAGTAAAAAAAGCAGTAACTCAGGATTGCTGAGGAACTTAAAAAAAATCATAAGTGTTAGATATTCTTCTTTAATAAAGAAACAGATATTTTTTTTTCTGTGACATATAGACTAATTTAAAATTCCTGGGGTCATTTAGGGGAAGTAAACATAAAGCTTAGTTCAAATCTAACCTAAGCTTCCTCTGTGATCAATTTTAGTCAATGAAGAGAATTCTAATTTAAAGGGATTTTCTTCCTGACTAACTTTTAGATACCTAAAAGACTTGATGGTGCATTTAATATAGCTGTTAATAAAGACAGACGTGTGTCTTCTCAAGTTTACAAGAGGCATCACAAGCAAGCTATCTAAAATGGGTGAACTGTGTAGCCCTAAGGCTATCATGAATGAATGAATAGCTGTCCCAGCATGCAATAATCCTGTGGAAATACCTGTCTTACCAAAGTCACTGAAGATAGCCAGTGTTTTCTTGCTTCCCAGCTCTTATGTGCCCAAACTAGTTTCAAGCTCATCTGTAATTTGCCTTCTGGATGAAATTGTAATGATGATGATGGAAGCCAAACCAAGATAGGTTTATAAACACCTGTGTGAAACATTTTCTATGACCACCATTTGCTTTAGAATAGAGCATACTGAAGTATAACACTATAATTCTAAGGGCTCCACTGTTCTGTCTTCACACCACTCCCATTTTTCTCTTTCAATGCATAAAAAGCTATTATTAAAAAGTCGAAGTTGCCTGAAGCTCTGTGCAAAGAGTTAAGTGTCAGTAAAAATAAAACACTGAACAAGACAAACACGAAATTAGACTTATTTCATGAAAGTTCAATTATTTCACAAGGTGACTCATCATATAATGCATTAGACATAAAGCTCACTTTAAAATAGGGCAACAATAAATTTCCTCTGTTTGAGGAAAACAACGTTAATTTCTTTTGTATTTACCTTATGCTTATTAGTGAAGTTAGGAGAATTTGATGTTAATATTAGGCATGCTTATAGTCGACAGAAGCTGAACAATGCTAAATCAGAATTAAATATCTTGGAGAGGTACAGAAACACAAATAAAGGCTGGAAGGGACAACGCCATCTAGCAAAGTGATAAAAAGCTAAGCGAACAATACATAAAAAAAAATCATGGTGGTGTTACAGAAACATAAATATGATTTTAAAAAAAGTTATTATATTGAAGCTCTACAGATCCTTAAATTGGGTGGCTGATCCTATCAATAATATTGTGCTTTAATATGAGAGAGATCTGCATACAAAGAGACACATAGCTCTAAGAAAGTGAAACATTCTCTTAGAATGTGTACATAATTATGTTTTCTAAATAAAATCAGGCAAATATAAAAGAAAATTAATTAAGCTAAACTAATATCAATTAAATGTAATTGCTTCACTGCTGGCTCTGAACTCCAACATCTGTGTTGCTGTGCTTTATTGTAATTGTATTATTCCTCAGAAACAACGCTGATGATCTGACACCATTTTAGGGTAAATTTTTTTCTGCTACACTGTAAAAGGAAGCATGGATGATCTCTTAACCACAACTGTCTTTTCCTGTTCACAAAAATAAATTTTCAGGAATCTCAGGTAATGCTACGTGATTCTGGTAAATTTTGCCTGTTTAAAGTCCAGCCCTGTACTTCAACTGACCAGTTACAAATTTCTAGTAAGTTCTATGTCTGAAAAATGATCTTTTTCAAACTTTACTTCACTAATGGTGAAGGCAAATCCATTGTATGTATGCAATGTATTCCCCACTTTTGAAGTAACTAAAACTCAAAAGATATCATTGTAGTTCTGAGGTCACTCTTTGTTGAATTCAGAAAGAGAACTGAATAGAAACATTGTACTAAATCAATTGAGAATTCATGCCAGGAAAGTAATTGCACCAGTAAAAGGGTTAAACACCATTTAGATCAAAATTAACAGGGAAAAAGAAAAGGCATCTGGAGCAAAAAGAAACATATTGCAACAACAGCATAGTTTTTAGATATTATTCTATGTATCATAGAAAAAGAAGAAGGAAAATAAGACACGAGGAGCAAGGGAATAAATATTGATATTGCAGCAGCAATTGACTTGACATCGTAATCTCTTGTCAAGCTGCACAGTGTCTCTTAGTCTTGCATTGACATACAGCAGCTCCAAATGTCATCCTAATTATACTGGCAGAGCAAAGTGCCCTTAGGGAAATATGAAATGGAAACAAACAAACACACTTTTCTCATGCTGTGGGAATGGCACTTACACTTCCATTTTAGTGATGAGGAATACCATGTTCCATTTGGGTCTTAAAACATTAGTTGTTGTTTGTTTATTTGGCTGGTTTTGTCTTTATTATGCACTGTGGATATTTACGTCTGGGATGATAGTGTTGCTCTGCAAAAAGCTATGCAAAATGTAAGTCCTATTAAGGGCCACATGAATTATTACAAACAAAACTACACTTCAATATAATCCTCAGATTTTTTTGTTATATTATTTTAGTTATATAGAGCTCTGTTGTCAGAAAACCAATATTTTAATATTTTTTTTCTCACAGAATACTTGTGAGGTAGGAATATATTATCAATCAAGACACAGAAAGAAAGTGTCCAGATCTTCAGAAAAACAGAGAGACATTGTGATTCTTAGCAACAGGACAAAAGGGCAACCCAGTGCCTGCTTGAATGAGGACGGGCACATACAGAGAAATTTCCTTCTAGAGGTAAACCCCTCACATTTCCAGTGGGAGGTAACAATAAAACCATGTTACAATTCACCTTTAGAGAAAAGAAAATGCAATAACCAGGTAAAAAGAAACATAATAGCAGTAGTAGTAGTAGCTACAGCAGTAGTAACAGTAGGCACTTGTGACTTCAGACATCTCCTGAAGTGGCTCTTCCTTGATTGGAAAGAGTCACAATGTTATAACATAGTCCATAGGTCAGAAATTTGCTTGAATAAATGAAAGGTTTGGGCTGAAGCCAGATGATACACATTGTCCTTTTCTTGCAGAAATTGTCTGGAATGGCTTGGATCAACAATATTTTTCCTGCACAGTCTCCTCATTGATAAGAAATACTTATACATGGTTGCAGTAACTCTGCAGATATACAGACAAGGACTTTTTGAATTTATTGTGCTGGTGGGCTTTGCTTCTCCCATGTGAGTTACATCCTTACTATCCTCTGAGTGTTTTTTAGTAACAGGAGAAGCTTGCAAAGAATTTTCATTTTGCTTTGACTTCTCTGCAATAGCTTCAAACCCTAGTTGGTGGTTTTCAGTTCTGCCATTTTATTCTACTGGTGTTCAAGTAAGAAGGTGAACCAGGAGAAATGTCACGGAATTCGGAGAGGTTTATTGCTAAACCAATCTTTAACTTGTGTTCTGGAAAACAGAAGTCAAACATAAGCCTTAAAATCATTACTATCTGACAGATTATTAGTTTACAAACCATTTTGTACAATCCATGTGACTGCTATTTTTCACCAGTTAAGTTTTAAAGTGGTAAAATAAGTGGTAAAATACTCTTTAAGAAGAAGAACACTGAAAGTAGGAAAGAGCTTCTAACTCTGCCTGGCATTCACTGTTAATAAACTATGGACAACACTATATAATGGTTCAATATATTGCATTCTATGTCATTGTATACCTACTGTCACTTATATACTTTATAAGATACATTACTTAATGTATTTTAGAACTCTCAAGTTGCAACATCTATTGTTCAATACACTTCTTGGCTTCTATAATGTTACTATTAAATTTTAATTTTTGCTCCCCTTAATATAACTATAAATTAATAGAAGTAAACTATAGATACATGAAATCTACCACAAGCTGCAAAATAATTAGACACTGCAACCAACTAATTCAATGTAAACTGTCAAAGTGTCATTTAATGGACAATATGCTTGGTTAAAGAAAGAAAGAAAGAAACAAACCCAACAGAATAAAACACTTCTCTATCATGATTGTTCTGGAAAAAGAAATTCCTTGGTTCTTAGGCAGCTCCAACATTTCAAGCTTTTCTGTGTGCCCTAATTACAATCTTTATCTTTTTTTTTTTTTTTTTTTTTTTTTTTTTTTTTTTTTTTTAAACTTCAGTCCTGTCTGGGAAAGCCATCTCTGTTGGAAAATAAGATTCAATCTTTGATCACTTGATATGCAGATTGAGCTAGAAAGAATAATATGAACTATTACAAAGGCAAGTGCAAAGTCTCTGGGACAAAAAGAAACAAAGAACCCAGTGGAGGCTAGGATCTGTATGAGTGGGGAGAAGCCTTGCTGAAAGAGGCCCAGGAGTCCTGGTGGGCAGCAAACTGAACATGCATCAGCAGTGCACCCTACAGCAACAAAGGTAAATTGGACCCTACATAAGTAGGATAATCTGCATATGTAATATTCACAGAATTAGCTCCTCCAGAGCTAAAGGCTTAAAATAATGATATATTAAAATATTATAATATTTATGACATGGGAAAACTATTTAAATAAATATCATTTATTTTACAGTTGATTTGAAACACAATGTTGAAATGAATGTTTTCAGTAGCCTGGAAAAAAAAAAAAAAGAATAAAAATTCAATCAAAACTCAACATCTCTAAGAGTGCATTATTGGCACAAGGGAAAGAGAGAGGTTGTGACTGAAATTTGCAATTCCATAGTGATTTAATGTTTTCTACTCTCACGTCTGGAGTGAATTTTATGGACTGAATTCTTTTACTATGAATGAAATAGAAAGCTATTTTCTCTGAAGTCATTATATGCTACCTTCTGATGGAAGTAATTTTGAAACAGCTTTTTACTATCGTGTTTAACAAATGCGTTCCCTGCACAAATCCAGATACATTATTTTCCTGGTAAAAATCACAAACTGGGAAGGAAGAAGCATGAAATAACACTATGTGACTAACTATGCTGGGTTTTCAATTATCTCTTTCTGGAGCCTCACTCAAAGCAAGAGTGACTGAATATTTTTTAGGCATTTCAGTAGTGTCTCTTCCAAGAGGTTATATAGAATTGGTTGTTTTCTTTAAGTTATAACCCAAACACTGAAATTTTGCAGTTAGTAAAAGTATCCTGCTACTCAGAATAGAGATACTAACACTTTAGTTTGTTTGGGGTTTTATTTGTTTGTTTGTTTGGGTTTTTTTATTGCAGTATAAGAGTGTTTGGCTTAAAAAAGTGGTTTTGCCTGAATTGAACACATTTCTTCTTCTAAGAGCTCTCTGGTGCCAAAATTCATAGAATCGTAGAATCAGTCAGGGTTGGAAGGAACCACAAGGATCATCTAGTTCCAACCCCCCTGCCATGGGCAGGGACACCTCACACTAGATCAGGCTACCCAGAGCCTCATCCAGCCTGGCTTTAAACACCTCCAAGGGTGGAGCCCCAACCACCTTCCTGGACAACCCATTCCAGGCTCTCACCACTCTCATGGTGAAGTACTTCTTCCTCACATCCAGCCTGAATCTCCCCACTTCCAGCTTTATTCCATTCCCCCTAGTCCTATCACTACCTGATATCCTAAAAAGTCCCTCCCCAGCTTTCTTGTAGGCCCCCTTCAGATATTGAAAAGCCACAATAAGGTCACCTCAGAGCCTTCTCTTCTCCAGACTGAACAGCCCCAAATTCAGATTCAGTTCAGATATAAATAAAAGTCAACATCTTTAGTACACCTATTAAGTTGCTCTCCACTAGTAGCCCAGGTCCTTCTAACACTTTAAAAAATTATATAGCTTTGAGAGATTCCTTGCAGCCCCTTTCCCTTCCCAGCTAGCTGCCATGAATAACTTAACAGTATTTCCATGGGAAATATTGAATCCCATCAGACAGGGAGTAGATGTGAAGGTGAGTGAGTATTGTTGTTGCACTGTCACCACCAGTTTTTAAAAAAAACAAACTAATTTTATTATCATTGTTATTATTATTTTATTATAACCTGCTATTTATGGTCTAAAAAGGCCTACAAGTAGGTTAAAAGAATGAGAGATTTGACTGTCTTAGGGTCTGGCAAGGGTGGAAGCTCTGTTCAGAGTTCAAAGTTCATGAGCTCAGAGACACAATTATATTATATCTTTGCAATCCTGCAGTTTAAAAATGCAACATATTCAGCTGACAGAGGAGTGTATGATTTAACAGTAACTATTTTAGACCTATGCTTTATAAATTTCACTTAAAATGCATTTTTAAGGTCCTTAATAGCATCCCATCCATAATAGGTGGTATGTAGCTTAGACTAATGAAGTTAAATTGAGAATTTTCCATAACATATTCCAAATAAATATTATCTTCTCCCAGACTACCAAAAGTTGTCAAGTACTGGCAATAAGTATTCCAGTGAAGATTATAATTTCTTCTTGTTTTTTTAGGTATTCAGTTACCCTTTTTCAGAAATAAAATATTAACTATTAACAAAGTCATAGGAACAAAACACTACAAAGCAGAACAAAACACACAGCAGAAAATATCCATCAAATCAAAAAAGTGAGCAAAATAGTTCATAGAAAACTGGAAGATGAAAGTAGAAAAACATTTTTAAAACATAAAATCTGTGCCAGTTCTCTCACGTCTTTACTAAGACTCCTTACTCATGCATAGTCTTCTGTTATAAAAATTTATACTGTCTCATCCTTTAAAAATGTTTCATTACCTTCTCTTCATCATGTGAATAGAAGAAATTATCCAGGCATTTTACTATGTTGTATTTTCTCTTGATCAGGAGCCACTAATGTGCCCTTGCTGCAAAGAAGGTAAATGGTGTCTCTGCCTTTAGTAACATTCAGTATCACACTGAAACTATTTCCCCCCCCTTCAAAACTGGTTCCTCTCATGCTAACAGGATTTGTAGGGTTTTTTCTTGTTGTTATTTGCTTGTTTGTCTTTTTGTTTGATTTTGTTTTCTTTTGTTTCTATTAAGCTTTGATTTACTTTTTCCATAGCATTTCTATTCATTATTACTGATTGCATTTTTTAGATGAAGAGTTCTAAGCCTTGTTTTTTCATATACCACCATAATATGTTGAATATTTTATACTTTTACATACAAAAAAATCATAATAAAGCAAGTCATGTCATTGGCAGTGTATATATATATTTAAAAGAAGTTAATCATTCTAGAAAGGAAGGTTATTTTCTTTTGATCTGAGTAGGATGAATTATTCTGCCTGAGATACATTCAATGCAGATGTGTAGGAGTTGAATTGTTTGGGCTTTTTTTACTCTTCTACTTGGCTTTTGTCGTTTTTGTTTTGGGGTTTTTTTTTTTTTTGGTGCATTTGTTTTGTAATGGTTTGGTTTTAAATCAGTTGCATCCAATGTAACCATAGGCTTATGGTTATCATTTAAAGATAGATACGATATCACAAACAGATATGATGAAATGAAAATACATGCAACCTACTTCAGCATAATGGAAGAAATACTGTGTGCAGAACTAACTCATTAATAAGTGTAATAGATCTAGAGGACTCTCCAAAATACAACAAAATCTGTTTGAAAAATGTCATCAATGAGGGAAAGTGAGAAAGTCTGGGTTTTCCTGGTTAACTATTGGAAAAAACAGAACCACTGTCTGCATAATCATAGCTTGGCTTCTTTAACAAGCATCTGAATTAGTAATAGCTTGACTGATCAAAGGAAACATGAGCTTCTTTTGGATGATATGCCAGTGCAATGCAGCATTATAATCTTGAGCCCTTAGCTCAGCAAACGGAATGTTAAAATGCTTTGCATCATTATGGCTTCATCTAATATTTCTGTCAGCCCACTGCTGTATTTTAGCAGTGCACTGCTCTGCAGAGACAACTAGTTATAAGTGAGCTTTAGTGCTGAAAACAGCGATGCTGAGCTTCATTTCCCCCTTCTTGCTAGTCTTTTAGATCACACCAACACAGCACATACATCAAGAAAACAGAGCTGACTCTCAGACTAACAGCCAGAGTGGAAAAAATGCACTTTGCTCAAGATGAGTCCCTCCAGTCCAAAATAAAGTGTACAAAGAAACTGATGTCCATTTAACTAATTTGTTATGAGATGAAGCTGAGGTATGAGGTCTATTATGAGTGTGTGCTAGGGCATTTGAAGGTGCACAGCCTGTTAGGGTAGGGTAGAAAGGTGTTACAAACCAAGGAAAGACAAACATCTGGTGCACTCTTGTTTATATTGTTGGGAGATGTTCCCCTTGGCATAAGCTGAGCGCATAGTCTGGAAATCAGGACCTAGGATTTGTCACTGAACTTAAGCAGCAAGTTTACAGAGGAACATTGATCATTCACAAAAAGGAATTTCTTCTTAGATTTGATTGAAACTAAGTCCATCTCTCAGGGAATGCAAAAGAAGTGACAATGGTAATTAGGAACTGTATATTTTTTCCAAACACACTTGTTAGATTCCCCCTTCTTATTAAATTCCAAATTCTTACTTAATTACTTGAACTATCTTTATATATATATATAAATGCTTTTATTTGGATTGTTTTATTGGAGATAATATTCTCTTTTCCTCTGAAAGAGCAAAATTTCAGCAAACTGAATTTCAAACCTGGAATCTCCCAGTTTTAACTGCAATTATCCTCCTAGCACCCTGCCATGTATAAGGAAACAGCTATATCTCCCTAAGCATTTTGCAATCATTTGTTATGGACAACATTCTAGAAATAATTGTCTTAAAATTTTAAATAGCAGTATCTACCTAGAAAAGTGCTAATCTATGGCTTGACTAATAACCCAGCATAGTTATTCAAAAGCCAGCTTCCAGTTCTGTATAAATGAACTGTATGCAGTCGACCCTGTGAAACCCTGCCGTCCACATCTGACTGATTGGGAAGAGCTTTAAACAGAAGATAAGAAAATAGGAACAAATCACAAAAGAATCCTGCTGTGAAGCAATGTTGTTTGTCTTAACCTTAAGCTATGGATTTAAGCATGGGATTTACTTGTTTGTAACCAGTACCTCTATGCTGCTGTCTGTTGTTGTTTTTTTTTTTTTCTGAAGTTGATGGCAATCTATGTTCACAGTAACTTACACACATAAGCTACATCTGCAGAAATACTTCTTACTAAAAAAAAAAAAATAAAAGACAATAAAAAGCTTGTCTCAACGCAGAGTTCAGTAATCTAATAAAGGGATGAATTTCTTTGTTTTTGCATGTATGTTAAATGATAATAAGAAGTTCAATAAGTTTCCTATCAAACAATATACATCAATCTTCACTTATAGTAAATTGCCCTTTTTTATCATTTTCTCATTTTTCTATCTTCAGTTTTATCCATTTTTCTAGATTAAATAGTTAATGCACACCTCAGAGGACAATAAAACCTTTATTTCAAACTGATTTTGAAGAATCACTTGCAAATGTATTATTATGTCCCAAATCTAACACAGGATCTATTTACAGATGCACATAAAGAGATTTAATAGCAAGGGTAGCTTCATGCACAGCAGAATGGTTAGGCAGTATGAATTGGTGTCAAGTTGCATACTTCTGGTGACTCCATTGACATCAGTTTAAAAGGATCCAAAGGTCTCTTTTTTTCTGCATGTACTTTCTGCATATATTTCTGGAATTACAGTGGATGAATTGCTCATACCTCAGGGATGACCAAATTCCCTTTACAGAGGGGCACATATGTTGCACACTACACATCTTACCTGAGTTATTTAGAATCATTCATCCACTTAGGTAGAAAGAAACAAACAAATAAAAAGCCCTTATAAATTGAGTCTAACCATTAGAGTCCAATCATTAACCTAATACTGCCAATTCTGTTACTAAACCATGTCCCGCAGCAACACATCCATACATCTTATATACCTCTAAAGATGGTGACTCCACCATTTCATTGTACAGCCTAATGCTTTACAATCCTTTTAGTGAAGAATTTTTTCCTAATCTTCAATCTAAACTTCCCCTGACACTACTTGAGACCATTTCCTTTTGTACCATCACTTGTTATTTGGGGGAAAAGATTGACTCTGTTCTTGATACAACCTCCTTTTAGATAGTTGTAGAGAGTGATAAGGCCTCCCTACAGCCTTTTCTCCAGACTACACAACTGGGGTGTCCCCAGTTATAATTTCAGTGTTCTGTAACTCATTTCTGTGCATGTGCTTATGTATGTATAAGCACACAGAGAAGAGAATGCATATGCAAATTACTACTCCCCTAAAATTCTGTATTAGTTCAGAGATGGCAGGGATTCTCCTTCTTACCTGCAGGCTTGTGACAAAGCATGAAAGATGTACATATAGACTGGAATGAGAGGGGAAGATGGCCATCAGAACTATGATGGAGGTTCAAGATTTCCTTCCCTAATGTTTTTCATAATGAATTGAAAAAAAAACTTACAAAGGGAGTGGCTAGTGTTAAAGAAAATGCCTCTCTGGAAGGAGAGAGCAAACACAGCAAGGTCGTGAGGACTGCACACAGCTCTGTGAAATGAGATCACAAAAGACTGGCTGTTAAGCTTTTGGGAGGGAACCATAAATCATCATTAAGGATCTTATATCTTCAATGAGCTATTCTTAAGGGAAAGAGGTGAGTCTGAGAAACTATTACAAGAGCAGATAAATGAAAATTAAAAAAAAAGGTATACAGAACACAAATGAATGTCTCAGACCTACAGGGACATAGCTAAACATGACAAAGTCAGATGTTGACAACAAGTATAGTAAACACGAAAGCAAGTATGATAAAACTGTATGAGACTTACTGACTAGAGAATCAGTTCAGATGTAATAAAATTTGTAGTGGGAGAAAACTTCTTTGAGAAAGGAAAGCTGCCTACTTCTATTTTTCCCAGAGGAAAGGGAGAAATTTACTTTTCAGAGGATAGTAAATACATGCATAAATTTAAAAATTTGCCTATGTTTAATTCTACATTTTTCTCCTACCACTATGTTGTTATGGCTGTTCAGTTTACTTCACCACTGAGGAGAAAAACACAAAACAGCTGCACCTGCTTCTAGGAAACGAAGACTGCAGACTTGTTTTCCCTTCAGTTCTGTTCAAGTGGCACAGAGGAAGAAGGTCTATCTTAGGATGCTGTGCAGTGGAGTAATTGCAGTAGATGAGCAAAAGAAAGGAAGCTGAAGGACTTCTCAAAAGTTGGTCATATATTGTTGGTTACCTCTGATGATGCAAAAGTGAAGGAAAAGCCAATGTTCAGGGCGAGGTAAATGCTTTATAAATTGAATAGATGCAAAACTGCCAAACTTTTAATGACTTTTTAAAAAAATTATTCTTTTAAATTGCAGCTGGAGGAAAGTACTTACCTCTAAATAACTGAAATTGAACACTTGATTAATCTACAACTCATTAGTAAGCAAATAATAACAAAAAATGGAGATCTTTTTCCTACATTTTCATTTGTTGTAATTATAACATAAGGATAATCCAAGCATACCTGAGTGATTTCAAGAAAACCAATGGTGCTACATTGTAAGGCAGAAAACAATATCATTTAAAATTAAAACAACAGTGGAAATTTCATGTGGGTCATTCACCTTGTCTATTGCCTATTGTGAACTTTTTAAGGTTACCTCTGTTCAGTTCTGGCTATAAAACTCAGCAGTACAAAATGTTCTTGTGGATAAACCATTTCAAAATGCATTGAAGTCTGGTTTCCATGGCTCTCTAACAGTCCAGAAACTACTAAACATGATGGTACCTGGAGTATTGTAAAACAAAGATAATTTGAGTTAACTATGGCATAGTGGAAAAGGTAGAAAGAAACTCACTGTACATCCAGTAGGAACATCAGAAGATAGATCCAGACACTGGAGAAAATGTGATTTATAACATGGGTTCAGGGTCCACCTAGGAAGTCAGCTAGGACAGCAGAAAACATGGCTGTATATAGCCCAGATTACATCTTATGCTTGATAATTTTAGTATTTCTTATGCTTTCGTTAAGGAAAAATAAAAGCTGCTAGGAGTTAGAAATGGCCCTCTGGTCCCTGACAAATGTTTGTCCTGTGAATGGTTATTATGTGCGGTCAGCTTCTGACTTACAAGTGACTCCTATTTGTTCAGATGAGAAAGTGGTCTTATATGTCCATATTACTAAAGATTCTTTCAAGAATCATGAACACACTGGAAACAAGCTGAAGATGAATAGTGATGCTAACTGTGGCATCTCCTGTCTTCAGAATACCACACCTGCACTGACACTGATTTCTTAAGATAATAGTTAAATTAAGCTAAGGTTTTTTTTCTTAGTTTTCTCTTTTTCTACTTCATTCCCCTGCACTCTTCCTCCACTCCCTCCACCCCATAATTAAAGTTACATTATGCAAAAAGCTAAAACTATATCACTTTAACATCATCTGTAATGAATGATTTTGACTGGTATTTTATTCAGGGATAAAACAAACACTTGGTGTTTTCTAACAGAAAATATCAACATGTCAGGAAAACAATAGAAAAAGAATGAGATGCCAAACGAACAGTACAGGAAGCTTAAGAGAGTAGTAAATATTCAGATCTCAATCTTTTCACACAGTAGTTGCAGAAAGTTCTGGATATCTAGATATTGATATTCCACACACAAACACATACATTTACATAAACCTATCAATTTAAGAGGTTACATATAGCACTTCAGACTTCTCATGATGTAGGCTGCTTGTGCTCATTACTCTTCAGGTAGATTTCAGTGGCTGTGGCTACAATTTTGCAGACATATTTCAAGACTGATAAATTAAATTATAGTTTTACAGATCTTAAATGCTTTTGGCACTGATTGACATTCCTACAGAGTATAAAAATACAGAAATGAATCTTCCTCTTCTCCTTATGAATGATGATGTGTTGTTTATCACCAATTTTATTATTTTTTTCCACGATTGGCATGTTAGATAGACCTACTTGGGAACAAATCTTTTTTTTTTTTTTTCCCTAAAGATACAAATTTTGAGACAAGTATAAAGAATATCAGCCTGGAGAGTTAAATTATTGGAAAAGCTATAAGCACCTGACAAAGGAACCTTTTGTTGATAAATATCAAGAAGACCTCATAGGCAGAATGTGATAAACATGAATCCTTCAAGATGTACAAAGTAAGGCTGAGAGATAGATTGACAAGAGAAAATGTGATAAAGAGTAAGTAATAAAACTGATAGTGAATCAAGCTGAAAGAATGTTATACTATTCTCCTAATTACTTTCAAATCATAACTAAGTATCAAAAAAGGGATGTAAAAATGAGGAATTATTAGCATAATTCTCTAAAGAAAACACAGCAATCCTCTGAAAAAAAAACCTGAAATAAAATAACTACACTGAAAAGTAAGTGTATGTGACTATTTGTGGGTGTAAGCACTTAACAGAATTTTAAAGAAAGTATGGAGAGATAACATAAAAATACAAGTAGCACAAAATAATTCCAGTACTAAACAGGTTTTCCCAGAAATAATTTCAGATATCTTAAAAAATCCCGAGATTAAATTCTCTACCTTGTTGTTGTTGTTGTTTTCACACTGCTTTTACTAAAAAGTTATGAAACATCTGAAAAACAGTTATTGTAAAGCTGAAGTCTCTTAGCATTTGCTTGTCTGTTTTTCATTGCTTCTGTCGTACTAAGGCATGATTGCAGCAAATGTGCTAAAGCTGGTGGCAGTGCATCAGCCTCTGGGCCATACTTGTTTTAGAGCATTGCTGTTTAAAAAAAAAAAGAATGTTCTAATGTCTTGATACCTATAAAAATCTCAAGGCTTTTTGCAACTCATCAATAGATTAAGTAGACTGCTCCTCAAAGTATCAGTTCTATGAATTCAGTCTGGGATTTTTTTTCTCCAAATTAGGAACATTTGACATTTTTTTTTAACCAAGCTTTCTGCTCTTGATGTCATATATTTTCTCTTCTTCATTAATAGTGAGCGACTCTTTCTTTCACAAAAAAAAGCAGTCATCTGCTCTACCAGGAAGACTTTGCTATTATCCATTAAAGGACAGTTAATTAGTGATGGGTGAAATAATTGTCATCTCTTTTTGTACAAGGATTCTCTATTTAAATTAAGCAATGGCTCTCAAATTTGGTTAAGTACTAGCTTCATGAATTTTACTAGTATGTCTATGGACTTCAATGGGCAAAAGCTGATAGCTGGGTACACATTTAAAATGCAAGATACAGTCCAAAGTATAAATGCAACTTAATGAATTTGGAACTGTTCCCATAATCATACTAGTGGAGACTACTTACTTTGGTTTTTTTCTGTTTCATCAATTGCTTGAAGGTGAAAATTTAACATTCCTTCTACTCACCAAGGATTTATCAGTGAAACATATTAAAGAACTTCAGTATTTTCAAAATGTCATTAAGGATGGCAGAAATTTAATCTGTTGTCAGGAAGGGCTATCTCAGAACCTTTAATTTTATCCTCCACCATTTTGAATAAAAATATTTTGGTCTTTGTGTCATCAGTAATAAAGCAGAAAAACATTTCTTCTAGCAGGGTCACCTAATAATGCAATTTTTGTTTATTTTATCTCATCTGAGTCTCTGCTCTTTTCTACAATTCCTGAACTAAATAGGTTGCTGTGAAATAACCCACTCACTCTTTTAAGTTATGTTTTATTATTTTAATGTTTGATTTTTAAAACCCTAAAAACATGTTCCTTTTTTGCTTTCAAGGCCAATAATTAATTTGTCCATGTATTAATAATTTGATTTAAATGTAAATGAAAAGTTAGAGTATAAATATTTTTTTCCTGGGCCTGATTAGGTTCACGTAAAAGAAAAAGTGAAAGGAAGGATATTCATCTTTGGGAGAAGAAGATCTGCAAAATTAAATTGTAAAGGTCCTAACAATTTGTAGATATCTTAAAAACCAATTAAGAAAATAATTGAAAATAGGTTATTAAAACAGTTCATAAGGACAGATATCAGTTATTCTTCCCGGCAGCTTTAGAAACACATCCAGTTCCAATTATTTGAAATCTGTTCACAGTGTGGCTTTAATTCCACAAATATGAATATTTTAGACTTCTGGTTAGCCATTCAAAAAGGTTGTAGGGTATGGACCAAGGCTTAATGAGAGTATTAAAGGCTTACTTTTGTTATTGTGAGTTAGTACATTTAGTACCTCCACCTGGACTGTTTTGTGCTGCTGAGTATTCAGGCATTATACCAACCCACTATGTTTTGTCCCTGAAAGCCACTGAACTTGGCATAAGAAGTAGAATGAAAGAGAGGGGGAAAAAAAATGTAGTCATGAGCATCTAAGTACTTTGACCATTCTAATCAAAACTGTTAGCTAGATAATAAAGAAACAGCCAGGGGNTATTACAAACCTTTCAAATTATACTGAAAAAAATCAAATGTAATGTCATGTAAACTATTAAAGTAGAAGCTTTGAATATTTGATCCTACCAGATGACTAAATAATGATTTTTTTTTTTTAAATTTTTTTTAACCCTTTTCATATCCGAAATGGTTTTTACTAGAGGCTTCGCTTTCTTTAGAATCTCTTTGGGAAATCAGTGTCGTGATACTGGTTAGAGTGACATTATTACATGGAAAGTGACTGGCATCTTTTTAATCAATAAATCTTCTCTTCAGCTCTTATCTGCTCAGTGACAGGAATGAATTTTTAAAACTTTTTAGCCCTCCTGTGTTAAGAGTCTTTGCGTGTACTGGATTTGATTTTTGCCTCCTCATGTCCATCAACTCAATTATTTCCTAAATGTTAGCTTCCAAAGGAGTAGTTGATTATATCTGTGCAACTCCATCTGCTTCAATTTATAGGTTTGCAGACAGATTCTGGCAAGATTCTTAAAATCCACTTTTCACAAGTAGCCCACTTTTCCAAATGGGAAATCTGGGACTGGTTATAGACTAACAGAAGATGTATTATGTATCCATAAACATTTGTCTTTGAAATCACCTGTATTATGCAACATGAGATTTTCTGTCTCTCAGGAAAAGGCATACTAGGATACAATAAAAAATTCAGGTACCATTTTTCATCTCCTGTCTTTGGTGAATTACTCCCAATTCTGTTTATTGAGAATTTCATTTCAGGATTTTAATGTTGTGTAGCTTTTTGTTGATGTCTTTGGTTATTTGGATTATTTTGTTGGTGTATGTTTGTTTCATTTTTTGATAAAAAGTAATTTAAAGACACCATTTTAATTTATTTGTTGTCACTTACTTCCCATGTTTATTTTTTTTACATAATTTCTCTTGTATTCCATCTTCTTCAAAAGGTATTCTGATGCCACAAGTGACTCAAAAAAACCCAAAAAACCAAGCAAACAGAAACAAACAAAACCAAACCACAGACAAAAACACAAACAAAACAACCAAACAAAACCACCACCACCACCAAAAACCCAAACAAACACAAACATGTTCAAGATTTACTAGTTGCCCAGTTTTACTAGCAGTCTTTGTATAGGTAAGTAGAGTATGATACTGTCTGGCTCATAAAATTAGCAATATAAAAGAAATAATAAATAACAAGGAAGGGGATAAATTAAAGACAGAAACTCGAACATCAAGGAGCAGATGATAAGACTGTAGGTAATAAGGCTGTAGGTCTTCAGTCTAAACTAGAGCTCTTCAGTCCTTGACTGAGAAGCCATGAGAAGAGCTACTCAGGAATAGCCTTAAAGGAGGTCAGTCTGAGCTTTTCAGATCGCTGTTCTTATCTGGCCACGCCCTGTGCCTGATCACTGCATTCTATGCTATCCACTTACAAAATCCTTACGTGTTTTGTTCTATGTGATCTCACTTGGTGTCTTATCTGAGTGTTACAAGGTCTAAGCATTAGCAACTGGGGAAGCTGGTGCAAAAAAACAGGCTTATGTATTTATCTACATGCCAACAACTGGAGGCACTGGGATATGTTTACACTTCCCAAACGAATTAGATCCTCTGTGACTGTATGTGTAAATCAAAAGCTAGTACCAAGTGGGAAGTATGAAAGCTACATACTGGATAAGTGGCCCAGGATTCAGACCCAGACATTAGGAAGGCTGAGATGCTGTGCAGACATTGAAGTGATCTATGCATCTGCTTCTGAATCTAAACAGTGTGCGCATATGTGTTTTCACTACTGAACCTCAATCCTAACCACTTGGAGAGGTGGAAGGTAAACTGGTTATCTGTGCATCTGTTTTATGTGACTTCTAGTAGTGCGCATGTGTGTGTGTGTATGTATTTATCTGGCTGTCTGTGATACACAATTAGCCTTGTTACTGGCTAAACATGCGAACAGAGTATCAGACAGGACACCAAGCACAGACAGATGGGCTCCAGTACCCAGGCAGGAGGAACATACAGATCTAGGGGTCTGAGGAATTTGGCAGCTGCCCATAACATCATTCATGGTGTAAGGTTCTCTCTGGCATGGTGATATTACTTTGGGAAGATAATTTAAATTTATCTCTCCAATAAAACCACAAGTATGGAGGAAGCAGAAGTGCTAGATGAGCACTGAAACAATAAGGGCTTTAGACTGAGTTCATAAGCATGTCAAATATAAAATAGATATAAACAATTTCACTTTTTGCTCTGGTCATGTTGCTTTTCAGAAGTCTGACTCACACTCAGAAGCTGTTAGGTATAACTTATGACTGAAAAAGTAACTTTCAAAAGAAAGACGTTTTCAAAATCTGTTTTTATTTTTAGTTCTTTTGAAAGGTTTTAAAGTTATCTTCTGCCATGTGGTTACAGTACTCTGATGTTTTTCATTGCATGCTGTCAAGAGTGTAAGAAGTCTGCTTTAAAGCCTCCAAGTCCAGTGTTGAGAGTGACTTACAGTAGCCTTTTGTTTCTAGGATAAAACTGCAGTATCTAAACAAAAGGTTCTAAATTCTCTGGTTCCAAGTCAGTGCCACTTGGTGATCAAAAAAACATTATGTTCCTCCTTTATTCATATTACTTTATGAAGTATTTTAAAGTTCATTGAAGAATCATTTGTAAATATTCACATGAAAAGAAAGAGGAAAGCAAAGCACACAGGCACAAAGGTAAACAATAACATCAAGGAAGTAACCTAAAAATAGTTTAAGTTGACTAGTGGGATCCATTTTCAGCTTATAATTTGCTTGTATACATTATCTTCACCTAGAAAAGAAATAGACCTAGGTGACACTGAGTGGAATGTTAAAATTGAGCTCACTGTTTATCAGGGACCTAAACAGATACCCCCACACCTAGTTTGGACAGAACATTGACCAGAATAATAAAAGACATTGTGGAATCTTTCAAGCTATTAAAAACACATCTACCTGCTGGGTCTCTGCTACTAAGCCACTGGAGAGTAAGAAAGGGCACATTGGACAACAATGACCATATGGCTGAGAAAACATTCACAATGAAAATAACTTCAGCCTGAGAATTAAAAAAATGAAAGGCTTGCCACAAATAAAACTCTTTCATACAAGAATGGTGTGTGACCTGGACTGCTCTTAGGGAAAAAGAATCCAATGCAGTCAATGCGTTTTTCAAGGCAGAAGTCTTCATTAGAGAAAAGTTTGCTATTATTTATTTATTTATTTATTTCAATTTAATAGTAGTTGGTAGAGTAAATGTATTTTTTTTTATTTCACTATAACGATGCTAATTTAAAGATTTGGCACAGGATGTACAGGCAAATTTGAGAAATTTACCTCAGAAATAGAGCTACGAGCAAGACCTTTGCAGTCACAGTGATAATGGAGATGCAACAGAGTTTCTTGGGATGATATTGTTTAGAAAAAAAAATCTAAGACACATTTGTTCTCACAGCTGCAGCCACGTCTTTGTATGTGTCTAAGAGAGTTGTTTCCTTCTTTGAAATACAAACAATATATTCTGGGTTATTCTCAGTGTAAGAAGGGCTGAAATAGAGGTGAAGACATAATAACTGCATATACATGGAAAAGTCTAAGAAATGCTGGTTATGTCATCCTGTTTTCCAACCAAATGTATCTATATAAGCACAAAGACCAAATAAATATTGATTCAACATCTAGTAATATTCCAAATGGAAGCAAGAGATCTTAAGGTTATAAATGTGTATGACGTCTTTAATACAGATTCTGAGTTATATCTTATAGTCTCTTGAACAAAAAACACCCAATGATCATATTTGTAAGGATTTGTTGTGCATCGATGATCCTCTCCTGATCCAACTTGACAGTGTCTTTTCAATATTTTACCTGATAGATTGGTGTTTTTTGCAAAAGAACTGTTTTTATTGTAGGAATATCAATGCTTCACAGAAAATAGCATAGTAAAGTAATTTAAATTCAGCCTAGACTAGCACAATGAAGACTAATTTAGAGCAAATCTTTTCAGCTATTACAATTTGGATTGTACTTAATCTAGGACTGCTGATTTTCAGTACCAGTCCTTGGCCCTGAACCGCAGCAGTTGGTTTTATAGTATGTAGAATTCCTTTTTTTTTTTCTCCAATAATGGAAGTATTAAGATTTCAGAGTTTAAAGATCAGATCTGATATAGATGAATTCACTCTTTTCCCCTGTCCAATACAAAGAAAATCAGTTATTGCTTATTTACAGGTTATTTGGAGGTTATTACAGAATTAAAAGCACTATTTCATTTTTTCTTGTCAGGATCCTTGAAACATAGGCCACAACACTGATAGGAAACATGTTTCTACAGCAGACTTATCTGAACTGTTTAGCTTGTTTCCCTATGCCCAAGACTAAAAGAGATATTCTCCAGAATACTAGTCTGACTTCTTGGACTACAAAGGATGTCTGTACTACAGATCTAAATTTTTAGGACTGAATTTAGGTATGATGAATTGTAACTGAAGACTTTTTTTGACAAAATCCCTGTTGCAAAATTGTTTTTAAAAGCAGAACAGAGCCCTTGATGTCTTGTCCCACAACCCACCTGCTGAAGTAAAACATGAAGATTAGTTGCACATGCCATTCATGAAGCCTCATAACTGTTTCAAAGACACTGTTGGAATGCACTCTTTTATAAAGTCTTTTTATCCTTAGGAAAGCAAAGAAAATAGATCCATAATTTTGTGAGTAGTATCCAAGCCTAAATTAAAAAAAAAAATGGAGCTTTGTCTTCATACATTTTGTTTTAATGTAGACAGAGATATGCAGCACTGTTGAAGAATTTTAACCCCTGTTCTAACATGCAAATCCATTTCTTGCACAACATATCTTGAATCTGCAAATGCTTAACCTGCCAGCTCCCTTATATTTTAACACTTGAAATTAGAGAAAAAAAATCAGTAAACCATCTTTAAACTGTCAAGTTTATTGTGGACATTTATAAGGAGAATATACATAAAAGAAAAAATACTATTCTACTTTGTTTCAATTAATGACATTTATTTTGACAATAAAATAAGAATTATAATAATTTTGACAAAGACTAATATAAAAGATTGTGGTATACAATGAAAACACATTAGACAAAGACCAGGTCAGACACCTTTGACCTTCTGAATTATCATGCCTGTCATCCCCAATGTCCAAAAAAAATCTTGAAATCCGTCTTTACCAGACTTACTGCCAAGACCAAAAATCAATCCACCCAAGGGAGGAGCATTGCTTTTCGCAAGTGATAGCATGATTCTTGGAGTCATGGTGTGTCATAAAGGTCTCAACATTTAAAATAGGTCAGTTCAGAATCACTGAGAGGGTGAGCCTGGAAGAAAATATTTTTCTAATAAATTAATAAACTTAGTCGTAGAGTTTTACCAATGCATTTTGCATAATTATTTGTTTGTTTGTTTATTTTCTTTGAGAGGAGTTGGTCTTTTTTGACTTTCCAGGCTGCAAGAGCACATTGCTGGCTCGTCATCTGTCACAGAAAGTCACCACGTTTGTCAGGCAAAATTTCCTTGTGGTGAAGCCATGTTGGTCGCCACCAGTCACTTCCTTGTTTTTCAAGTGCCTTAGCAGAATTTCCAGGAGAATCTGCTCCATAGTTTTTCTGGACAAAGAGGGGAGACTGACCAGCTTGTAGTTTTCAGGGTCTTCCTTTTTTCACCTTTTGAAAATGGGGTTGATGCTTCCCCTTTTCAAAAATGGAGCTTATGTTTCCCCTTTTCCAGTCAGTTGGAACACCACCAGATTCCATGACATTTTGAATACAATGGAAAGTAGGTTGGCAACTACATCTGCTGTCTCCCTCAGGACCAACAGGTAGTCCCAAGGACTTGTGGACCTTCAAAACTTTCAGGTGGTTTTGAACCTGTTCTTCACTCACAGTGGGTGTTTTTGCATTTCCCAAATTTTTATCTTCTGTAACTGAATAGTGGTGTTAGAGCCTTTGTCGTTGCAGATTGTGGCAAAAAAGTCATTGAGTACCTCAGTCTTCTCCATATCCTGGGTGGCCAGGTCCCCTGTTTCCTTCCAGAGAGCTCCTACCTCTTTCTGTGATTGACTTATAGAAACTTACTGTCTTTCATGCCACTACTCAGATTTAATTCTGTCTGGGTTTTATCTTTCTAGATCTAGCCTATGGCTACTCAAGCAAGTCCTCTGTATTCCTCCCAGTATATGTGTCCATGTTTCTACCCTCTGTAGGCCTCCATTTTGTGCTGAAAGGTGTCCAGGATTGCCTTTTTTTACACATGCAGACCACCTGACAATTTTGCCTGCCTTTCTCTTTGATGGGACACATAGCTCCTGGTTTTGGAGGGGTAATACTTGAATATTAACCAGCTGTCTTGGGCCTGTGTACCCTCCTGTGCTTTACCTCATGGTATGCTCCATAGCAGATCTCTGAAGAAGCAAATTTCTGCTCTTTTGAAGTCCAGACACAAGAGGGTATCCTATACAAACATAGAGCTGGGGAAAGTGGGGCTTGGGTGTTTTTTTTCTGGAAGATGGGACTTGATCTGGATGCATCTATGATGTGCTTCTGTATAATCCCAATTTTCTTCTCACAGAGGAGAATGAAATGGCTTTCAAACTATCTCTCAAACACCGGTTATTCAGATTCTTAGGGACCTTGAAAAAAAAAAAAGAGGGATTCTGTAAGGAATTGTGTAGCATATCTCTGAACAAAGAAGAAACTGTTGTGAGGTTTGGCTTTTTGTTTGTTTTGTGCTTTTGCTTGTTTGTGGGGGTTTTTTTGGTTTTTTGGCTTTAAGGAAGAGGATCTACATGAATTTTCTCTACAAAGCAGTGTTAGTAAAAACACAGCAATAAAGTTCTGATTAATTGCCTCCTCAGTGTTTTGTAATTGACGCAAATACAGTCAAGTCAGCATCCTCACTAGTCTATTTCTTTGCTGAAATACCAAACCCTTAGAAATCTCAGTTATGGTTGAAGAGTTATGTTGTCCTTTGAAACAGCCTAGATCTGTCAATATAAAAAAAATATGCACAAGTTGACTTCATCTGTCTTCAAATACCAATGTCATGTCTTCATATGCTCTCCTTGGGCATGTGGGATACATACAAACTTGAGTGGTAAAATGTAGAGGCATATGACTACTGCTGTGCTTTGAAGAAATCTGCCACCACTTGGTGACAAGCATAGTGCTTGAAATCCATGAGCTAGCTCAAAGAAATGGAACAAACAATAGAAGAAAAAAATATTGGGAATGAATAAATAACCTTTCAATATGTATAACAATGGGTGTAAAAAAAAAAAAAAAGATAAATTACTCACCACAATGGTAAAAATGCTCTTGCATTAAGTGTTTATGAAGAACTCAATGAGATTGCCACATCTTGTCTGCAGACAGACAACAGATCCTGAGGTGTAAATCCAGAAGTAACCCTACTAATACATTACTGAACTATCTTTCACCTCTGGAACTTGTACAGCTATGCATTTATACATGTAGAGAGAGAGATATATAAAGAAACAAATGTTTGGGTTATGGTTCCCCAAAAGGGAAATGAAGCCAATATGTTTCTCTTTTTTTTTTTTTCTAGCATGCATAAAATGGAAGATAAGCTCTGAATGCATTCAAAAGAATAGGACCATTCAAAAGAATAGGACAAATCAGAAGTTGACAGAGACAGAAATAAATGAAAAAACTTGAAGGCACAGAGTTGATAAAGCATCAACTCCAAAAACCTCAGAGAATAAAATAAATTAATAAACAGGAAGAAAGATAAGGCAACCTCAAAGGATTATATTTTGAGTGCTTACTTGCATAACTGAATGGCTACTAAAGAATACCAATTTCTCAATAAGTATTTTAAAGAAATCTTTAAAATTTTGCTATATGAATTTATTAATTTATCTTCCCTCCTTAGGCATGTGTTTTAACATTATGGGGAATGATTACATTACCGCTTGAAAATACAAATGCAGCAATACCTTTATATACCTTACTGAACAATCAGTGCAGGTAATAAATATACAGATAACACTAGTAACGAAAAATAAAACACACACACACAAAATACCTAAATTAAACTGATAGTTTCACAGTCTGAAGCAGTTCCTCTAGGCCCTTGCAGCAAATGATAAATCCATCTGACAGAAGTGTTAGAAGCCACATCTTACGACTTTTCTTCTGTATGTTGAATCAGTTTGCTGTGAGTTGTTGGTTTTAGGTTTGACTTTTTCAAGAAAGCAAACATATTATACGTTTTAAAGCAAGCTTTTGCTGCAATTGAAGTCACTCTTCCACTTTTGAAGACATCCACCTTTCTTCTGGCAGACTTTTTTTTTTTTTTCCCCCCACTATCTACTTCATCTTAAGCCATTAAAGAGCTTCGGTTATTCTTATGAATTTGTTGTACCGCTTAAATCTAATTTGCTACTATTCAGAATTTCTTCAGCAGAAAGGCTTTCCCTAATTTGATTCAGTACTGCTATGTCAACTTCAATTCTAGTTCTACTTGTCAATGGCAGTAAGAAAACTCCTGAATAACCCTAGGTATTGTAGCTCATGTTAATAAAATCTCTCCTTCCCTTCAGGGACAGATTTAATATTTAGTACTTTGCTGACACTATCATGTGCAGTATGTATAATGTCCACTTTTTCTGAGCCACTACAGAGTTCAATAACAATTCAGAGAATTCCCAGTGTCACATTACTAGTTATCACACATTTGATTTGCATTACAAGCATTTTCTCCATTCAAACTGCAGAAATTAATGCAGGCTGAGCATAAATCATTAAACTTGATGTAGTACCTATATTCAAATTATAGATCACAAATTTGCAATCTTCTTTCTCCCTAGACAGTTGCAGTTTTAAGAGATTACTCTGAAGTTTCCCCAAAATTAAGCAATATGTAATGAATCTACAGGTGTATCATCTGACAGCACTACATGTTATTACATTACCCATTACTTCCAACCAAAAATTTATTTTCTGAGTTTTTATTATTTTTTCCAGGCTAATCCAACCTGGTTCAAATTTTTCACTGTTTCCCAAATTTTTGCTAATGTATTTGTTTCGCAGCCTTATAGGATAAACACAATCCATCAATTTAGGATATATACATTGTACTTGTTTTCAAAATTGCTTTATGCACATGGATAAAAAAAAAATCCGTAAGACTTTACTTAATTGAGTGTAAAATGTTGATAACAAGCAAAATACACAAGAGAGACTTTTTTATATGGCTTAAAAGTAGTCCTTTGTATCCAGAATTAATTTTGTCAAAATTATCCCTGCATTTCACTTGATAAAATCTGAACCAAGTCTGATTAATAAGGAAGACATCTTAGAAACTGGAAGATATCACTGAGAACAACTCTAAGTGCTCTTCATGAGGATTTGCTGATCAAATATGCACAAGGCAGAGAATAATCCATTAAATACAATTAAATTAAATTCAGCTCAGCTACTTCATTCGCATTTTTTTTGTGCGACATGAATGAGGCAGTATTCTCATTAAAAAAATACTATAATGCAATTAAATACATTATACTAAATATATATTAGGCATAAAAGTGTGGTCAGGAATGTGTAACTGATGTTCCTTGATGCTGTTACTTTGTTTACTTATGCATTGTAAATTGCAGCATCCAAGTACTGTAGCTATCTTTCTAGTCACTGTTTTTTT
Source organism: Indicator maculatus (assembly GCA_013399975.1). NCBI lineage: Eukaryota > Metazoa > Chordata > Aves > Piciformes > Indicatoridae > Indicator > Indicator maculatus. The sequence continues at coordinate 1,659,161 of VXBD01014355.1, forward strand.
TCTCACTCATTCCTGCATTTTCTGTAGCTCCTTTAACCACAACTGGATTCATAAATAAATCTCTGTACCTTGCAGGCCACTACTCATCAAGACTGTAAAGCAGATTCATAAAGGGCAAAGACAATAGGGAATATTCAGTAATTCTATCTGACCTCCTCTATATATCACAGGCCACAGAATTTGACCCTTTTATTTGTCTGTCATATATTTTGGAAATACATTCAATTCTTGGACATCAAATATGTGAGGATCTAATACTTTTCTGGGGTTTTCATTCCAGTTATGCATTTTTGTAGCTTCCAGTGCTTTTTTTCTCCTCTTTCTTGATAGATTTTATAGCCCTTAGTATCAAATGTGCTGTGTGAGGGTACACTGATATGAAATTACCTCTCAGTCTTGTATTAAGCTGTGTAGGTAGAGGTCACCATAATGCTCGCTCTAGCAGGTTTAGCCCTCAAAACTCTTTTTGCACCATTTACAGTTTTTAATACCCTAACATTTTTTCTTAGAAAGTGATATGCAGGATGTCCAAATCTTTGTATCATGTGGCACAATGAATATCAGAATTTTTCGTGCACAATAACATTCAATTTGTTCTTACTGTGTTTATTCCCATATTGTTATTTAATTTCTTTAAAACAACTTTTGCCATTTATTTTGCTGAACACCATTTGATTTCTAAACTAATTAACCAAGAGAAAAGTGTATTATTTTCATATCTGCACTTGTTACTGAATATGAATTTGATAATTGATTCACATTGCATCTCACTAATTATTTCCAGAATTGTGTTAATTTAGGAGAAAGAGATAAAGTGGAGAGATATTGATACTGATGCTAATTATATTCCTTAAGAAGGTCTTAATATAATATATTCCTAACATGGGAATAAATATACCTTAGACACTTCTCAGAATGCTTATTTAACTTCTATTAAAGGAAATAGAATAGTAGTATTTGCTGATGTGTTATTTCTACAAGATGCAGTGGAAATAGGTTTCTTTCAAATGAAATGACTAGAAGCACCACAAGAGAGTTTAACAGACAGAAGAAATTGTTTTTCTTATTCTTCTATTTTAGGGTCTGTGGGTTAGAATTTGTAACTCACTGAAGTGTACAATAGATCTCTGTAAGTAACTATTATTAGAGTGTTTTGTCACTGAGGCATAGCAGCTGACATTGCAGGCATTATTCTTGTGATATTTTTATGCGTACAGTCCATTGGTAACATTTCCATTTGCACTACTGACAGACTTAATTGTACTTCTACAAAGATGGCATCATACAAGATGATATTTCTGTTTTTCCTAAGTATTAGAGAGAATGAGGTGCAAAAGTCTTCAGGAACATATAGGAGCAAGTTAAAACTGGAAAAAAAAATGCAAAATAAAATTGCAACTATACAGACTCGAAAAATTTTTATTTTTTATGTGCCATTTATTTGGCAGACTTAGAGTGTATATTGCTAGCTAATCTTAACATCAGGGAACTCTAGAAAACATCAATGAAAAGAGCCAATTTAACAATGAGAGATCATTAGATAACTAAAAAAATATAGGATTGGAGGGATTAAATTAATCAAACACAAACTATAGGCTTGAGAATTCTCTAGTGAAAGATATGAGACTGATTCAGAACCCAGGCTTATGGGGGTTTGGTTGCCCATACCCCAGCCTGGAGCTACAGGATGCTGCTGCATTAACTGGAGCCAGGATGAAGTGGAATAAGCTGTGTGAGGTTGGTGAGGTGCTGACTAGGGCTATCCTCTAGCTGGTAGTGTGTTTCAGCTCAAGGATGGCTCAGAAAAGTAGCTCACAAGGGGAAACAAGAAGGCAAGGAGTGGGTTTCATCTGACAATGACTTCTCTAATGTTAAGGTGGACATTTAAGTTACTCAGTTTCAACAGTTTGTTAAAATGTCGTGGGGGAAAAAATAGGCACAGTAGAGAGATTAATCCTATCTAAAAAGATCCTCTAAAACACAATTCAGATGAATGGCTGTCTGAAAGACCTAATTTGTCTCTGAGGACAAGTATAACAGAGAGGAGCACAAAGCTGAGTAAATGAAAGCAATCCAGAATGTTCTAAAGTTAGCTAACACCAGTACAGGACCTTGTGAGAAGCCTAGAATGGAAAACTTAACATCCATGAAATGATTTCAAGTATTATAAATTCAGTCTTCCCTCTGGAGTTAAACTTGAGGAGTTTGGAGTGGTTTTGATTTTTTTTTCAGTAGGATTCCTCTCATAGTCTTGAATATCGGAAATAATCTATGAAGCTTGAAGATTTAGTCCTTCCTGATTAAAATGATCACACATTACACAATAGAAAACCTTTATGAGGTTGTATAGTATACAAGTCTGTATTTCAGTTCCCAGTTGCTCTGTATTATAAAACTGAACTTCTACAGAGCTGTGTTAGTTCACAGGAACTTTGTATAACCATTCTTTGGGAATGTGATTCTGAGATTTTAAAAGGGAGCTGTGCACAGTGATTTGAAAATATTTTTTTAAACCTGATCATTCATATTTTGTACTCTTGGAATGTTGCATTGATGAGAAAGCCAACAGTAATGAAAAAAAACCTAAGAAAAAATATTTTCCTTTTTTATACATTCTTTATACTCAAAAAAATTCTTGAGGATGTATTTTAGAATTTATATAATCAGAGAATCATTTATGTTGGAAAAGATCTTTAAGATCTTTGTGTGGAGTCTAATCATTAACCTAATACTGTCAAATTCAGTGTTAAGCCATGTCCTTAAACACCACATCCACACATCTTTTAAATGCCACCAGGGATGGTGACTCAGCCATACTCCTTGGAAGCCTTTTCCATGACATCCTTGTAGTTCTCCTGAGATGCCTGCCCTTTCTTCCAAAGTTCATAAACTCTTTTTTTTTTCCTGAGTTCTCTGTTCTGTCAGGTCAATCTTGTTCCCTACTGGCTTGTCTTTTTGTACACGGGAATGGTCTGCTCCTGCACCTTTAAAATTGCCTTCTTGAAGAATTCCCAGCTTTCCTGGACTCCTCTGACCTTCAGGACTGCTTCCCAAGTGTTTCTGTTGTCCAAGTACCTAAACAGATCAAACTCTGCCCTCTGGAAATCCAAGTCAGCCATACTGTTGCCCACCCTGCTCACTTTTAGAGAAGAGAATGCTATCATTTTGAGATTACTATGTCCAAACCAGTCTCCAGCCATGTCATCACCCACGAGTCTTTGTAAGTTCAGAAAAAAAAAACAACAGACAAGCCCTTCTTGTATTTCTATAATTTTACAATACAATATTTTTATAGTTATTTACTGACATCGTTTTGTAGAAAGATACAGTTTATTCTTCAATTGCTACAGCAAATGTGAACATGGGACCTTACTTCACAAAGTGTGAATCAAAATATACAGGAAAAACATATCAAAACCTGAGGACTATTCTGATGTGTAACAGAGCACTAGGTTTTGAGACAAAAAAATTACAGAAGTAAGTTAAACTTAAATCATAATAACACTGCATTAGAAGATCAGGGAGAACTACCAATGTTCACAATTAAAAGCTAAATTACATGTACCACTAAATTCAAAACATCTCAAAATAAATTTAAAAACTGTATTTTCCATTATAAAATGCAAAAAAAAAAAAAATGCTGCAGATAATAAATGGTAAAATAGCAAGGGAAAACAGAACTTTTTAAAATAGGAGTTTAAAAAAAAAAAAGCCAAACCACAACCATCAGCTCATATTCATTAGGTTCAAAGAAGTTACAAGTCTAACTTTTGACAAATGCTCTCCATCACACTAATGTTTTATCAATTAAGCTCTGTCTTCTGGGAGCCCAGAAATTGTTTCTAATGATGTGAGGCAGCAGTTTCTCTTCACACACACACACACACACACACACACACACACACACACACACAAA
>VXBD01014355.1:1663126-1702825 GCA_013399975.1 Indicator maculatus
AAAAAAAAAAAGTAAAAGTAGCATTTATTGGCCTTGGCTAATACCATTGGGATCTCTCTTTTAGTTAAAGAAGGAAAAAATAAGTCATTGCAGTAAAAGCCTGAAAAGCAGACTTCTATCATTCCTGAACTTTTTAATTGTATTTACACAACATGCTGCCATTTTCCTAAGTCTTATTTTATATGCTATGAATTTTTGGAACTATTTATATCTGTACATTTTTAATTATGCACTTCACAATTTTTTGAAATTAAATACCTAACAGTTAGATTTAACTAAATAACAATTAGTCTTGTTTTTCTTTCCCCTAACAAGGCAGAGCTGCAAAATCCTTAAATGTTATACCTTAAGAATGTGAATTATAAGTGGTAATGATCATTTGTGAAATTAGTAGTGGCAAGCTAAAGAAATTGACAGAAATGTCCCAATCAATCCAACACAATTGGTTCAAAATCAGATAAAGCAAACAGTCTTGGAGGAGTTTTTATGTTCTAATTATCTCCCACTGACCTCTCTAAGCTAAGTGGTTCTAGTTGTGGTCTAGTGTAATGTGCAAGTTTTCTTTTGATACTATAAAGGAAAACATGAGAGCTACTTCTGTGTAGAAGCGATGAAAATTTATTTTCCAATAAATTAAATCAAATATATTAATAGTATTTGCACATAAAATAGTGCTCCCAATTAGCATTCTGATGTGCAATCTCATTGTAGAATCCTTTAATACAGGTGACTGCAGTGCAGTTGAGGTTTAAACAAGGGCAAAGGGAGTGATAAAGTATTTGAGAATAATTGGAAGTAAATGGTTGTTTAAACTTTCAGAGTAAGACAAGCAAAGTATACTCAAGATGAACTTTCCTGAAGTAAACTTCCAAAAGAGTTGCTGAGAGAATTTAAGTATCTTTTTCTTTTTTTTTAGAGTTTCTGTTATACAGAAGATACAAAATAACACAAGAGTATTAAAACATAAGAAACACAAACTGTTTCCTTTCACTGCTTTGATGCTTTGAACAAATAGAAGAAATGAAACCAAACAACTACATGAAGTCTATGGGTGTGAGCCAAAGCCAACAGAAAACAAAAACAGCCTTAAAATTTCTTCTTTGTCAATCATATTGTTGTATTAGCCAACAAGGTCAGTCTTCCCTTTATTTTTTGTAAGGTGCCTGTACTGTAATTGCAGGGCTTGATTTGGATGCCACTGTGAGATTTAATTCAATTTTTTTCCCTAAATATAAGTCATGGAACATAGATTGATAAAGACAAAGAATTTTTTTCATGTAGATAATCAGACAATCAAGCAAGGTCTTCTAATGTGAGAAGGGCAAACTACCCCTGATAAAAGAGTCAAGGAAAGATAATTGCTGCATCAATTTTGTTAGAGCCAAATAATAATTGCTTTGCACTATAATATCATGCTTAAGCATATTATTTATAAGGAAAGATATTCTTTCTATAATAAACTGCAGATAGAGTGTTCAAAAAGGCAGTAAACATTTTATGAAATATAAATATCACTATGTACCTGCTCAAAATAACTAGTTAATCCCAACTGAACTTTCAATTTAATTTCCTAAGAGAGTAAGTCTTACATAATAGCTCCATCTTTTTATCTACCTGCTTCTCTCTTTGTCTGTTGGTTTCTTTTAATAACTTTCGATCTCACTAGGCATTTTGAATTCAACAGGTGAGTTAAGGTCTCAAAGATACTGAATTTATACAAAATACTAAGTGTCATGAAGTGTAGTTAGAGCGATGAGGAACATCTATCCTATGAAGAAAAACTGAGAGAACTGGGGCTGTTTAGTCTTGAGAAGAGAAGGCTGAAAGGAGATCTGATTAATATCTATAGATATCTGATGGGTGGGTGTCCAGATGAAGATGATAGCCTCTTTTCAGTGGTGTGCAATAAAAGGAGAAGGAACAAAAAGAATGAACTGGAACACAGGAAGTTTCACCTCAACATTAGTGTAGTGTATAATATATATGCTGTCATTTGACTTTGATTGTACCAAATGTTTATATGTCGTTATATTTGTGAAACCTCCACAGGAAATGTAAAAGGGTACATATTTTTCTCCTTGAAAGATGTGCATTGATCAATTTTGATTACTACATGAGTATTTTTTTTCTTTTCTTTTTCTAGTATGTAAGATATCCCTCCTGAAGCATAGGCAGCAGAGAACACAAACAAGATATCACCATGCTTTTCTTATTGTTTGAATGGATCAGTGCAAACAATTATAAAAATGCAAATATAAAAATTATTAAAAAAATAAAAGAAAAGAAATCAAAGCATGAATATATTATTTTAAGATGTTTTTGTTTCAAATATTCATTACATTGTTGTGGTATATTATTACCTTTGAAATTATACTCTTCATTCACAATTATGTTCTTTTTTTTTATTACTAGTAAGGCCATTAATACTATTTCCACTATATATAGAAAATTCCAGTTTAACACTTGAAAATTCATGAACTTCTAGATAATTTAATCTATTATGGAGTGAGCACTGCTTCCTTCAGTAACTAGTTTATTGACTGATAGATGAACAAAGAATTCTAGAGTGGACTCGACACTATTAACTTCTCTGATAGCTGGAGCTCAAAGCCTGAACAATCATGCCAGCACTTTTTGAACCCAACAGGAATCCTCTCACATCTCACTAACCAAGAAAATTACATATTGATTTAACACAGAATATTTCTCTGAGAGGTTTTCAGTTCCAGTGAAGTGGTGCTTGAGTATGACACATATTTAAAGATGATCTACACTGCACACAGAACATACACAGATGATGTACAATGCGCTACAGAACTAGCTTCACTTCAGAAGTAGAGCTCTTCAGGTTTATGCTTATCACTAACTCTACTGTACTTTGTCTTTCCATCTGTTTTTATAGTAAAATCAAGTGGTTTAAATAAGTAATAAAAAAAGAAAGAGATTAAACTATTATTTTCCTTTAATTTTCTTTTTACCTCCTCTATTCTTCTGTAATTTTCAGCTTATTTTGTTCTGCATTCTGTTTTATAACCTGCTGACAAATATAAGACTTTGCAATAGCTCAGGGACAAACAACAGAATAGAACCATTTGAAAAGTGAATGTTTTAGGTAGTGTCTACTTGAATATAAAATGTTATATTTTAAGTCAAAAAAGAAACATTTAACTTCAAGATCTTCATTGGATTTACCCCTAAGTTTCAAGATGTTTGATCTAAACTGTGTCAGTTCTGGGTCTTTGTACAAACAGGGCTGTTACACTAACAGTTTCTTTGTGAAAATGTGGGCATCAGTGGGATGTTTCAGTTCTTGTGAGGTCTTTACACTTTAAATTTAGCATCTATATCTGTCAAAATTTCACTTGAGTCTCACAAATCCTTTTGCGAATGTCAGTCTTTACAATTGCTGTTTTAAGAACCCTGGTCACTGTTTTTTGTTTGGGGTTTTTTTTGGCCACTTTAAACTATGCTGGAGATGGTGAAGTGCTTTCATCAACTGTCACATAAAGGCACGTGTACAATAGCTTTACTTGTATTACAAAAAGGTTTTCAAACGTGTAATTGAAAGAAATTTCAGGTAGTCATAGAAAATTTGATAGCAATTTCCTTAGGTTAGGGGGATGATAGCTTTTAAATTTTTCCCTTTTCATCAGGAAAAACCTCAACAACAAAGAACAGAAACCGTTGCTGAATGCACAAATGAGGAAACATTGAGGAAGTTGTCCAGGGCTGTGTATGGACAAAGTATGCTTCAAATTAACACCAGGGGTTTACAAAAAGATAATCATTCAACCAGTCCTTCCCTTAGTTCTTTTATTGACAGGAGCTACAGCTAATGTTTTCTTGAGCGGTAAGGATGATTCAGTAGGCAGGTAGTGTCAGGAGGGAGCCAAGACAGAGAGACCTCTCTGTACCATGGCTATTGTTGAGCAAGTTACATATTTTGCAAGCACAGTAAAATTTCTACAACACAAAATTTTATGATTATGACTCCTAAACTTGCTCTAGCATTCTACTGATATATAAACTGTTCATGTCAGTTTGAATAAGTTAATTAGCAGTTGCTGATTAGCAAGGGTAACTATCAGATGTAGCTAATTCACTGATACCTGTATAGAATGTTGAAAAAAGGTATTTTTCAAATAGTTTAAAAATTATTTGATGTAATTATATTAAAATATGGGCTTAATTTTCTGATTATCATCATAATAAGAAGTTTTCCCCATAAGATAAAACCAAGATAACCAGTCAAAAACATATTTCTGTGACCAAACAACTATTTAGAACACACATATGCACACACACACATATATATATACACATATATAGGGATAGAGAGTATCCTGAAGGCAATAATTTTGGTTTGGGAGCATGACGTCAAGAAGTTATTATTTATCATATTCATTCAATTATCAGTACTATAAAAATGTCTGTCAAAAGAAGATGCCACAATACTCAGAGATTTTTGTTTGGATATTGCAGAGCTAAATTCATAAAGCGTTCTTGCTTTCATTTATCTCCAGAATGGGCATTTCTACAAGTAGGAAAGATAGTGGACACTGTGCAGCTACTTTTGAGAAGCTCTACTACTGAACATGATTACATAGAAGCATGAGTATTCATAGAATCATAGAATCAGTCAGGGTTGGAAGGGATTACAAGGATCATCTAGTTCCAACCCACCTGCCATGGGCAGGGACACCTCACACCAGATCAGGCTGGCCAGAGCCTCATCCAGCCTGGCCTTAAACACCTCCAGGGATGGGGCCCCAACCACCTCTCTGGACAACCCATTCCAGGCTCTCACCACTCTCATGGTGAAGAACTTCTTCCTCGCTTCCAGCCTGAATCTCCCCACTTCCAGCTTTATTCCATTCCCCCTAGTCCTGTCACTATCTGATAGCCTAAAAAGTCCCTCCCCAGCTTTGTTGTAGGCCCCCTTCAGATACTAGAAGGCCACAAGAAGGTCACCTGGGAGCCTTCTCTTCTCCAGACTGAACAGCTCCAACTCCCTCAGTCTGTCCTCATAGGAGAGGTGCTCCAGCCCTCTGATCATCCTCATGGCCCTTCTCTGGACATGTCCATATCCCTCTTGTAATAGGGGCTCCAGAACTGGACTCAGTACTCCAGGTGGGGTCTCATCAGAGTGGAGTAGAGGGGGAGAATCACCTCCCTTGACCTGCTGGCCACACTTCTCTTGATGCAGCCCAGGATCTGGGCTGCATCAGTCATAGATGAACTAGACTAAAGGACAGAAAAGAATTGAAGAACCTCTGTGTTCTGAAATAATGTTTACAGTACAGCTGAGTTAGTCAAATGTGCTGTTGCACAGGCTCAGGCTGCCTGGTCTAAAGGGTACTTGCTTTCAGCAGTATTTGTATGGTCATTCTGCATCACTTGGGCAGTTAGCCACAGTACTGTAATACAGCCATTGCAAGTTTTTTTTCCCCCCAGATTTTTATATACAATACATGGCTGACTTGAGACCAAAGGAAATAATGACTGAACTTTTTAGAATTTTTCAGGCCCATAGCTGGAAATAATATATGAACTGTCAAACTACCAAAGTGACACTTTTATACTAAAGTAAAAATCACATAAGTTAGATGTGTTAGGAAATATCATAAGGGTTATGTGAATGACAGTACTGCAAAAGATATGTTGGAATAGTGTGAAAAAAAATAGGTGAATGGCATCACTCTGGGTGTCAAAAATTCCATATCACCCTTAGGAGTAGTGTCAGGAATGAACTATTACCAAAAGAGCACCTGGGAAATAGACAGTTAAAAATAACGTCTAGGGACTAAGATGTTGCAACATGGAAGATAAGAGAGAAAGACCCAAGAAGAAATAGAAGACACAATTTATTTGATGTTACAGTTTATGTATTGATGCCTCATGTTAGCAAACAGTGGAACACAAGGAAACAAAATCAAACTATAAATGGACCAATCCAATAAATGTGGAGTGGGTTTTTTTTTTTTGTTTGCTTCTTTGTTTGGGTTTTTGTTTTTTGTTAGTATCTTAATTTGAAGAGGGGACATCATGGTCAAATTGAAAACCATCAGATTATTTTGAAAATGTCAGGGAACGACGTCCAAAAAGCTGAAGCTAGCTCATATCTGAACCTGAAAAATAACACCAAAAAAATCCACAGTGCTGAATAATCTTTCTTGAAAGTGGAGGAAAATTTGAAGGAAATCAGGTATGGAAATATTCATGTTTGCAGTCCCTTACTATCAGACAGAAAGATTTTGCAGGAGGGAAGTCATCAGTCAATCCTTCTAATATAGCTGAGGAAGGAAGAGAAGGATAAAGCAAACTGAACTATTAAAGCTTTTTAATGATACCATTTGGTTATTAATTGCAAATAATTCATTTGCATGATAGTGTTTAATAATGTATCTGAAGATTTTGAATGGTTGCATTTTCAATATGTATTTTTGGAGGGTGCGATTTTAATGAAGCTCTCCTGGGAATCTGTTCCACTGAGACTATTAAGACTGTTTCTAATTCACTTATTTTTCTTTTGAAACACTTGTAGGATGCTTCAGTACACATCCGTGCTCCATGCTTCAGACTTAGATATTGACAATGCATCTAATGAAAGATTAATGCATTGTTACAGAGCAAAAATCTCACCAGGAAAAGTAATGCTGCTTGGGCCAAATTTCAATCAATGTAATTGTATTCTACTTACCTAAATTTGTACTTCAGGGAATAAAGCAGACAGTTTAGTCTTCATAGACATGCAGGCTACAATTTGATTGAGAAAAGCAGCAAAAGTACCAAGAGAGAGAGTTATGAGGGAATCGGAAGCAATCACATACAATTGTTTAGCTAATATGGTTGTACACGCCAATATATTTACCAAAATAATGACTATGATGCTATTAAGATATGAATTGTTTTTAAAAGTCTAACAGAAGGATGTCTGGAGATTGATAATGGTCATTCAGTAATTGTGTTTGACTTGAACCATATCTCTGTGCTTCTGTAATTTTGATCTTATTTACATGAATTTTCTATTTAATTCCTAGGGCATAAAAAGGAATCATAGAATAGAATCATAGAATCACAGAATCATAGAATCAAGAAGGTTGGAAGAGACCTCAAAGATCATCGAGTCCAACCTGTCACCCTACACCTCATGACTATCTAAACCATGGCACCAAGTGCCACGTCCAATCCCCCCTTGAACACCTGCAGGGATGGTGATTCCACCACCTCCCTGGGCAGCCCATGCCAATGTCCAACCACTCTCTCTGTGAAGAACTTTCTCCTCACCTCCAGCCTAAACCTCCCCTGGCGCAGCTTGAGACTGTGTCCTCTTGTTCTGGTGCTGGTTGCCTGGGAGAAGAGACCAAACCCCTCCTGGCTACAACCTCCCTTCAGGTAGTTGTAGACAGCAATAAGTTGTAGACAGCCTCCTCTTCTCCAGGCTAAACAGTCCCAGCTCCCTCAGGCTCTCCTCATAGGGCTTGTGCTCAAGGCCTCTCACCAGCCTCGTTGCCCTTCTCTGGACATGCTCCAGCAATTCAACATCTTTCCTAAGAAAATCAACATACAACATACAGGAGAGTACCTTTCCTCATGGAAGCCTACAGCACTACTAAGGTAAGGATATGGGTTACAATTCTCCCCAGAAGAGTGTGGGCCGTGCAGCTAAGTATTGGCTTGTAAATGAACAAAAGATTTTGTTCTGCATCCCTGAGGTTACCTACCTGGGCTGTTCAGATCTCTAGTCCAGAACATCCTCTAATTCTCCATTACATAGAAACCACATCCACACTGCCTAAGGGCCATGGCACCTGGCCAGTGCTATCTCCAAAGCCATGTATGGGAATTTTGTAAATGTGTTTTGGATGACTCATGCCAAAAAACTGAACCAAGTATATTTTCAACAATATCATAGAACAAGAAATATAATTAATAGCCTGAGTCATTGACCTAGAACCATGTAATTTACTACTGTTAGCAAAGCCTAAGAGGTTAGGACAAAATAAAATGCTGGAATAACTGCTCAAACATTCAGTCATCCCTTTCATGACAAATTAGAAAAATTGGAAATATTCCTATTCAGGCATCACCTGTTTCCAATTACAAGTTACACAGGCTGTATTAACTCTACTCTAAAACAAACATTAAATTTGTTTGTACTTATGAATCCTGCAAGGTGAAAAAAGAATCAGTGAAGGTAGAAGGTATATCTAAAAAGTCACTAGAATAATTCAAAAAGCTTTATACTAAGCATTAAAAACATTACTCCTTTATTAACTACCTTTATTCAAGGCTGATTTAATTAGTACAAGAGGATTATCACACTTATTTCAAATTAAAGTTATGTCCTTGATACTGATCAATCTAATACTTAGGAAAAAGAAATCATTCATTCACATATAATCTATCCAAATACAGTAAAAGTATTAACCAGTACCTATAAACCCCAGCTATTGGGACTGATTATTTGAAACATTCCACCTCCTTTTTCTCCTTCTTAAGTGCAGTCAGCTAGGAATATCTTTAAATCACTACAAAAAGACATGGTACAAGACACAGTAAATGCATACCTTGAATAGAAATGTGTCATGCTTCAATTATTTCTAAATTATATTTTTAGAATTAGACATATAATCTGGTACCTAGAATTTGGGGTTCAAGTTTTTACAGTAATATTACATAGAAACCTTCAAAATAGTATATGTTCTAATTAACAAAGTATTTGAAAATGACTTAAGTACAGGACAATGTATTTGTTCTCTAGTGTAGAATTCCCTTCAGGTGCAGAAATTCTCAAATAAAAATCTCATTTGAAACACATTATTGACAAAAAATATTTAACATAACTGCAAAAAGAATAGTTATTGTTTGTCACCTTTGCTTGCTTTCACTTGTACTGGTTTAAAACTTGGAGAAACTCCAGTAAAGTCAATGAACTTGAACTTGTATAAAACCCTGACATAAAACTGTGATGAGTAACAGCAGTGTCTCCTGTGAAACATATATAAACTTTATAATCCATGCAAACTTATGCTTCAGTGATTATGTTTAATACATATTCTTGCAGTAATGTGACAATTTGCAAAGATCATGAACTGGGTATTTTATATTCATATTTATTTCAAGCTTCATTTGGAGCAAAGGATCATTAAGATTAGAGATTATTAAAAAAGAAATAAAATAAGAGGATAAGAGGACTACATAGCTTTTACTCATAACATTCTCAGTTAACCTTTACCAACAGTTTTGTGAAGGTGGATTGGATTCAGTGAAAATTTCATCAGGAAGATATCTTTACATACAAAGTAGAATTTTTCTCTAAGGGAAAAAGAGCAAATAACAGGACATGTAGGATTCATATTAATCCCCTTGCTCTGTATGTTTTTTTAGCATCAGATTGGTCATTTGAGGAAGTGGAGAGTTTTTTCTTTTCCACAATATTTTTTTTTCAAACTCTATTTGGTGAATATAGATTTTTGCATTTCAGCCACATGTTTACAGAGCTGATATTTATATCATAATACTAAGTTTTCAATACACCCTAAAGGCAGAAAAAGCAACACAAAATGTAGTTTCTGATTTAAGGTTTATAGTTCACTATTTTTTGTAGGATATTAACATTTAAATTGTTATTATTGTTAGAGGAAAGGAAGAGATGGAGCTACACAGATACGACATCATGCTGAAAACCTGCCTCTACTGTATACCAGGTATTTTCCAATGGAATAGGTAAAGGAATATATAGCCTACATTTCCCAACAGATAGACATAGTCTACATGCATTTAAAACTGTTTACAGACGCAGTCTTGTCTGGAAGCAAAATCAGACCTAGTAAGTATTATATCAAATCTAGTTTTCCTATGGGTTGAACTTCTCTTATTCCAGTCTGAAAACTATTTTACTGAGGTTTGAGCTTAATATTAAAAATCTTATTGCATTTAATTAAAAGTTATTCCTATTGCAAATTTAGTTGAAGCAAAGAAAAAAACATACAAAATTAACTATTCGGAAGCACCCGGTGTAGAACAAGGAAACAAAGCACAAGTTCAGTAAGAAGAGTCATTATCACACAGGATGTTTCACAGTCATGGCAATTTGTGACCCTGACCAAGTGTTTGTCCTGAAAATCACTTTCCTGTTGATTAGGTCAGTGCCTGTCTGGTGGTTGCAAGGTTTATTGGAGTACCTTAATATTATTGAAGCACCTTAATATTATTGAAGTACCTTAATAAGACTGAGTGAAAAAGAGATGGCATAAATTGTTTGTATTTGTCCTTATGGCTACTACAAATAGGATCAAAACTTAATGTACTGCCAGTACTGTCCCCTCCTCCATCCTCCTGTTACTCCATAAATACAAACAGGGAGGTCAGTAGCAAACAAATATTGTAGGCTGGTGGTATGAGCAACTGGACTGTGACAAAATAGTACAGATACATTCATAATGTTCAAATTCAAAACGAGTGATCAGAAAGATAAGCAACCTCATGGGTACTACTTGTTCACGAAATGTCTCTATTTCTTATGCATACAGAGAGCACTGGTCAGTCTTTTGCTTTGCACAGCTCTATCATATGCCAGGCAGCACCTTTTGCGCAGTATAACTGTAAACTTAAAGCAATAATCAATCATTTGATCCACAGAACATTTATTTTATGGGAGAAATGATGAAAATTAGAATGCATACCTGGGATTATAGAGTCATGGAATGACTTGGGTTAGAAGGAACCTTAACAATAACCTAGTTCCATGCCCTTCTTGTGTTGAGGATTCTACAGCTGCACCCAGACTCCACAGGGGGTCACAAGAGCAGAATGGAAGAAGAGAATTACAGTACCAGCCAGGTTGGAAGAGACCTCAAGATCACCAAGTCCAACTGATCACCCATCATCATCTAATCAACTAAACCATGGCACTAAGTGCCTCATCCAGGCTTTTCTCCACACCTCCAGGGATGCTGACCCCACCACCTCCTTAGGCAGCCCATTCCAATGGGCAATCTCTCTTTCTGTGAAGAACTTTTTTTCTAAGATCAAGCTTAAACTTCCCCTTGCACAGCTTGAGACTATGTCCTCTTCTTCTGTTGCTGGTTGCCCAGGAGAAGAGACCAACCCCTACCTGGCTATAACCAGCCTTCAGGTAGTTGTAGACAGCAATAAGGTCTCCTCTGAACCTCCTCTTCTCCAGGCTAAACACCCCCTGCTCCCCAAGCCTCTCCTCACAGGGCTTGAGCTCCAGACCCCTCAACAGTTTCACCTCCTTCAACCTGATGGTCACACTTCTTTTGATGCAGCCCAGTATAAAGTAGGCTTCCTGGGCTGCGACCACACGTTTCTGCCTTATATTTTACTTCTTATCAACACCCCCAAGTCCTTCTCCTTAAAGCTGCTCTCTCTCCATGCTCCACTAGCGATTCAGCTGACTGTTTATCAACATCCTCTATGAATTCAACATCACTTATATTCTGATCAATATTTTTTAAATATTGACATTTAACTCTTTTTATATCTCTGACTAAATGAGAGAAAATAAATAAAGTCTGCAGAGAGTTCACCAAAAAAGAAAAATCTTTCACATTAATATCTCCATGTATTTGCACATCATATATATATATATATGTTTGGTTTTTTCTTGTAATGCATGAAAACCCAGTAAATGGTAATAATATACAGTTCCTTTAAGTTGCTGGCTTTTCTTCTACCACCCAGTTAGTTTCCACTAACACTCTTATAAGGCTAGCAAACCTCTTTTCCAACACTTGACAATACCAATTCTTCAAACTGACTCTTGTAGGTAGAAAGCATAACCATGCTTCTTTCATTGCCACATGTTGCTGTCATCCAAAGACTTTGCAGGCAAGCACCACTTTATTTGGACATGCTATCTCTGTGGAAATAAAAGACCTAGCTGTTTGTTACAAACCTTTGAATCCACTTTAAACTTGAGACAGGTTTACAATGAAAACAACAACCTTTATCTGAGCAAAGCTAAGGTGCCACCTCAACAGTTCTTCATTTCCAAAGTACTATTTCAGAAAGCACCCAAATAAACCTGGAGGTTAATGAGTCATTATTGACTGCAAATTAAATGTCTGAACATTTTCTTGGACTTTTCCTTCAACTGCATCTTTTTTTTTTCCTTTCAATTTAAGGAGACTGGCTATATCCTAATTTTGACTGGCACTGGTTGTTTATGAGAATATAAATGAAACACTATTTAAACATCTCAGGTTTAAAGAGCTGTCAGCATAGTCTACTGCTTTCCCAGTAAATCAACTTAAACTTCCATCTAACTTCTCCCTTCCTGAACAGCAGCTCTGCTATTTTGAAATGTTTAGCTAAGCATTTAGGCGTATCTTAATTTACAAAATACATACCAGAAAATTAATTAACTATGTACAAGTTCTCATCATTTCACCATTCTCACTAAGCTACTGGGGTTTTATAGACATCATGCATCATATATTTATAATCATATTTCCTGCTATCTTGAGCTTGTGTCAAAAATATTTGTCTGAGAAAAAGCTTTCTCAAGAATTTCATAGCTCTCAGTGCCACTTAAGTACTGAAAATGGATCCAGTAGTTCAGACTTTGTAAAGCTTAATCAGCAATCTATGTTATTGTGATATGTAACCTGAGTTAAAGAAACTAAAGAATGGAAAAGCTATTTCAAGGAAAAGGAGTATATCGCTCTTTCCCATATTTTTTTTCTGTAAGTCTGTGCAATCCAGTGTTAAATGCTTATGGAAGTCACCAAAGGGTTCACTGTGCTACATAGATCCATTCAGCTGTGTGTGTCACAGAGGCACCCACAAAAGAGACAGCAATAGCCATCTGAAAACTGTGGATTTATTGTAATTGCTCTGCATTCCTTCTGACACAATAAAATTACAGGTTCAGATGTCAGTCGGGAATATGCTGTTGCACAGCCAGTTAAACTGTCTAGGGAAAGATGAACCAAAATGTACACTCATAAAAGGAAAATCTCCCCATGGGCACCCAAAACATAGACACTCGCCCAAGTGGGAGATGAGGATTCCTCAGACAAGGTTCCAATCTAAAGGGAGCAGATCCAAGAGCCAGGCTGTGTGGAGAAACATCTCTCTCCATATCAGGATTTCATTTATACCCTGTTGAGTGCGAGCTGCAGTCACTTTCTTAATTATTTGGACGGATGTGTCCTTCCAGCAACACAAAGCCAGGTCTGAACTTCTGGGTCCAGAGCCATCAATTAATATCTGAAGACCTCAAGATGATACTTCTCAGCTCCTAGCCCTTTGTACAGTGTCTGTCAGGATCTTTGTGTTTGGAAGGGTGGTTTTATCTGCCAGAGTTTGTCAGCACAAAGTCAGAACAGTTCTGAAAGTTTTTCCAATCAATTTCACTGGCAACCTTCAAAAGCAATATAATGGTAGATGTGGAAACCACAGGAGAAAAAACATGAGAAAGATCTCAAAATAAGGCTCAGGCAAACAATGTAAACATTTGCTACATGTTTGTAAACTAAACACATTAAAGAAAACAACAACAACAAAAAACCACACCCTGCATCTTTAATGAACAACCTCTAATTTTACCAATTTTTTTAACAGGTAATGTGCTTTTTGTAATAAAGAAATGTTTTTCACAGTATCACAATATATCAGAGGTTGGAAGGGACCTCAAGAGATCATCAGGTCCAACCCCCCTGCCAGAGCAGGATCACTTAGGGTAGTCTGCACAGGAATGCATCCAGGTGGGTTTTGAAAATCTCCAGAGAAGGAGACCCACAACTCCCCTTGGCAGCCTGTTCCAGTGCTCTGTCACCCTCACTGTAAAGAAGTTTCTCACCATGTTGAGGTGAAATCTTCTATGTTCAAGTCTGAACATAGAACGTGGTTTAAATTCAGTAACACAAAGTCCCTTTACCACAGAGGAATAGAATCATAGCTATTTTTTTTTTTTTGTCTGTTCGTTGCAACATTGAAACAAACATAGCATGAATATTACTTCGAGTGACCTCTAAGCTGGATTTCTGTGATAGGTTTAATGGCCCACGCTATAAACATCATGTTATTATCAATCTCCAGGGTTTCTGACTGACATTTTCACATTCTATGATACACCACATTTAAGCATTGCTACTTAGAAGTGATTTATATTTTATTTCCCCCCTGAAGGTAAGACTCACTGTATTATGACGTTACTAGGCTTAAATGCATGCTGGGGGACAACTAATCTTGCCAAAATCTGTCTGACCTGCACCACTACAGAAAGAACCCCACTGCTTAGCAGGCAGAACCCAAATTGCTGCAATTTCAAACCCAGAGTAAAAACATAATTGCCACTGATTTCCATTCACGTACAGTGCCAGGCTTGTAATGTGTGGCAGTTCAACAGCTACTAATGGAGCAACAGAATTTTCCTTGCCTTACAAGTACAGACAGGTGGTTCTGGTGGAGGAGGTCTATACAAACCCAAAGGTGAGAGTATGCAACAGTACAGTCTAGTATAAATTCCTAGAGTAGTGGGGTTTGATAGATAGATGATAGATAGATAGATAGGCAGATAGATAGATAGATAGATAGGCAGATAGATAGATGATAGATAGATGATAGATAGATAGATAGATAGATAGATAGATAGATAGATAGATAGATAGATAGATAGATAGATGATACACACACACATATATATATATAAATAGAGTTTTTTTCAGGAGTCCAGCAAGAGACATAATGTTTAGATTCATAAAACAAATAAACAAAAAAAATTCTCAAATCCAACCCAAACTCCAAACCCCAAAAAATCCACCCTCCATGTCTCCCCCAACCACGAAATGTCATGAGTTATGATTAAGCCTGTCTAGTCATTTTGGGGAGTAAATATGGTTGGAGATGGCATAATTGGGGTGGAGGTGAACTGAATCAAATAGTATATGGTGGCATTTCTGAATCACATTTTCTGAGATAAGTCTTTGAAATGCAGTCTAGATAAATTTTTCTGCCAGCCTGCACATTATCACTACAAGAGGCTAGGCAACTGGGTTTTGGAAAGGAATTTCTCTCACAAGTACAAATCATTTTTCCTCTTGTGGAAGCACATATAGGTATTTTGGCTGCTCATATATTAGGAAGCTACACAGTGCCAGGGCAGGTCTCCAAGCACTGGAATTGCACCAACTGAACAATTAAATTGTGAGACTGGTTCTCGGCAGGCACTTGGTCAATCTAAACAGTACTCTCCCCATTCAATGTCTTGACATTAATGGTGAGTCTGGATGCAGCCAACCTTTTAAAAAGGCAAGGCCTGACATTTTATAGGTTGTTGGTCTCCCTTGGTTTAAATAAAGTCTTCCTAGTGCAGGAAAATCCCTAATCTGTCCTGTTTCCTTGCTTGAAAATCAAGTTTAAGCTTTGATTTTATTTTTGTTTGCTTTGGTTTTTTAATAATTCTTCATCAGTTCTTTTTCCTGTCTGTGCTCCTGCTCTGCTTCAAGATAGTGCTACTGTACACTTGTAATAGTGTGGTCACCCAGATCAAGAAATGAATAAATAAATAAAAATCATAAAGCTATAGTATTGAAAATAATGCAAACTATCATTCATACAGCCAAAAATTTATCTTATGGAAAAAAAACCACGAAAACTCATATGAAGTTTTCAAAGGGAAATAGCTTTCTATAGCCCTTTTGTGAATGTATTAAGGGTTCCAAGGAGAGAAATAACAGCCTTTGGTCTGTTTAGACTTCCTGTGACTTCTTATTTATCATAATAAAATCTATATTAATTAATGAGAGAAGAGGGGAATGAATCAGCTCCTGTTGAAAACTAGGGTGTCCCTTTGTTCATTGTGATGACAGGAAATAAATATTTTGCACTGCTTCATCAAAAACTACTAATAACTATTCTTAGACAACTGGTGGTAAAAATAAATATTTTGGGTTTATATGGATTAAAGTTTGGATAGTTTCAATTTCTGTTAGAGATGGTTTACTAATAAGACCCTACAAAATGAACACCTATAAAAATACATCTTCCATGTGTTCTTTTGACAATCAGAATGTCTCAAAAAAGGTAACCCTGAACAGATAAAGTTTCAAAGCTCAAATGAAACCTCAGAGGCATACTGGAGAACAAAGCTAGAAATGTTTAATAGTGCTTTAGAATGACTGGTGCCTATGACACTTTTGTTTTAAAGATATAATCCATGCCAGATAAAATACAAGTTTCATTTAAAAATATTTGCTGCACCACTCTTATAACAAGCATTTTTTCTCTCCTTGGCTTTTCTTATATATATATATATATATAAATATTTTTTAAAAATCATTTATGAGAGATTGTAGTATTGCACAGAGACCAAAAAAATCATTATGATCCTTGTTTGAAGCTTTTGTGTGCTATACCTTGCAGCAGAGAATCATGACTATATACATGTTTTTTCTTATTAAATTATTTGAGGGATGAATGGCTCAGAGAAGCAGCAATGGGATACAAAGGCTGCCTCACTACTTCCTGCTTGTCTCTATCTACAGTAACTCCCCTGAATCCCCTAGGCTCTCAGGGGTGGAATACTCACCTGTACATCTCATCAGTCTGGGTTATCCTATCATGGGCCCTTTTCCACAACTACCTGGGTAGTGTTTCTCTGCATGTGATAGTTTTAAGACTTTCTAATTTTTCTTCACAAAGTTCAAGCACAGAAAGTGAAAGAATGCAAATAATGGATGTAAGAAAGCAAAATAATGATTATTCTAAACATTACCACTGGAGAGAGAGAAATGTTTAAGAATCTCTTCTCAAAACAAGGTTGGGGAGTTGGGCAGTCTCAGCTTGCTCGGCTTCGGTTGGCCTGCTTCTTCTTTTCTGGCTGAAGATAACACACTGACCTTGACAAGCTAAATCTAACAGCCTCTCTGCTTCTTAACTCTCTGCCTCTGCCAGGGGGGTCTGAGGGGAGTCCTTCTGGCTGGGCAGGGAGGGTCCCTTGGGGAAGGCCCCTTAGGGGGAAGCAAAGGGAGCTTGGTTGTTCTTTTCTGTTGATTCTACATATTTGTAAGTGTTGTGAATAGTGTATATTTGTACATATTCATTGCATTTCATCACAGATTGTAGTTTTGCTTGTAAATACAGCTTTCATTTGCTTCCAGACTGAGCTAGCCTGGTTAATGTCTGTGTGGGACGGGGATTTCAGCTCTCACACCGTTACACTGCAGCTTGGAAAATTACATGTTCTTGCCTGTCCCCCATGGGTCTCTTCCTCTTTCAGGAGCAATAGCTTGGATAGGGGCACTTGGCTTATGAGTAAGTTTAGGACACTTGCAACTATGCTTAAGTCTTTATCTTCCTTACTGTGAAGTGGGATAGATTCAACATACAGGTAACATCCTGCCTGGTGCATGTTACACCATTCTTGGTGAAGGAATACGTTAATGTGCTACTAGCATCTGAAAAACATTCAGAAAGTGCAAGTGTGTGAAAGGAACGTGGGACATATAGAATGTGTAAATGCAATACTTTTACAAAACAAGAAAGGGAAAACTGAAATGTAAGAAGGAGCATGTAGTAGTGCAACAGGCAGCCTAAAGACAAGTAGAGGGGTCATGAAAGCTGTATAGTTATTCTTTCTTAATAAAAGAAATGAATACACATTATTCATGTTTAAATTGGCTATTTTGTCAGAAACCTACTAAAATATTGAGAATGCTTATTTACTGTGTGACTATGCCACTCCTTTTTACACACTGCAAAATTAAGTGCACATGGCTTAAATGAACTCTCTGATAAGACAGAATTCTTTATTATTTTTTAATGTATTATTCCCTGTGCCTGAGAAAGTCTTCCTGAAGATTGTTTTTTTGTTTTGTTGGGCTTTTTTGATTGGTTGGTTGGTTTTTTAACTTGTAAGTCACAGCAATGAAAGACTGAACCATTGAATATTAAAGGAAAAAGGATGAATAATAAAAAAAAAAAAAAAGACAAATTGCCCTATACTGGGATTGGCATGACGGGAAGTAGACATATGTCAGTGAGCTAATGACATCAATTCTTTCTATAGTTAATTGAGAGTTATTGGCACTTCCAAAGGAAGATTTACATCTTCCTGAAATAAGAATTTGAATAACGTCAGATGAACCACCTTTTGAGCTGCCTTTATTTCACTATTGATTTTAGAGGGAGTCAAAGGCTATTTTGTGTAGACTGGGATGACTAAAATTTAAACATTCAACAATGAAAGGGACAAAGTTCACATTTTCACAACTATTTCAGAGAACATAGCCATGTTAACCTAAAAAAGCATAGAAAACACTTACAATACATTTAATATCTGTTGTGATTTCTTGTTTGAGCAAATGAAATAAAGTTAATTCTGAGTAGATCAAAAAGACACCCTAAAATCTTAATAAGCATTGAATTATTCTTGCCAGACCCACAGGACAAAAGAACAAACGTTTGATGGAATGCACAAGGGATTGTAGCTGCTTTACGTTTGCAGGTTCTCCTGAAGGTAAACTAGGGAAAAATAACTTATGTTGATACAGAAAGTGAAAATAGGGATCAGATACCCACTCTTTCCTGGATAGATAAATATAACATCAGAGATATTTTGAATGAATCATGACACTGTTTACAAGTAAGTATAGCATGAACCCTAACAGCAATAAATGCAAGCATTTCATTTTAGGAACCATATTTTGTCATACACCATTTAGACCACATAGATCTTTATATTCTCTCTCTTTTTTTTCTTTTTTTTTATATATATATATATTAAAAAACAAAAAACACAAACCAAACAAACCAAAAAAACCAAAAAGCTAAATTTCATTACAGGATTGTGGATTATGCTCTGGCATTTTTCACAGTTCTTCCAGCATAACACTGAGTTAACACTGGTTTAGCTAGCCAAAGAATGGTACTGCTGAAAGCAGCAGTAGTCATCATGCCTTCCTACATCAGTACAGAGAGCATGAGCAATGTGAAGATGCAGTTCACCCACTCTCTGTGTGCTCTTACACCCTGAATGTTCTTACACCCTGAATTCAGAACTCATATTTATTCAACAGTTTCCCTTTGTGGCTTCAAATATGTACCAATCACTTATTTCTTTGAATCTGCACCTGCAGTTTAATCTAAGACCTTAAGTCTGAAATCATTCATACCAAATCAATAAAATTATTCATCTGCATACATTACTTTTTTTTTCCAGTGAAAATGCTCACACAAGAGAATATAAGCTTGGAAGAGGAGAGATATTATGAAGGATTTGTGTGTGTGTGTGTGCGTGTGTTCAGCAGAAACTGCATTTTGAAATTACATCCAGAAGCACACAAGTATGCATAAATTCTCTTAAGAATAATGAGATTTTAAGATGTGATTCAAATTGGATATATATTTGCAGATTTAAATGAGGTGAAATGGAATTAATCTTTCTTCAGCTGGACCCTAAATTTGCATTATAATTAAATGAAGGTCTAAAAATGTACCCCTAGATATCTGAGAGATATATATATTTACAATGTTTTACAAGACATAACTAATTAAAAATAAGTAAGCATAGGTCAGGTTTATAACCTATAAAGAAAAATGAGTCATTTTTATAAGAAAAAATAAGTAAGCAGATTCATCTTGACAGATTGATTCAAAAGAGGAGTTAGAGGAAAGGTAGATGATAGATTACTGAAATTGTCTCCCTTTTATTCAGTCCCCTTATGCGCTCTTGTCTGAAAGTGATCTCTGTAGATTTTAATTTCATTTTAACTGCTCACATTTCATCTAGATTTGTACAGAAAATTTGATCCTTTAAAACTGAGGGGAACAAAGAAGGAAGGATAGATTCAGGACATTGTAGATCGTCTCACCGAACTTCAGATGTCTATGATGGATTTTAGTTCAAGATAAAAGTGTCCAAATAGAGATGTTTATCTATAAGCTTCTATACTCTGGCTAAGTGCATGTGATTCTACACATGTATGTCAAACACAGCTCAAGACTTATGGGCTATTGGTGCCTTGTTTGAGGTGCAGACAGAAGCCAGGAGCTGTAGGACATTTAAAGTGGCATTTTATGTCAAGGTATTGACAACTGAACTTTGAATAAAAAGTCAGTCATGTCTTAGAACAGATATTCAGCTGCTCCCTATCAGAGATACAATTCAGTTTCCTAAATGCAAGCATCCAGTATAATTTCATTGGTCTTGTATTCTCAATGTTCTCTCTAACTGACTTTCTAGCAGCTGTTGGTCTCGCATCATTTTTTTGTTACAACTATGACCCGTATGGGAATAATCTGGAAAACTTACAGCTCCTCAAGAAACACTAAATAATTTAATCCAAACAAATTAATTAGCCTGACATAGTCTGCTTTTTTATAAGATTTTTTTTTCCCGAACCCCATTCACTATGCTAATGAGACCTTCATCATTAAGAGTGGGTGGACACATAGTGTACCTCAGGGATGATATACAAAGCTGACCATTCTCACTTACAGCTGAGTCTCACTTTCCAGTGGACATCATGGCCAAGTTAAGTGCTTTTTTATGGAAACCTATAATGAAGCATCTGAACAACAATCTGCCTGATACATTTTTCATATTTATTTTAGGATGAGATGTATTTTCCCTAAAAGTGCCATTTTTTCCTTCATTGGACTTAAGGTGAATCTGTGCAAGCTACTTAGATGCTACTTATACTTAAATATCCTCCTTTGTTCATACTTTTCACTGTTAGCTCTTTGCATTTTCTTTGCACCAAATTTACCACATTTTTTCACCCATTTATTTTCCAGTGTTCTCAATTGTACTTGAAGGCTATCACTGTAAACTTTGGGAACAAAGGGACAAGTGTTGAGGTAGTCTAGAATGTGTCCTTTACTGTCTAACTTCTGATGGTTCAGCATAAATTCCAGTATCAGTTTCTGGGCTTTCCAGGAATATTATTATTAAAAATAAATTTTGACAACGTTTTCTTTTTTTTTTTTTCTTTCCAGAAAGTATACATAGGTAAGTCCTGAAACTTCTTTTCATCCATTACCTTTTTAATGAACTGAATCTGTGGTATACAAAGTCCTAGCTTCTCCCTTTGCTTGTAGCAGGTACATGTTTGACTCACTAAGAACTCTCAGAAAGTCTCTGAAGATGACGACTGCTTCTAAAATTTTACATTTACTCATGATTCTCATGAATTCCAGGGTTTCCAGAGCACAAATTATAACCAGGAAAACATAGGAGACAGTTACAATAAAACATACATTCTTCATCTTTAAGGATTGATCTTAATAACATGCAAGAATAGCTTGAAGATAGTGAAAATCTTTTAAAATGTATTATGACACTATGATAATGACACTGGCAAAGAGTTTGTAATTCAACTGTTTTCTATCAAAAACTTCACATACAGCCTGAAAAAATAACTTTTTCTTTACATCTTTCTAAAGGGAGTGTGCTTGTATTTCATAACTTTATCAAGTATTTCTGAGAATAACTGTGTCAAAAATTGTGGGAACATAAAAAAATCAGTATAGATGATTGGAAAATTACAGGGGAAGATAAAGACATAATAACACCTGAAAAAAATGGCCACCTTAGTCAAGACAAGTAAGTGACTTTTAATTGTGCAATTTAAGAAAATTTTAGAGAGCAGCTTGGGGGCAATAATTGCCCATTCCAAGACATCCTCAAAACTGCCAAAGTTATTTTTATAGATAACTTAGGAAGTTAAATAAAACACAAACCAACACTGTTTTAGTTTTTTTTTTCCTTTGGTTTTTCTTTTTCCTTGTGGAAAAGTTATTTGCTGCACTGTATGGTTTAGAAGTTTCTTTGAAATAGCCTAAGCTAAAGCCTAAATATGCTCCTGATAATTGATGGGTGAAGAGTGTAATTATTGAGTCTGTAGGCTATTTTCTTTCTATAAATCAACTTTTTTTTTATCTTTTCCTTCTAAAGAGTTTGTTTTAGTTTCTTGACATTGAGTAAGATGATTTTAAGATGAGTATTATATTATCTATGAATTAGTATAGTTTAAGAAGTCCACACAGCCACGTATGGTGCTTATATATTATGTATCCTTCACTCTCTCCCCATTTGGCTTGGTGGCAACTCATACTGAGGAAAAGAAAAAAATACATTGGACTTACAGTTATTGTCTTATTATTGTTTCCTTTAAAATGATATTAGCTATCAGTTATGCTGTGAGAAGTACATAAAGATGCTGCAAACCTTTCTTCTAAACTAATAGTAATTATTTGTATGAGCAATCCCAAAACCAATTTGTGTGCACAAAGCCAGCTAAGTAAATGCCAAAGACAGCATAAAATGTATTTTCCAATTAAATGGTACACACACACATATGCAGTATACTTTTTCAATGTGTATTGTGGAAAATTTTACCTTGCAGAATTATTAATTGCATAAACAGCTTATAAACATACTTTCTGTTACTCTGAACTTTTTAATACCATTAATTAGAAACAGACTACATTGAAATCACTAGAGCTGCAAAGGTATGGAAGAAGGCAGCATGCAAAAGATAAATACTGACACTTTGAAAAAGTAATTAATTCCATCATAACCAAGTGTTTAAGATAAATGGGATGAGTAGCTCTCCAGACTTTTATCTTTCTTTATCAGCTTTGAAGAGATCCAAGACCACTAGCATAGACTGCTTTTCTGTTTTCTTAAGTTAGTGTGATGAATCCTAGCACCAGCTAGAAAACACAAGATTTTCTTCAGAAGTCCAAGAAATCAGTTGAAAAAGCATTAAAAAATGTCACACCTTGCAATCTGTATCAACCATTCTTTTTGTTACTTTTTTTTACATCCAACAGTCCCCAGTTTCTTCTGACTTTAAAATAGCATTGAATGCTGGACCTGAAGGTCAATCTAAAAAGGGTGAATCCCTTTTAGAAATGAGATTAATGAGTATAATATTTGACTGCAGTAAGTTACTCACATGAAGTCTCCTCTCATTTTTTACAGAGTATTTCTCAGTTTTCCTAAAGTATTGTCATTCTTAGAATTTAATATATTTCAAATGACATCTCCTAAAAAGATTGCTGCCTACCTAGTGCTTAAATAATGCATTAAAGAGATCTGTTCAATGGTATTGAAAATTGTTTGAACTTTGCCCAGCTGTCATCTTTTTTTTTCCTACAGTTTGAAAATGCTCAAACTAAATAATCCTTTCTCTTTAACTCTCACACCTGAAATAAAACTGACTCCAGTTTAGTGGTGTAAAGACAATTTTCCCAGTGAGTTCTTCTATTTCTAGACTTGTACCACAATATCATTTCCTATAAGTGAAAACTATTTTCCTGAATGTGTTTTGAATTCCGTCACTAACTGTAAAAGGAGTGAACAGTGTAAGCTGACTAGGGAGATGGAAGGTCTTTTCTTTGTGTTTTTACATTATCAGCTGGAAAGGTCTGTTTGCAAGGGCCAAAAATTCAGCTACATATGAGGAACTGGGTATTTTATATTCTGTAATTGCAAATGAATTTGTAGTTTAAAAACCAAATAGGATTAATTTTAGCTTCGGAAATACTGGGAAGTATTGGTGTTTGTTATTCATCAAATGTAGGAAATCAACCTACAGAAGAAATCCTGAAGAACTTAATTGAAACAAGGCTTGAAAATGGTATATTTGGATATTAATAAGAGTGCAGAAATGCCAGAAACAACTATTTGTACAAAGTCTTGAAGAACTATTAAAGACTCATAGAAATGCATTTCAAATATACACTAAGAAAAATGGAGAAGTAAACTTTGAAGTTTGAAGAAATGAACTTCCTTAATAACTGCCTGAAATTTAAATGCTGTGTTCAGCTGTTTGTCTGGATACCCTCAAGATAATGGCAACAATGGTGCCTTCCAGATGCCAATTTAACAATTTATCCTGTCCTAAAAGTGTCAATGATTTCCAAGATGAAATGCCTTAAGAAAGTGATGATTTCCCTCTACTGATTGTAGAGAGGACCTCAATTGCTAGGTGACATTAACAGTGACATATTTTTATCAATAGGGCAGGATTCTTCTACTGAACTTTATAATATAAATGCCTATAACTCAACCAGACATGATAGACTTTTATTGTTCGTGAAGATAAATAAGCACTTTTGGAGTTCTTTCATTCAATCTATCTTCGTTGTCTACCTTAGGTCATAAATAAATTATCAGGTGCCTATGCAATAAATAGTAGACAGTCTTAGAAATGATTATTTCTCTTCATTGTCCATAAAAGAAGTGACATGACAAGCTGAAATACAGTCATCTATACTGCAGAAGCTAAAGTTAACCTGATGAATTCTCCTAAGAGTTTGCAGCAGAGAAAATTTAATGTTGATATGGTATGTTAGAAATTTGATATGCATTAAACAGAAATGTAGCTATGATTCATCTAGAACATAATCTGGTCATGCATAAGGGACATATTCATATTTGCCTAATCCAGCTTCTTTCTATCACAAAAAGAAAATTTGCTAAGGTTTGGATCTGGTATCAGATGCAGAAAAGTCAGGCATCAACTCATGATAAGACAAGACCTTTAGGAAGCATTTACTTGTTATAACTGAAATTATACCAGTGTCTGTGTAGAATCTTTCTACATTTTCATGGGGTCATTTGTAGAAATTAGTGAATGCATCTCTAAATTATATGTTGTAACAGCTTAATGTGAACCATCAGGTTAATCTGCCTGTTTCCCCAAGAGAGAAGTGAGGGAAAAGTAACACACGCACAAAAGACCCAACCCTCTGGGTTGAGATAAAGAATTGAGAGAAGAGTTTACTGTGCAAATCCACAATTGCCTTAGCCTATTTCCAGAAAAAGAAAAAAAAAAAAAAAAAAAAAAACACCACAGCAAGCAGCAGCAAGCAGAAGCAAGACAGCTAAAAACCCAAGCCAGGGAGCTAACTCCCTCATCCCTTCCTGTCCTGCTGCCATCTCAGTGGAAAGAGCCAACACCCAAAACCTGGAATACAAAAGCAGCAACCAGAACAAGAAGCCTCTGTTGTTGCCATCTGAAATTCAAGCCCCATAGTACTTTACTCCAGCCAACACCTTCATTTTGAAGCTAACATGATGGCAGAATGGTATGAATAACAGTAGCAAATATTCAAATTAACCCATGACCTATGTAGTTAGGATTAGGTAATACAGGATTTCTCAATAAGAAGATTTCTTTTGTCAGAATACATAAAACAGGAATGATATTTTTCTGAGTGGACAACTATGAGAGGAATGCTTCACCAGCATTGTGTTTCATTCAGGATCCTCAAAGCATAGGGCAGCAGATAATTAAATTTATTTACGTCTTTGCCATTGCTGTCATTCACCCACAAATGTGATTACCCAAAGATACAGATGATTGTGTTATCTGCGTAGCAGGTCTTGCATTGCTGAAGATTTCACTCCCATAAATGGAAAGCAGGATTAGTTGAGTTTACTACATTAGATTAGAAATGTATTTTTTCTTTAACATGCTGAGATAGAAACTTTCTTCCTAAGACATCAGGCATTCTGCTCAGTGTGGCAACATTTATCAGAAGGGTAAAGTGGGAGACTGACTGGTAGCTGTAGCTGTTTCAGCTCTCTGATTTTA
Organism: Indicator maculatus; assembly: GCA_013399975.1. Lineage (NCBI taxonomy): Eukaryota > Metazoa > Chordata > Aves > Piciformes > Indicatoridae > Indicator > Indicator maculatus. The sequence goes on from VXBD01014355.1 coordinate 1,688,707, forward strand.
ATCCTCTGTCACATGTCTGCTAGATTCCTCTAGTGAGACAAAGCAACACCAAGGATTAGACACACTATTAGTGAAATAGAGCTTAATTAAGAATATTGACTTACTGTGAATTTAGGCCTATAGCTTTTTCTTTTGTTCTACCTTGAAAATCCAAGGATAAAATATTTCTCAGAGGGGATGTTAGCTGACTTAGGTAAAACAGAAGCCAAGGACAATTGTTATTTAACTTCCACATAAAATTGCTATTAGTTTCTACAGTGTCTCATCTTAAAGTAGACTAAATTACTTGATGGAGTAAATATCTTGTGTACCTTCCCTGGCTATCTCCTCTAAGTTAATCAATTATTTCTATAAGACAAGCACATTTACTGTTTGCATTAAGATTAGTGCAACTGAAGCTCCACAGAATGTGAAGTTCATTGTTTTACACACTGTTCTGCTACAAGAAGCTTCTGGTCTATATATTGAAGTCAGATGATGTGAGCTGGCAGAAAAATGTGTCAGACTCACTGCTGGCCCTGTTCATAGTTCAAAACCTGTCTTCTGGATCACTCCATTTAATAAATAAAATTTTACTTAATAACATACTCATTGACCATCCAATAGAATTATGATAGTTGGAGAAAATAATTTAAAGATTATATAGCATGTTTTTTTTCTCCAGTGCAGATATGCTTGATCCTTAAAAAAAACCCCAAACTTTTCCGTACTTCTAAAGAGGCATAATTTCTGTAAAATAAACCTCTAGGGAAACTGTACACAAAATGAATTCCTGTGAGAAATATTTGGCCTAGAAAAACTGTCAGCTTTGGTGTTACAGAGATAAGAATATACTTTATACAACACAAACTGATACAGGGAAACAGCTCCTTGATATCTTGAATGCATAATAAACACTGTCACGTGGAGGAAAAGGAGGCAAACGAGTCTTTGCATAGAATTCAGTATTATATGCAGTTGTTCGATGTGTCACAGAGACTGGAAATGTAATTAAGTAAAATATAGGCAAAGACTAGAATGCAATGTCTTTGGAAAAGCTGTTAAAAATGGTGAAGAATTGTTTAAGATAAATTGGTAAAAGCCTGTTATCTTCACAGTACTAGAAACATGGTTTCCAATAATCATAGACAAACGTGCTACTTAATTCATTCTAATGAATTGGCGGTTTGCTGAGAAAATGTGAGAAAAGGTAGGTAAGCAGGTTTCTACCACTTTTTTCTTATAATATTTCTCAAAGACTTTGTTGTTTTGTTTTTTTTTTTTTTTTCAAGATAGTAAAGACATGGCAACATTTTTTTAACATGACTGGAATATTCAAATATAACATTTTGATATTTCTCCATTTGACTTTCCCCATTGGATAAATTTAATGAAAAAAAAAAAAAAGACAGGTTTCTTATTCCACATTATTGATAAGTTCATTTTTACAGCTGAGTTACAGTCACAGATGACTAAGATTTATTTGCTTCTAACTCAGGGAGTATAGAATTTATCTTTATACTTCCTGGCTGGAGAGTTATCTGCTCTTTTATGTGTACCACAACAGCCTGTTATATTAACTTGGCTTTTATCAGTTTTTCTCCTCTAGTGCAAAGGTTGCTAATCAGCCATGTGAATCCACACATGGAGGCAGCTGTATGGATATGCTAAAGACACAAAGAATAACAATCACAGAAGCAGAGCCAGATGGAACAGTTTCTGAGAACATTTCACAAATGAAGAATTGTAAAGGTTTCTGCATCTTCCACTAAACTATGGGGTTAGACTGTTTTTGTACCAGAGAGGGGACCAACTCATACATCAGTCTTTGCACAATCTCATTAGTGGCATGATGTACCTGCAAAAAAGTCCAATTTTGACCTCCATTCAGGGACAAACACGTGGTTCAAGTTCCAGAGAGTCTGCTGTCTTTTGCCATACATATGAAGTGTTATAGTCCAGTTTGTCTATTTGGTTCATAGAAAAGATGAAATACAGCTGTAATAAAACCTAGGGAAAGAGGAAATTGACTCAGAACAAGTGACAGATGGCTTGCCTGGGCCCAAAATATTTGTCATATATTTTTCATATATATGGAGCTGAATTCCTTCTGATGGACTCGGGTTGTACAGAAGAAATGTTATAAATGGGAGACGAGTGTTCTAGTCCCTAAGGCATACCTTCAAGTCATGTTCAATTACTTTTGCATGCCTAACCAGAAGATGCAGGAAACATGGATTTTCATCATCACATATGCATCTCTCACTTAAAGTTCTGTGAGGGAAGCCATAAGCATCCAGGCTCATTTTTTTTTGGAAGAAGCCTAGCACTATGGAAACTATCCTTCTCAATGAGCCAGAACAAACTCAACTCATCAAACACAAATTTTGATAACGAACATCACCATTTCACATTCAAATGCCTCCCAAAATGGTGACAATTTATTAATGTCAGATTAAAGGGCTCAATTCATTATTCCCTTTCAGTAAAGAGGTAGTTAATGAGTGATGCATGCACACAGACAAGCTTCTAATTAGAGTTTCTGTATGTGTTGAAAGCTTAGTGTTGGGATGCTGAGTTGCAGCCAGCAGACTATTGACGTTTTTCCCTTTTTACTGAACATGCCTATTTATACAGCTTACTGCTAATGAGATGCTAATTGAGTCTGCCATATCTAAATAAAAAATAAAAAAACCAACCCTTGTGTTTATTGCTGAATCCTCTAAACGGAGCTCCATTTCAGAGTATTCTCCCCTGACTCATTTTCCTCTGCACTCCTTGTTCTCTGATTGGAAAATAATTTTGAACAATAGGAATAAGATGCCAGTCTAAAAAATAAAATAAACTGTTATTTCTAATATTAGCTGAGAAAATGAACTAGTAAATTTGTTCCTGGGTATTTACATTTAGATTTACTTAAAACAATGCCGAAATGCATTTAATTCTCTGTATAAAATGTCTATATGTAAGTTTCTATGCTCTGGAGAGGTTCTAATTAAATTATTTTGCATGGAATACAAGGAAGCTAAACCATTACCACAAAAACAATAACAAATCACACTAAGAAAAGCATAATGAAGACAAGAGTAAGGATTAAAGTGATTAAATAATTTGATTAGATAGTTTAGGTTTGCACAGGAGCGAAAGCTATCTAAATATGAAGTTAAAGCCCTGGTTTTATGATCTTCAGTTTATTGTTCAGCTTGTAGTAAATTCAGATGAGAGCATTCTTACTCTCTCTTTTTTTGGCATAAAGTTGTATATTTTAAGAATTATATATATATTTATTTAGCACTGATTTTGGAAATATTTCTCTAAAAATTTTTGATGTTTCTTCTGCTATCATACAGTGGCCTAAATGTATATTGAATTCAGGTTTTGCTTAATTTACTTATGCTCCTTTTTCACCATGATATTATTTCACTCCTGTTTACCAATTCATGAACAATACCTTTGTGATAAATTCTTTTCTAGGCATGGCATCTAAAACAAGCCTGCAAAACTCTTCAGTACTCATTCATCACCACTTTTTATACTGACAGCAGTCTATTGTTATGTGTCTCACGATTTTCTTTGTGTGCTTCTCCGTGGTTTGTGAAGTATTTAAGGCCATATAAGTAAAGGCAAGTCACAGTGAACACAAAAAGCTGGCAAGGATCAAAGGACAATTGTAGGTGGAAAAACTATACTAACCTAATCAGGAATGCACTGGATAAGCTACTCCAAAAATCATCAGAAGAGAATAAATAGATCCCTGTCCCTGCTGTGAAACCCTTCAAGATACATCAATAAAAGAGTCTCTCTGGAAAGACAAAAAAATTAAGGGAGCTATTGGGTAAAGAGGTGTAGGTGTTGTCTTGGAATGCAGTAGGGAAGAACAAACAGAAAAACAGAAAAAAAAAATCCAAGCAAATCCAACCAACCAACAAAAACCCCAAAACAGCACTGGAAAAAAACCCAAACCAACCAAACAACAATGACCCAAGAAATCAAAAACCAACCACGCAAAATGGTTTAAGGAAACTGTGGGAATGTGTGAAATATATTCAGGGGAAGGACCAATGAGGTGAATTCTATGGGTGGAACAATGAAAAAAAAAAAATAGAGGAAAAAAGATAATAAGAGGCAGTAATTTGTATAGACAAGTGGCTGGTCAGTATGCTCATCTGGGAAGCCCTTCACCTATCTGAGGCTCTGTGTACACAGCCTAGAGAACTTAAAGACAAACAAGCTGAGTACTGGGAGGTCTGTATGACAACCTTCTGGTGTGGGAAGCTAATGTCTGAAGGGCCTCACATCACTGTCAGAGCAGCTAGAGACCAGAATCTGGGAGCTGGGTGGACTGAATATCTAAGACTAGATACAGAAAAGAGCTCTTGTGTGTACATATACATTCCTTTAGGAACCTTTAACCCTGATCTCCAGGATGCAAGGAACAGGACTGAACCATGGGTGTTCACTGTGTTTGCATGGGTGGCAGCACAGCACAGCTCTGTGTGGTCTACTTGTGGTCTCTTACTTGTAGTGTGCATGCCTAAGTAGAGAATGTGCTCATCCTTACTGCTGGCTGGAGCTGGGTCATGAAAACACAACAGCCCTGCAGCTATGAGGCTGTAACTAAAGGAAATCCCATGGAGCCAGAACCTTATGAAATTTGTCTAATGAGTTCTGCTAGAAATCTGTTTGTCTCCAAGCCAGAGAAGCTAGATAGTCTCCATCACTGGAAATGTTTAGATTAGAGAAATCTTTCAACAGTATAGATGTAATTGATCTTACTTGGGTCAGAATGGACAAGCTAAATTAAGTCACCTCCTGCCTTATGATCTCATTAATCTCCATCATTTGGACCATTATTCACACTCATGGAAATAAGAGAGCCATTGACAGGGCTGGGCTTGTTCTGTCTGACAACAAGGAATCTAAAGGGTGAGACTGCAGCCTGAGAGAGGTTCAGAAGTGGAGCTGCAATTACCTGGAAGACACTTACAAGCAAGAGTCAATTTCTTCTCAGTAAATAAATGATGATAAAAACAAAGTGAATGAGAACGAATTATGAATCTGATGGTTCAGATTAGATGTTTAGGAAAATATTCATCATTAAAAGGGTAATGCAGTACACTGCAGCAGGTTTGCTAGAAAAAAACTGAAGAAAAAAGTTCCATCTTTAGTAGTATTTAAGGGTCAGTAGGATATAACTTCAGGTGACTAGAGCAGGGCTGGACTCTTTTCAGTGGTACCCAGTGATCAGACAAAAGGTAATAGGCACAGTCTAGAAGGTAGGACGTTCTGCTTAAACATAATGAAAAACTTCTTTACACTGAGGACGACATAGCACTGGAACACAACGCCCAGAGAGTTTGTGGAGTCTCCTCTGGAGACTTTCAAAACCTATGCTGATGTGTTTCTGTGCAAGCTGAACTAAGTGAATCTGCTTTAGAAGGGGGCTTGGACTGGCTGATCTCCAGAAGTCCCTTTCAGCCCCTGCAATTCTGTGATTCTGTAAACTCATCTTTTGTATTCAAAGGTCCTGCTTCAAGTGGGAGATAAACTGCATGACCTGAAGCAACTCCTCACAGCCAGCAATTCTATGATTCTGTGACCTCTGCTGCAGCTGCTTTAAATGACACTGCTTAGAGCAGGTTATCTTTCAACAGTTTGTTAGCAGGACTGACACAGGCTGTCATGACTCACCCAGGTGTGCTTCTGTTTCATCTTGAAGACTACCCCTTTCATAACACTGAAAAATGGTGTGATACTACTTCATAACTGTTATATCTGAACCAACATTGCCCAGTTTTTGCTAGAATACTTAGGACATTGTTATCAAACTGTTAATCTTTTATGGTGGACCACCTGTGCCTTGTACCAAGCCATCAATTCAACTGGATTTTTAAGTACTATAATGATACTTGTAATAGAACTTCCAACAAATGTGTTTGTGCAAGAGATTTCCATGTCAGCTCAAAGCAGTTTAGTGCAAGGACAAAATGCCAGTTTAGAGTCTCCAAATACTAAAATAAAATAGGCTTTCTATAAATTAGCTTTCTACACTAGTTATGGAATTTATTGGACAACATGCAGCCTGTGTAATGAAACAGATTTCATTTAAAGACAATAGAGAGACATACACACTGTGAAGGTGTCATTTATCTCACTGTAAAGCTTATACACAAAATGAGGGAGAGGAATTACATCCATTCTTTTCAGTTCCCTTAAGAGGACTCTGGAGTAAGCAGCATAGATATATTTGTCTGTATTGTAGGTGTCTAGGTGTCTTTGTATGCACATATGTAAGATGAAGTAATAGTCTTTGAAGTGTTACAAGGTAGACAAAATTACAGAGAACATCTTTGCTAAGATGAATCTTGTGATGGGCTTCAGAGTCCTGCCCTTTAAAGAATTGAACAAGTTAAAAGCAAAGTAAAGCAAAACAAAACAAAACAAAACAAACTTTCCAGGATTTTTCCCTCCACTCTTTTATAGCCTGACAGGTAATAGACACATCGCAGAGGGTTTTTGTTAGTCACTGATGCTCTTGGGTTTCCTAATCCATGATGCATGAAGTTGGTGATGATGAGAGTTAACAAACAGTAGGAATGTCCCTAGGCAATTTTTTTTTCTGATCTGGGGATGTTTTAGAACAGAAAAATGGTGTAATTCTATTAGTCTACATCTATCTCACCAGGACATCTAATCTATTAAAAACAGAGTAATGTTAGTCTGGTTTCCAAAGAGCTGCCTATTGAAATGAGATAGCTATTTAGGGAGGATAACAAGTAAGTATGTGTTTCAGAGTTTCAATAACAGTTATGTACAGCATCCCAAATCAGTGTTTCAGAGCCTTTCACATAGCACTTTCTCTCCAGCTCTACCCTCACAAGCCTGGCAGTTGAAACAAGAAATGGATTGCCTAGTTTGCAGATACTGATAATGCATAAGTTATGTGAAGTCAACACTGAGTCTCTTAACATATCTAGAAGCTGACTATCTAGACACATGGAGAATTTTGATACCAAAAGACTAAACATTTCCTGAAATCAGTTTAATATGTCTTGGATTATGTAATTGTCTGGCACACACTTTAAACTAGTCATCTGCTCTGAATAGTGAGAAATGGCAAGTCATCTTATCTATCTTAGACACCTACATTTGGACAAGATAAGGAAAAGTTCTGGAGGTTTTTCAGTCTTCATTCGATCTAACTTCTGTTTATGCTCTTAATTCCAACTTTGTAATTTATCATTAAAATTGTGCCTGATAAAATGATGTGCCTGTACCATAAAATGCAGCATTATCGACACAATATGCTTTCCTGAAGTGGACACACCATATTATGTGGTGTTCTTCCATAGACACCAAACACTGCAGAGCACAAAATACACAATCTAAGCAAACTGTTGTGTTTTCTTTTTTTGTTGTTGTTGCTGCTTTTATTTTTTCCCCCAAATTTATCAATGCTGTCTCTTGATGTACTGTACCATGTCTATAACACATAACTGCTGAACCATGTTAGAGAACTTGGTTTCACACCTCCCAGTATTTTAATTCTTAGACAAGTTCACACACACAACAAAGTTTTATTTAAACCTGCAGACTAGGCTTACCATAGAGGTCACTGAAAATTACTAGGATTTAGGTTCTCGAGCCTTTCAAGTTCTTTTGAAAAAGTTATTTTATGGTTGAAGTCATCTGACTGTGTGTGATATCTGTTGTATCTAGTATTTGCACACATTTCCCTAGGTTCCCTTGGGAAGAAACACCTTTCAGAATAAGGAAGAAAGGATCAACAACAGGTGAGATAAATTGCCCCAAAGGTTACACCCAGATATTTAAATTTAGCTGAAATAAAATCTTTCTTCACAGCCTCATCAGAAGTAGTTGAAAACTTTTTATACTTAAAATAGCAGAAACACTATCATGTGATAGTAACAATTAATTTTATGTTGAAATATTTCTTGTACCCTCCTCACTATCTTTCTTTGAACAGGAGCAAGACCTCTAATTACCTATGAGGCATAGAAGGATGCCATCTCCAGAATCATATCAAAATAAAAAAGGCAAGCTTAATCATGTATCTCATGACATATGTATTATAAAAGATCCTTCCAGGCCCAGCATATAAGTAACAAAGCAGCTGTGGAAGTTGTTTTTGAGAACTCACCTGAAATGCTATACATGTTTCATCATTCTTTACCAAAACCAATGAATGTGGACTGGACGAGGAGAGAAAAGAATTATCAGAATGATCAGCAGAACAGAAAGCCTGATTGTGAGAGGCCAGAGAGAAGTATGAAAGCTGAAGTGTATGTAAATGCCCACACTAAGAATGTTTGTCTTAGCAAGCTGCTTACAGCACCTCTGCATAATGACACCTGCTGATAGGGACAAAGTGCTACTAAATCCCTCAGCTTCCACAAGTACTTTTGCCTCAGGGGCAGCCATAACACACATGAAGAACATCTCACCTTCATATGTGCATAATGAACCAGAACACACTGGAGGGAATGTTACAACCTTAGTTAACTCCTTCTCTGGGATGCCTCTAAGTCTATCTGTGCAAATATCTCACTCATGATGGAAAAGAGAAGGCTGAGGGGAGACCTCACTGCTCTCCACAGCTACCTGAAAGGATATTGTAGAGAAGCTGGTGCTGGTCTCTTTTCACAGGTAATTACAGAGTCACAGAATGTTAGGGGCTGGAAGGAACCTTGAGAGATCATCTAGTCCAACACCCTGCCAGAGCAGGATCACCTATACCAGATCACACAGGAACTCATCCAGGCAGGTCTTGAATATCTCCAAAGAGGGAGACTTCACGGCCCCCCAGGACAGCCTGTTCTGGTGTTCTGATAGAACTAGAGGGAATGGCCTCAAGATACAACTGGGTAGATTTAGACTGCACATTAGAAAAAAAAAATTCACAGCAAGAGTGGTCAGGCGTTGGAATGTGCTGCCCAGGGAGGTGGTTGTGTCCCCAACCCTGGATGTGTTTAAAAGTCGTTTGGATGTGGTGCTTAGAGATATGGTTTAGGGGTGAACTTTGTAGAGTAGGGTTCTGGCTTGGACTTGGTGATCCTAAGGGTCTTTTCCAACCTGAATGTTTCTGTGATTCTGTGATGTTTAGACCAGGTGGAATAGCCAATTTTTCTTTGCTTGGGTGTCTGTGAGGGGGTAGAACAGTGAATCACTGAAACCATCCTGATGACTCAGACTGAAGGTAGGTACCCTTCCAGTTGTCCTTACCTGCAATGTGAAAGGATATTAATTTCAGCTTATTGATCCCTGATTTGATAATACAAATACAAAAGCTTGTAAAGAAATAGCAAAGCAAGCTTCTCTGTCAGCTATGACAAACCCAAAAGATTTTAGGAGTAACATTGCCATCTTAAATGTTTCAAATATAATAAATATGACACCAAAAAGATGGCTTTGGGCATGATCTGGATACATTAAGCAGTAAGCCTTAAAATAGACTCCTATTAGATAAGTTTATCAGCTTTTGCTGTGTTATCTAAGCCTCCCTCTTTCTACTGAGAATACCTGCAAACACTGAGATAATGCATTAGGAATCTAGCTAATTTTTATCTCCTGAAAACACACTACTTCTCAGAGGCAAAACCTTATATATCGGATGTGCATGCATTTTCATACATGTTTGGGTACTTTTTTTTACACGGTAATAAAGTATGAAATAGCTAATTAATTGTATTTTAATATATATGTAATCAGTGTATTTATATTCCCAACCTTTTGTTCACCTTGTTTTTCGTAGCTACTGACTCCATATCAATTTGCCAATGTGATGTCTTGTATTACAATATATCCAGAAATTTTTCCAAATGGAAATTCTCTAGAAAAGTACTCTCCCAGTAGCATATATTTTAAATACAAATCATCTTGAAATACAAATCCAAGAGACACTATTTTTAATTTACTTCATTCTTTACAGTAGACTTTGTACTTTTTAAGGAAGTAAACACTGCTGTTCTTTTTTTTTCACAGAATAATTCATGATTTTAGAAGTTTAATTTTCTAGGTACTCATCGTGCTAGACTTTCAGAGGAACTTTAATTTCAAAGGCTGGATATGTAGTGCTTTCTGAAAATGAGGCTCCATCTCAGATAACCTTCTTCTTAAATTGAGATATTCTGAAAACATATTCTACTATCATCAATATTTTTAAAATAATTATTATATTATTGTATTATATTAAGAATAATTATATTAACTATGTTATATTATTATGTATAATAATTAAAATAATTATTATAGTATTGATATACTGTTATATTTTTGTGATAATTATAATATATTAATAATAGAGTTTATTATTTATTCTAGTATCATAAATATTTTTTAAAATACAATGGGTTATTTAACAACCTTATTGAGAGATAGTATCCATATTGGTATTTGGTGTAAACTAAAATTCTTTCACAATCTACTGAAAGGGGTACTCGTGTGTTTTACTTTATGTGGCTGTGTCTAACGTACAGGTGGTTCAGAATAGCAAATTTTATGCCTCAAGTACTTAGAATATAGACACTTTCCAGTCATATTTTCACAGAACAATATTACTATTGAGAATGCTTTCAGCTGGATGTTTCTGCTGGGACCAATGAAACACAAGTTATGAAGACCAAATTAATCTTTATTTTACAGCTGACCTAGTAAAAACTTACATCAGACAGATTTTCAGTTATTCATGTTGTGGAAACAGCACCAGTTCATGAATTGCTTCAGTATATCCTTCTTTTTTTTTTTTTTTTTTTTTTTNTTTGCTTTTTTATTGGTTATGTAATTGCATGAAATACTTCTGTTTTCAGTTCACGCCCATACTTCATTAGGTTTGGAGTGTCACTTTAGGAAGTCTTAAAAAACATGAATAAATATAGCACAGTGGTCTTGACTATGGAAGTTTACCTACAGGGATTTTACTTTATAGCCCATCCATAAAAGTATGTTCTTCAGTTGTTGATTAATGTATACAGAAAGGCAAAAGCAATTAAATACTCAGGTTGTAAAATGAAGTTTAACACTCTTTTACTAAAGCATGTCAAAAAAGGCTTGGCATACCATGAAATGTGATATGTAACCTCCCTCCAAAATCACTACAATCTGCACTTTGATCAGCAAATTCTAGATTCACATAAAAATACCAGTGATCCACAGGATGGTTTAATATATTTATGTCCAATATTAATTTGCAGAAAACTAAAGTCATCAATATTTAAAACATCTTTCCTGACAGAAAATTAAGAACAAAACAATCAACTACTATCATCAGTTGCAAAGAATGTAGTTGATATGCCCCTTGTCTTTAATTACACATCACAACACCCAGTCTTTCATTTATTTAGTCTATCAATCACATTGGCTGATGTTTTGTTGGTTCAGACTGCAGGTGTACATGACAAACAAAAGCAGAACTATCTGTAGAGCTGGAGACCTCAAACATATTTAGTGTAATGGAAATTCAGCTGGAAAACAAGTAAAGAAGATTTAAGAAATATTGAATATTCATCTGCAAATTGCATTTGCATACCCCTGGGCTTTACGAATGAATTCTTCTCAGTATAATAATTATTTATTTGAAGAGGGAGATTTGCATGCCTGAAAATTTTGTTGCTCTTTTTTTTTTTCTAACTGGATGAGCCATTAGTTGTAATCTCTCTTGTAAATATATCAGTCCTTGTAAGTATATCCAGACTCGGTTATATCACCATCACAGCTATATCAAGTGCTGTGAAGTGTGTGCAGACCTGAATCTTCCATTTTCTTAAAGAAACAGAACCAGATACTCTTTCCTGCCCCAAACTTATTAACAAAGACACATTAAGAAAAATATTTTAGCTGTCTCACTTCATTGAATGTAATATTCTACAATATGACCTTATTTTAGTTATTCTATAGCCCTTTATCATACAGCTCAAGCTGAAATAATTTGGACTACCTTAAACTAAAACCAGTGGAAAATTACCTTCTTTACAGTCTAGATAGTCTATTCTTCTGCAAGGCCAGCTTCACTGAAGACAGTTTTTATCTCATTAGATAAATAGTTAAGATTCTGCCTTTGAGGTTAACTTGTAAGGGAAAAAGAATTAAAATAAGAAGTATTACTGTGGTTAATAAATCTGTGTACTCGTTGTATTTTTCTATATTTGTCAAAGAAACAGTAAGAAATTAAAAAATGAATAATTACAGTAATTTTTAGTATATATTTTCATATTACTGAGGCATCAGTACACTTTCACTAATTTTGTCAAAAACAGGTATATATGTAAATTAAAGGTAGTCTTTAATAAGCTCATAAAGTGTGTTTGCTTCTGGAATTTATAGCATATTTGAACAATATTCTTCATACTGACACTTTCTAATTTTTGCCTTTATAGGCATCATAACTTTAATTTTTTTTTCTTTCTTGCAGAGAAATAAACATCTTGATGGACGATTCACCCACTTTTTTTGTTTTATAACCAGAGTAATAAAAAGTACATATTTTTCTGGGTCATGAGGCTTAAAAAAGACTGCTTAGATACAAATAAGGCTGATCAGCATTGTAAATTCTAATCACAATACACTGTGTTTATATCTCATGTAGGGAAAGTTCAGCCTCCCACAAACTAAGAAGCTACTAAAACTAGAAAGTTGAAAGGTGCCAGTGAAAGGGCAGACACAAATCACACTTTCTGGTACAGATTTAGGTGTTTTATTTAACTTGAAAGTTCTGATCTTAAATATGGTTTTGCTCTTTGAAAAAGCAACAATCAAAAACTGAGAGGAGGCAAAAGAACTTCCACATCTGCCATGTAAAAGTAACAACTGCATGACCTGTATTCTGTTCCCTGCTATCAATGGCCATCTTTCCCTCTCTGGATCACCCCTGACCAATGAGTTATAATTTATTAAGGGTTGTGGCTTTTCCAGTCCTTTTTGTTTTAATTTATAAAGTAAACCAGTCTCTTCTGGAGTTAAACAAACAAAATCTCATTAGGTACTGGAAAGAACATGATTCCTAATAAATAAAGCATGCACTCGGAACACTGTGATTGAAAAATTACTAATGTTGAAAAACTATTAATTGCTTTATATTACATACCCCAAAAAGGAAAGGCTAGTAGTTTCCAGACTTAAAGTAATCTGCTGATCAAGCCACACTGGTAGGAAATATCAGTTCTAATATCAGCCCAGATGAGTTAAAATAGGCGTTGCAACCTATATTTCCCAAACCCTAAGTTAAATCTCTCACCAATGAGCTATTTTTGTATTTTGATGAGGTTTAAATGATATCTGTGTTCTGAGAACTGCTGCTCTGCAGGTGGCATCAGCTTTCTGACTCTGAGCACATTGGTGCCATTAAGAATCTACCTAGAGGCAAACATTTAGGCTACATCTTATATGAGTAAATTACAAAGTGGCAGGGACCATTCCCAGCACCATGATTCAATCATTCATAGTATTCAGTTGTTGGAGTTGTTCTTAATACAGTTGTGACTTGAGCTAATTCTTATTTCTAATAATACTTTTTTTAATAGTTACCTTCTTTCAAAGGCTGAGATACTTGAACAGCATGGATTTAGGCCATTTAATACCTAGGTTCAATTATGGGCACAAGTAATTGACTGGTATATACCATACATTGTAATTCAATGGTTAAAGCTGCAAGCTCAGTTGCTCGGGGAGCTTTTATTTTTTTTTATATAAAAAAAGGAGGAAGAAAGAATTAAAAAGAATTAGGCAGCTTCAAAAATAGGTTAGAGTTTGGGGAACTGACACATCCAGACTCATGCCATCTAAGCCTTATTTTCCTCAGAGTACTAGATAATTAGGTTCCTGAATTTAGGATACAGAATGCCCTGAGCTTGGCTAAGATAGGGTTAGTTTTGCCTTTTTTATTTTTTTTTTAATATGAGAAGTTGGCACATCCCCCTGAATCAGACAATAGGTATTTGATACCCTTTCCACCATATGTTTTACTTCAGATACATATATATGTCTCACTTCAGGTACATATATCTGTATAAAGATTTGTCCTAAAATAACATGTTACATCTGTCATAAAGCCTGCTGGCAGCAATAAGACATTCTCCCAGTCAATAATTTTGTGTTTTCCTTTTGCACAAGCAGTAATAATATATAT
>VXBD01014355.1:1702845-1823493 GCA_013399975.1 Indicator maculatus
AGAGAGAGAGAGAGAGAAGAGCATCCCAAGTATATATACCTAGAAAAAAAGAATAAAACCAATACTGAAATTTGTGCAGTCTCAACTATTTTTTTAAACCTTTTAAATTTACATAGGTGATCCTGTCATAGGAATAAGTAATGGTTTTCTGATAAATATGCTTTTTAAAAAATAATTTAACATTTTTAAGGGATGTTATTGATTTGCAACATCTTTTGAAGTTATGCATAACAATTAGTTCCTCTGTGTTTCAGATCTGATGGGATTTATCTAAAAATCTTACTGTATGCTATGCTTTGATATGTTATCCTATGCTGTTCTTTCTGGTTTGGGGTTCTTTTTCCTAATTAAAAAAAAATCATAAATTTCACTGTATTTTAGCAGATGCACATGACAAATACTTTTCACTTCTATTAAATAGGAGAGACATGTAGAGATTAGGCAGCAGCTCTGAGGTGAGTAAACAGACTGACAGAGCTTCTGAGAAAAGTTTGGCCTGTGATTAATGATCCCTTTGCACATGAGTGCTTATTTTGTTCAGCTCTGTGTTGCATCTAAAGTTTACTATTGAATTACCAAAAAAGTGTTTACTTTCACCAGAGCTTTGGGAACAAGAGTGACTTTCAAAACCATCCCCGAATGATTTTACTGTCATTTATAATAACCATTATTTCTGGTTTATTTGCCAAGTTAATGCAAGATGTTATAAACATTATTTCTGTCTTATTTCTTGAATAAATGGCTTTAATAGTTGTGTTTTATACTTTGATTTTTATCTTACAGTGTAACAGCAAGATAACAGCTGTTTATTCGAAACTTTACAGATACACAGATTCAGAGATTGCTTCAGTTTGGAAGGGACCCTTAAAAGTAATTTTGTTCAACCCTCCTGCAGTGAAAAGGGACACCTCAAACTAGATCAAGCTGCCCAAGGCCACATCAAGTCTGATCTTGAACGTCTTCAGGGATGGGGCCTCAACCACATCCCTGGGCAACCTGTTACAGTATTTTATCACTCTCATTGTAAAGAACTTTCTCCTTATGTCCAACCTAAATCTACCCTTTCCAGTTTAAAACCATTGTCCGTCATCCTATCACTGTAAGTCCTTCTAAGCAGTCCTTCCCCAGTCTTCCTATAGATCTCCTTCAGGTACACTATGAAGTCTCTCTAGAGGCTTCTGTTCTCCAGCCTGAGCAAACCCAACTCTTTCAGCTTTTCTTCAGAGGAGAGATGCTTCATCTCTCTGATCATCTTTGTGGCTCTCCTCTGGACCCACTCCAGCAGGTCTATTTCAATCCTGTTTTGAGGGTCCCATACCTGGACACAGTACTCCAAATGAAGTCTCACCAAAGCAGAGTAGAGTGGCAGAATCACCTCTCTTGATTTGCTGGCCATGCTTCTTTCATGCATCCCAGGATGCCATTAGCCTTCTGGGCTACGAATGTGCATTGTTGTTTTCATGTCCAGCTGCTTGTCCATCAGTATCCCCAAGTACTTTTCTGCAGGGCTGACCTCAATTTCATCATTCCTCAGCCTGACATTACAGGATTAGGGCAACAGAGGATTGCCCTGACACAGGTGAAGAAACTTACTCTTGCCTTATTGAACCTCATGAGATTCTCCTCTGCCCACCTCTCCAGCCCATCCAGGTCCCTCTGGATGGCATCCCCTACTTCAGACTTATCAACCACACCAGTCAGCTTGGTAATATGTGCAGATTTGCTGATAGTGCACTCAATCTCCTTGTCTATATCATTGATAAAGATATTGAACAGCACTGGTTCCAATACAGATCCTTGAGGAACACCACTTGTCACCCATGTCCATCTGGACATCAAGCTGTTGACCACTACCCTCTGGATGCAATCACCCCACCAATTCCTTATCCACTGAACAGACCACCCATCAAATCCATATCTTCCAGTTTAGAGAGAAGGATGTTGTGGCGGACTGTGTCAAAGATTTTACAAAAGGCCAGATGGATGACATCTGTTGGTCTTCCCTTGTCCACTGATGTAGTTACACCATTACAGAAAGCAGCTATGTTGATCAGGCAGGATTTGTTCTTGGTGAAGCTATGCTGGCTGTCTTGAATCATCTCCCTGTCCTGCATGGGCTTTAATATAGTTTCTAGAAGGATCTGTTCCACAATCTTCCTAGGCACAAGGTGAGGCTGACAGGTTGGTAATTTCCAGGATCCTCTTTTTACCTCTTTTTAAAAAAGTCCCAGTCTTCAGAGATTTCACCTGCTAGGACTTTTTAAATGTAATAGAGGGTGGCTTTGCAACTTCACCAGCTAATTTCTTCAGAAATCTAGGATGCAGCTCACCATGCAGCTCATATTGCATACAAACATATGTTTGTAGGAAGATAGAAACCTTTGAACACTTTTTGAGAAGGCTATGTTTTGTCTTTGAGTTGGAAAAAGAGTAAACATCTTGTAACTGAAGAGAAAGACTAGGCAGAAGTTGACTGGATATGTTGAGAAGCTTGTTTGTCAGTATTAACCTATTGTATGCTTTGCTTGTGCCCCTGTCAGTGAAAGGATAGCCAGTTGGGATGTGACAGCTCTGTATTAGAAAAGTATATGTTGACTATGTAACACGTAGGGGCTTTGGCTTTCGGCTTTGCTTATGCTGTTGCTTGTGCTTAGTGCTTTGCTTAGTTGCTTAGGCAATCAATGCTTTTGCCTTTCGCAATAAGAGTCTTCTCGTCTTGTCTTCACCTGGAAATATCTTGGCATGCAGCCTGCTACCATTACATATGTTCAGGTTCCTCAGGTGTTCCTAAACTTGTTCCTCCCTTACAGTGGGAGAGACATTACTCTGCAGTTCCACACCTAATGGTCGATCGACTCAAGAAACGGACAGAGCAAGACTGAGAGTGAAGACTGAGGCAAAAATGTTACTGAGTACCTCAGCCTCTGCCTAGTCTGTTAACACCAGCTCTCAATTCTTGCTCCTCAGAAGGGGAATGTTTTCTTTAACCTTTCTTTGCTGGTTCATGTACCTACAGAAGTCCTTTTTGTTCTTCTTTATGGTCCTGGTCATTTTCAGCTCTAGCCATGCCTTGGCCTTCCTGATCTCATCTCTACTTGTCCCAGGTTACATGTCCCTGCTTCCACTGTCTGGGTAGTTCCCTCTTCTTCTTTATTTTGATCATCAGGTCTTAAACTTGAAAGAGAGACACAAACACCTCAGAAAAATAAAAGAAAAATCTTCCTCCAGATTCTTTGCTCTTCCTTGGTAAACATAACTTTACAGAGAGCATCTGCCTCAGATACTTGACAGTGGGCAAGGGTAAAGGCACCTCCATAAAAAGAATACACAATTCTATTATCTATAAATACGAGGCAGGTTATACCTCCATACCATGAATAAAACCAGTGTAATATAGACACAGACAATAGGTATTTTCCTAGAGTTTTTCTTTTTCTTAGAATCTCCATATTTCAGTATTTCCTAAATCCAGTGCTTGTGGTTCAGTTGGAACTCAGTTGTATAACTCTGAGAACAAGTGTAAGCATTCATCTTTCAAGCACTTGGAGTTTTTGGCCTTGTGCAATAAATAAAACTACCTGTTTCTATCTAGAATTTTTATTATTTGGTTTACGTCCTTAAAAATATGATTAATATGGGAACAGCCCTGGCTTCTTCCCTCTGCATGTTTAAAGCTAATGGAAGTTGAACTTTGCACATTAGAAATAAAAAAGGAATGGCTTTACAAAATTGAAGGAAGAAAATCGTTGTATGCTGTTAGCCTTGAATTTATTTAAAAATAAAATAAAATATGAGTTTAATTTTCCACATAGGGAAAAAAAAATGAACCAACACTGTGAGCATATTCTGGCTTATAGCAATGGAAAAGAAGTGTCTTATCACTTAGGGAGGCCAAGAGTTTTTTACGTCTTCTGGCCTTCTGGCCTGCATCAGAAACAGAGTGGCCAGCAGGAACAGGGAAGTCATTCTGCCCCTGTACTCAGCTCTGGTTAGGCCACACCCTGAGTACTGTGTCCGGTTCTGGGTTCCTCAATTTAAGAAGGATATTGAGACGCTTGAACATGTCCAGAGAATGGCAACAAGGCTGGTGAGAGGTCTCGAGCACAAGCCCTATGAAGAGAGGCTGAGGGAGCTGGGGTTGTTTAGCCTGGAGAAGAGGAGGCTCAGGGGAGACCTCATTGCTGTCTACAACTACCTCAAAGGATGATGTAGTCAGGTGGGGGTTGGTCTCTTCTCCCAGGCAACCAGCACCAGAACAAGAGGACACAGTCTCAAGCTGCGCCAGGGGAAGTTTAGGCTTGAGGTGAGGAGAAAGTTCTTCACAGAAAGAGTGATCTACCATTGGAATGAGCCGCCCAGGGAGGTGGTGGAGTCACCATCCCCGGAGGTGTTCATAAAAGGATTGGACGTGACACTTGAAGCCATGGTTTAGTGAGTCATGAGGTGCTGGGTGATAGGTTGGACTTGAGGATCTCTGAAGTCTTTTCCAGCCTTGTTCATTCTATGATTCCATGATTTAATTGTGTGTGTAAGCTCTCTGTAATTTTTTAGTGAAATGTTTATGAATTACTTTTAGGTGATGTCAAATCATACTTGGGGCTCTACAGTCTAAAAAAACCAGTTTTTGTAACAGGCTGAAAGCGATGAGAACTCCATTTTGAGATGTCTGTTCAAGTGCAGAAATTTATTTCTTTGTAGGATGAAAACTAAATCGTTAAAAATAATGAAAAATATTCCAAAGAACCTGGCAGACACCCATAGTGGCCCAGTATATTCATTTGAGGTGCAGAAGAACCAGAATCAAATGTTCAGTTTTGTAGTCTAATTTGATTCTGGCTCCGAAAAAGTCTGAATCAGTGCTCTGTACACTCCAAGTTCCTCTTTTATCTGTTCTCTTTCCAGGTGATGTTCTTCTGTCTATTCTGTAACTTTGTTATTCATTATCCAGGTCATTCCCCTCTGAAACGTGAAAGCATTGGTTTCATCCTTTACCTGAACCAGACATGAGAAATTTTGTGGAAAATATTTTTTTTAAGGGAATGAGTTAAGCACTGAATAAATGAGCAACTTAGAATGGATTTATCTCTTTCTCTAGTCATAATATCTGAACTGGATTAAAAAAAAATCATTAAGACCACAAGGCTGATTTTAAAACCATCATTCTTTAAGGACAGGACTTTTTTTCTTCCAAAAATTTCTCAGTCAGCTCTTATAAGCACTGAAAGAGACAGTTTTTTTTTCAAGGAAGAGCTTAAAATAGTGAGTCATAAGATAATACTTCTTAGCAAAAACCCCACCAAAACTAAACACAAAAAACCCAAACAAACAAACAAAACCCCAACTAAACAAAAGACAACAAAACAAAAAAAACCTAAAAAACTATTTTGGTTGACAACAAAGTATTTCCCTAGTTTTTATAAGCTAAATCACTTTTAATCATTTTTTCCTTTTATATTGCTTCCTTACTTATTCTTCACTGAAAGAACAGGACCTGACTGTAGTCCAGTGTTCGTTGACCTCTTGTGAGTTCATTCTCCCTGCTTTACCACTGGTATCAACTATATGCAAGATAACCAAGACTGGTTATCTTTGATAATATCTTAGGAGCATGAAAATATTTTATTTCTATATGATATCGTTAGGACTGTTATGGGATAATGAATGTCCACTTGTAAACAAAGTGGTAATTCATTATCAAGACATCGAATGCTCATAATGCAGTAACAAAGTCCAAAGTAATCTGTCTTTATTACTGTTCACCAAGGACTACTTTTCTGGCAGCAGTTACAGTGAAAAAGCAGCCAAAAATTTTTTTCAGCTTTAATTAATAATTGAGTTGTGAATCTGAGAGACAGTGAAAGTCTAAAAGCCAGTCCCATATTCTGATCTATTACCACAGCCAGAAAAGGAACTATTATTAAGCTACTAACAAAGCAACTCTGACTAAACATCTGAATTGGTCTTTGGTTCAGTGTTCTATACACATGTTGAGATGACTTAGTGATGCAAACTGTGTATGATAAATTTAACATGGACCTCACTAATTATATCTCTATTGAAAGCACTCTATATCATACTTCTTTTATAACTATAGTAATTACAAGGAGAAACAGCAAATAGAAATATCAATTGTTCACACCAAATCACTCCAAAAAAGTAGAAATTATAGTAAAATAAGCCAACAGATAATCTAAAATACTTCCAATTATTTAGATATCTTCAGATATCATCTTTATTATCTTTTCATTCCTTGCAACATCCATGATTTGTAACAATGAAGGAAAATATTAAAAAAATTACTCTATCTTGATTTTTAAAACTGAATTTTTTTATGGATTGACATAAAAAAATTTAAAAAATGGAAAATGAATTGTAAAGGATCTTCACAGAAGTTTTCGTGAGATTTACATGCACGCAAATACGTATTCATGTAATGCAAAAATGTGTAATTTGAAAATGCAAGCATGGCAGATGTAGGCAAAACTAAAGTCCATTGAGTCCAACATAGTGTTCCTCGAAGCAATATTAGCACAAAGTGAGGAAAGCTGTAAAAATAAAGGAAAAACTAAAATATAAATAAAAATAAGTTTGATTGCCTCTGTCTAAATTTTGAGTCACCATTGCTAACCAGATTTTCATCGTTCAACTAAATAGATACAGAAATGCAAGTCTTTTATCAGTTGGTTTCTTCAACTTCAATACATCATTAAATCTTGCTTATTATTCACTTCAAAGAGGTAAAATTGAAGCATCCACATTAAGAAGAATGCTAACTGCCTTTCAAGAGAAAAAGAGGGAAGAAAAAGGGGAAGAAGTATTAAGCAGCAATATAAACATTAGAAAGGAAAGATTCCAAAGAAATATTTTCACATTCAGGGTGAGGAAACAGAGGTAAAACAATTTTATTTTCATAATATTATATATCAAAGTCTTATAAATCATTATTGTGCTGAGAGCAAAATAACCCTTGAAACTAATTATTTAATAATTTGTTAACAGCATTTCAATTATCAAATAATTTTAATTCTAGGTGCTCAAGGTCAAGTGATATAAAAAAAAAATAGAATCACCATGATTCTCTTTTGGCAACATTTCAAAAAACAGAGGAATATTGAAACCTAAATAGAATATTAATCAATATAAATACAGTGCTTTTCAAATACAAATGGACTCTTCATAAAAGACAGATCACACGCTTTACAGAATACACCATGGCTGAAGAGTCAGAGGTAGATTTATGGAAAAGGGCATATCTTCAGGATTATTAAACCCACAGGACTCCACTACCATGCCAAGAAATGTTACCTTTAATCTTGATCTCTGAAACCTGTTGAGACAGTGCTTCACTAGTGAAGTCTCCCTGGTACAGTCCAGATGAATCTCAATGGGACCCGCTAGCTACTCTATTATAGCTATTATGAATAACAGTTGCACACTGTGATATTACAACACCTCCCAGCATCATGTTTAGCACCCCTTGCCTTTTGCAGGAACATTCAGCTGCATGCTCATGAACCAGGTTAACATTAGTTCCTACCCCCCTGAGTGATTATCATAAATATAAACTGCACTTTTACCCTTCCCTGTAGGGAAGCAAAGTTTGAAAGATGAGCACATTAGTGTCCAAAAATATAATCAGATTCACACAAGTTTGGTTACTGATTTATTTTTTTTCTGAAACTCTGGGGCTAAACTGGAGGTTTTAGAATTTTGAAAAATATAGCTTTAAGCTTATTCTGAATAAAAGATGGTATCAACAATAGATAAGGAAGTGCAAAGTTTGATTTTGCTTTTTTCTTATTTGAAAACTAAAAAATCCAAATAGTTAAAAATTGATAGAATTAACAGAATTGATTCAGCAATTATTTAAGTACTTTGGATTTTTTTTGAACACCTGCTCAACAACAACAAAAAAATCACATTTTTTAATATTACAATTAATGGATTTCATTAGCTGATGTACTCCTTCCCTGTGGTTTGTGTTCTGCCTTGTCAACTGTGATCATGCTACCAAAATAAGTTTTTATCTACTTTTTCTCATTGGAATGGGAAGTTGTTAAACATATAAATACATATTTTATCTACATGTAATCTAGATATAGGTATACTTAGTTTCCATTTTCTATCTTTCTTTCTCTGTAATGGCACACTAAAAGGTAACCAGCTGTGAAGGTATCAGTGGGGAGGAAATCAATGATTTGGTTCTCAGCAGTTCCCTACCAATTGCTGAACTATTGACTGACTTCCAATCAATTGCTACACTACTCCTACCGAGTCACGTAATATAGATAAAGCACATGGCTCAGGGGAAGAGGCAGCAGGATTCATAAAAACAGAATGCAACCTCAAAGGACATAAAAAAAAGGAAAGGTAGATGGTAATGAAAGAACAGAATAAAGTGGGTGGAGTGATAAACAAGGCCAGAGAGGAGAGTGATTTTTTTTTTTTTTTCAAAAGTGTAGGTGGAGTTACGTGAAAATCAAAAGTGGTGCTTAAAGATGGGGAACTGAAACAGTATAAAAGGATGCTGAACTAATTTTGAGTAAGAGCTATTCTTCTCTACCTCATGGTCCTCAGTTAAATACTAAAATTTCCAGGAAATCTTATACTCTATATCCTATAACATCCAGTAATAAAGTAGCACACACACACACACGAAAAAAGTAAAAGCATGGAAAATAGGAAACAGATTCAAATTAGTACTGGCAATGTATCATATCCACTGTAATTACTGTAAGGAAAAAAAAAAAGTGCAAAGAAATGCACTACTTGAGAACTTTGTTTCTTTTTGGTATAAGGGGGCACTATTAGTCTGCAATCCAGACTAAGTGACAATTGTAGATTCAGTCTACAATCCAGACTAAAAGACAATTGTAGACTCAGTCTACAATCCAAATCTATGTCTTACCTTTATCTATCTCTGCCTGCTCTTGAATAGGACACAGAAAATTCAGGAGGTAGTAAGATTAAAACACATGAAAGCTTATCAAACATCTGTGGCATATGAACAGACATTAGGAAAGCAACACACTAGACTAAAACTGAGATGAATCAGCTAACATATAAAAAATACGTTCATTAAGACATAAAGCAAAGTTAATAATGGTAGGATGTAAGACTCAAAGTACATACTAGAAACTGAGATCTGTCCTGAAAATCTGAAAGCTAAGAAGTGTCACAGTGGTATTCTGATGTGTTTTCATTTATGAATATATTTGCAGTATCAAATAATATGAAAATTAAGAAGGAAATAACTGTTCATATGGGGAAGTAATAATGGAAAAAATGGGAAGTCTCAAGGTTGTAAAGCATAGAGTCAGTTCTAATGTGTGTGTGCACCTCAGTTCACAATCTTTGATGTAGGGAATACGGCACTACCATACTTCATGGAAGTGCTTTAAAGATTAATAAATACAATTATAGCTATGAAGTCTTTAGACAATATGCCATTAGGATCATGTTAATTCCTGACTGAGATGTAAAAAAGTAGGTGAAATTAAAATACTTTCCAGTTTTCCAGTCTGTTAAATATAGAGTCCGATTCTGAAGCAGAATGTGAAGGTTTTTGTTGGCTTCAGACGCAGCTGCTGAATACCTCTGAAAATTAAACTGTTCTTGTTAATTGCTACCTGACTTCTGGTCAGTAGCAAAAGATCTCTGTGTTTAGACACAAAACAGCTGAATGAATGGGAAGAATTTCTGAACTATACTGGAAAACTAACAAGGCAGAACTCGACTGGGAATTGAGCCAAATCTTGACAATATGGTCAAAACTGATCTTTTTTGACAGCCATTTAAAATAATACATTTAAAGACAGAGTCTTATCTATTCCTCAGAGGCATGAGTAACAACAGAGTCCAGTCTTTACATGCATTTACCCTTATTTTGATTTATTTTTTTTCCATCTCATTGAACAGCTCAGAGAGCTATTCACCAAGGAGAGATTATGAGAATTTCTTTCTTATGAAAAAGGTAATTATAAGATCATGAGATCATCCAAACTGGGAAAGATCTCAGAATGTCTTAAATCTAATCTCCTAATGTCTTAAGTTCAAACCCTGGCAATGTTAAAGTCAGACAATAACGAGACCACACTGCACCACCTCCTCCAGAGTACTGTAATTAGAGAGTGTCCATCTTCATTGTATCACCTGTCCCATTCAGTAACATGTTCATATTTTTCTTGTTCAGCATTTGGCTGCTAATCTTGTAAGAGAAGGTCTTATCCTTGATGCAATTCATACTGCAAGTGTCAACTCTACATGAGATCACTTTCTCACACCCAGACAGTGTTTCTAAATTCCTCCTTTGCAGCCTGTTGCTGTTTCTATGGCTTTTCCTTTGTATCTGTACTCCACTGTTAAGCCCCTATTTAGCTAAGATAATTTTCTTATGGGGTTATTCATTTTATGAGAATTACAATTGAGT
Organism: Indicator maculatus; assembly: GCA_013399975.1. Taxonomy (NCBI): domain Eukaryota; kingdom Metazoa; phylum Chordata; class Aves; order Piciformes; family Indicatoridae; genus Indicator; species Indicator maculatus. Next base: position 1,713,275 of record VXBD01014355.1, read on the forward strand.
AATTTTTTGCAATTTCCAAACCAAATCCTAGAACAATACTCTTTGTCTGGAATATTTCCACTTACATTTCACACTGTAAAAGTTAAATATGTAGTTCATATTCCATCTTTAATCAGTAGAAAAAGAAAAGGATGTTTCAATTAAGATTCATCCCTCTTTTAGACAATTTTCTAAGACTAATACAATCAAGAACAGAGATGAGGTAACTTTGAGCAGAATATTTTCAGGTAGCCAAAACTATTAAACTGGTTCAGCTCTTTATGATAAGATATTGCACTGTCCTTTTTTCCTGTGATGACTCAGTTGAATGAATAGTGGTTCCACCAGAAGTTGATGGGATACTCTTTCTTTGCCCAACTGGGAGAATATAGTCTAGGAAGGAGTGAAGGATAGATTCCTTTTAAGTTTGGCATTTCTATATGTAGCAACTAACATCTATGATGAAGGTAATATGATAAAAACATAGAACAGTGTGACAGAAAATATTTTAGTGTCTCAGCTGTTTTATAACCTCTCAATTTCTAACTGGGTGGCATTAATAGTTTCATGGATCTTTGCCTGTTGGCCCAGTCAGAATCAGTAGGCTACATGTGGTTCTCTAACAAGAACAATTAGCACCCCTCAGAAAAAGGAGTGTCTCCCTTGACTGAGTGAGAAAACAGTGTTGCCATTGATGGAAATAGTGACTAAGTTGCTGGTTTTTTTGGTGGAATTCTTCCAATCAGATGTGGATATTCACAGAGCAGATGACTGCATCTGAATCAGTTTTTTTTATATTAAATATTGACAATGGAACCTAGGACATGAATCGAATCACATCTTACTAAGGACACTGAAAATGAGCAGCATTCCATAAAGTGACTCTCCATTGACTAAAAGGGGAACCTAGAATGGCAGTGGTACATTGCATGGATGCACATTGAAGAAATCTTGCATATCAAATCTTCAGTGACGATTTTTACATTCCACAGGATCAATAGACATTACTAATCTAAAACCTTTGTGCAAATTAAGCACTAATGTAAACAGTCACTCTAAGACAAATATGAAAATTAACTGTAAGCAAACTGCGTGACCATTACAAATCTTTCTTAATAAATAACCTACCTCTTTTCTCAATAAACACAAAAATCAATCATCAATCTTATCAGGCAAGTTTAAATTAAATTATTTTTATTGATGTCAACTGAGTTATTTATGATATAGCAGAGAAAAAACAGTGAACAGATTGCACTATTAGGAAATACTATGTACTCTGGTGTAGTTTCAGACCGAGTAATAGACATGAGCATTAGCTAACCGTTTTAAAGAATAAATACTTATTTGAGAGATGAAACATTGCTTAATTGAAAATTTTATTTCACATTCCTTTAATCTCCTAATGTATTTTTAAAGCCTCTTATTATCCCCTCAAGCCAATTGGCTTATTAATAATAAATTATTTAATTATAATCCTTCCTACATTTTTTCTTGCTGTGAGGTTGTTCACTCTGTATTTGGTGCAATTCAAATATATTAGTGAAGCTGAAAAATCTGTATTTGGTCTGAATGTTATTCACTTGTTCAAAAACTTTGCCAGTCTCTGGCTCAAAAATCTGTAGCATATGTCTTTAGCATGCTAACTTTTGCCATGTTGCAGTGTATTATCTGCTATTCTAACTCATACTTTCTATGTCACAGGTTAACATGGTTTCTTACAGTCTCCTTAAGGTGAAACGGCATAGTATTTTTAAGCTATTTTTAGTATAATCCTACTTTTATTCAGTGGGAAACAAAGAGCACTCTAGAAACATTCCTTCCAAATGAACTCTTAGCATTGAATAAACACCAAATCTTTGGAGAGTTGAATAAAAAGAGAAGAATGAACACAAGCTGCATTCAAAACTGCTCCAAGTTAGAATGCAAACTCAAAATTTGTTCTACCAAATCAAAACAAATATAAGCCTAGAATGCAGAAGTGGTGCAATTCTTTTCTTCCTCTACACATAAACCAGAGATACAGAGCAATGATAGGCTATCTGCTAGAAGTGAACATTCAATTTGCACTGGCTTGTGAGTCCATTTCATCTGAAAAAAAAATGTAATTTAGTCAGCTCTCCTGTTGAATGTTCCAACAGATAGAGGTGGATTGAGCAAACAGCATTTTCTCCAATGCAGAAGCCATTTAGCCTTACAGCTTTCAACTTGGGAAAAGGCATTTGATCATTTTGGTGTCAAACATCACTACAATCAATGTAAAATGAAATTATATTACAGAAAGAGCCACTCACTGGTATAAATAGAGAATATTTGTCAGAGCTGTGCTACTCTTACCTCAAGTCTGAGCTTGACTCAAAGGCACTACTAAACAGATGGAAACAAGATCTCTCTTGTCCTACCCTTTATGCAATAAAATAAATATTATTTACACAATATAATCATAAAAATTACTTTAAGTACATCCAGCAAGAAGGAGAACGTTTTGTACTACTGCTTGGTCACAGGTACTAATATTAGAGAGAATTAAATGTGTGGTTGTATAAAGCCCTTGGTTGTTGATATCACTAGTGATGATTTCATAGCATGAATTTATTCTGTAAATTACAGCTAGGAAGATCTGGGATTTACTGAAAGCTATCTGCTCTTTGGCTGGAAACAGAGCACAGATGGTTTGATTACAGAGAATGGTGCCATGACTCTACTTGGCAGAGATTCTTCTGTTGTCTCAGCCAAAGTAGATAAAAGTAAAACTCCCAGTGGATCAGTGTAAAAGTCAGATGTTCTTGCACACGTGTGACTATCACATTACAAACACATATTTATTTTATCAAAGGTTAAGTGAGCATTCAGTATTTACACCTCTGTCTATGTCTCCAAAACAAATAAACCAATATTGAGAAAGCTCTTTTTCTTAGATGAATAAAATAAAATTTAGAATACTTTCAACATGTTGATAAAATGCTGACAGTAAGTTCACAAGAAAACAATAATAATAATTAATGATCATCAATATTCATTCAGTAAATAGAATTCAATAAAAAATTATTTTATAAAGAACAAGAATGAGAAAGGTTATTCAGAACATATTTTCTGTCAGATTCTCTAAAAGCAAATAATGCAGATTAGGTTGTATATTATCCTCTTCACAGTTTTGAGAAAAATAATCACAAAATTTCTGAGGAATTCATTATGTAAAAAATTAATTTGTAACCACAATATAAATTAATTTCTTCCCAGAATGAAAAAGCTATGAGAGAAAAGAAATTTGAAAGGGGAGATGAAGATAATAGCAATTGATTTTTTTAACTGACTTAATTGCAGAAAAAAAAAAACAATTTTCATATGATACCTATACATTATAAACTAAGACCAAAAAAATGGAAACAGACATATACATTTTAACATATAATTTATAAACGTGAAGCAGCAATTCCTTTATTTTAATTTGTCCTCCAAATTTGGTCACCTGTCCAGCTTTGGGCAAGTGCCTATTTTTCTGCAAGAGAGAGATAAGAGTAGTATACTTAATTCTTGTCTACCTCATAACACTATTTTGGAATCAAAAGTCTAACATAGACACTTCTGTTCAACCTTATAATTAAAATACATTAATAAAACAAAACAAAACAGAACAACACGCAAAGAACCAAAACCAAAGCCAAACACACAAAGAACACCCCAAAACCCCCAACCCAAAACTGTATTTCAGTAAAAGTTTAAAGGCTCAACCTGTCAGGCCCTACTGAATAATTCATTGACCTCTGTAGACCCTTTGAAGTCAGCATGACCACCTGAATGAGTAATAGCAGTGAAACAACTCCCAGAGGTGAATTCTGTTGGCTAATCTTAGTTATATGCCTCAAATAATAGTTTTACCTACAAGATACTAAGAGTGACTCAGTCATTAGTAAAAAGAATTTCAGCTGTTTTGTTCAAAGACCTGGACAGTTAGCCTGCAGAATTGTAATTCGTTATCGACTGTTTATTGTTCTCTCTCAGAAACTACTCCTATCCTATTGCTGAAATGAAAAATTAGTCAGACAATATCTCTGATATCTTTTTTTTGGCTTCAAGGAAAATCATTTCATCTTCTTTTCTGGTGAACAGCATAACATCTCTTTTCAGTACAAAGATATAAACTGTGAAGAAAGGACAACTGTTGAATCCAACTGAATCACTAGGAGTAAATTCTTTCAGCCTTGTTAGATAGCAGTGACTGTCTTTCAGTAATGTTAGTGAACCAATTCATTCTAGAAAAACTAAGCTAGTTTAACCATTTTTTCACTGACCTCCTCAAGTCATAGAGGTATCTACTGTCAAAAGCATGTAATTTATAAAAACATACATGTACTTTTGCTAGGGAAAAAATCTGATACCTCACCCAAAGCACCCAAAACAAGGATGTAAAGGTAAACAAATGTTTGGGTACAATGAGAAAACCTTAGGGAGCAAACTTGTCAAATCTCTAAAATATACAACAGAAGATAGATTTCTTCCCTCAGACACAGAAAACAACAAGATTTTGAAATCCATTCACAAGGGTGAGTATGCAGAGTTGCAAGGAGATCTAGTATTTTGTCAGTCTGTTAAGATTTCCAAGAGGAATTAATTTAACAGCTATTATAAGTTCCACAAAACAATTTTCTGTTCTCTTTTAACAAGGGCAGCAATGTATCTGCAAGGAAATAAGAAGGCACCGACTTTTTGGGCCCTTGCATAGCTGCATGTGTTATCTAAGGATAATTCACAGTCCAAAAAAAATAGCTGTTCAAATTCAATCAGTGATGTAAAATTAATTTTTAAAAAAGTCAGAAGTATCTCTGAGGAAAACCTAGTAGATTTTTGCTACTTGTATGAATTTTCCATCTGTCAGACATTTAAGCACACAGCTGAGTTTGCACTTCTAGACAAAAGTAATTCCATCCAATCTGATAAAGTGATCATGACAATGCTAAGCAAATCTTAGAAGCAAAGTCGTGAATAGAAATGGAGTGCAGAAGAGTTTAAATGAAATATAATGGGGAAATAAAAATCAATACAGACAAATGCTGAAGGATATGTCATCCTGTAGAAAGGATTGCTTAGGAGAAAAAGTGATGAGGTAACAGCTTTATAGTTCAAAGAAAGTAAATCAGTAAGACATGAATCCCTAGAGAAACCACAAGTAAAGGGTCTTTGACAATTATTCATAAGTGAAGATATACAGATACCAAGATGTAGAATCTGTCATTCTAAGAATTAGCTGTAGGACAAAATGACCCAAAGGAGAAGCTAGGTTGTATAATAATAGTGTACCCCTAATTATAATATATTATGCATATAATATATATGTAATTCTACTATATTATGGATATAATTATACTACCAAATGAAAACAATTTTTTATCAATTAGTCATAATTCAGTACAGAATATGAATGATATACTGCTCTTTGTAGACCTAATAACAAAATTAATTGCAATTTCTTCTGCATATAGGAGAAAAAAAGAGAACAAAGTTTACTCCAAATTTGAGACCATAGCTGTAGAAGGAAAGAATGACTAAACTAAGCTGGATGTGTTTGAAATGCACATAAGAAATGTGGTCTAGATGAATAAGGAAATTTTCTGCATTAAATATAGTAACATATATCAAGTAACAGCAGTCGTCATTCACACAAACTGAAGGAAATCATGCCTGATGAAAATACTAGTATTTGAATAAATACGTCATGATAGAAAAAATCATGGTGTAGAGACTTGCTTAAAACAAAAAGGAGAGAAGACTTAAGTGAGAAAGTCTAAGATATGTGAATAATTTTGTCAGACTAAGAACCCTAAAAGAGTCTTTTCAACCTGCTTCTTTAGGAAAAGGAGAGTGGCCACAGACCAAAAAAGACATCGAGGTTGCACTGATCTTTGTCATGCCAGAAATATGAAGGAGAACATCTAAGTGTTATCCAATACTGACTGACTTTAGCAGAAGTGCTGGAAGTCAGAGGATGTCAGCAAAGAACCATCAACACTATACAAGATAACATTAGTAAATAATCCAGAAAATCATTTTAAATAAGAGCTTTAAATGATACTTTCACAGCTAGTCAGTCTAGAAGTAAGGGTAAATACGCGCTTCAGCATATGAATGCATTGTGAGCCCCACTCTGTTTCCCAAGCTCCATGAAAGCCCACTGCCCTCAAGTGCCATATGTTACAGAACAGAATTTACTCAGCTAGAGCCAGTAGAAACCATAAACCAGCTGGTTTAATCAGTTTCCTGGTGTCAGTAGGGACACTACTGCACAGCTGTATAATGGGATGAACGAGAAGCACCAGTTAGGAGGGAGTAAAATGATACATCTCTGAGGTACCTGCCACTTTTTCCAGCAGAATGAAAGAAATTTGCAGATGTCTGCAAGCTACTTGACATCTCTTGGCCTGTATTTCATTACTACAGACTAAGTGATTTCTGAAAAACAGATCACTCTCAGCTCTGCTAGAATCTGTTGGTGGTGTAATACATACTTTCTTTATCTTCTTAAAAGGAAATGCAAGATATCCATTTTATTCCCTTTAAATCTAGTGAATGGTGGACATATGCATACAGCTGACAGTACTGGTATCCACAAACAATATGGTGTCATTTCATCTTAAATTATCCAAAGGTTTGTAAGACTCTTGTTCCTAAGGCTAAATCATTCCACAGTCTCCATAGTCATTTTTCTGTACACATCCCCATGCTCACTTTAAATTGCCTAAATGACAGTGCTGATTTATTTCCAAGGAAATCCGGAATTCCTTTTATATTTACAAGATATGTTAACAAATAGATGCTTAATTTCCAGGTTTCTTGGTTTTGGTTTGGTGTGGGGTTTTTAAATTTATCTGTTTATTTAGTTGGTTCAGAAACAGTCATCAACTCCAGAACTCTGTAAGTTTTTGTTTCTTGATATATGACAATTTCAGATTAGTAGATAGAGTTTGAGTAAATCAGTTGGGCCAACCTTTATCCCTAGACTTATAAAACATGTCATAACATTTCTGCAATATAAAATATTTTGCCAAGGTATTTAATATCATTGTTAATCCAGTTTTTGAACACTTGTAGCCCAGAATATTACAAGAATCCCGCTCAAGTAAAAATTGGATGCATATATATAAAATGCACAAAAATATATCAAGTAAAAGAATCCTTAAGCATAAAATGACATTCCATTATCAAAGTGTAAGCATGTTAAGGAGAGTGCAGTTCACATTAGTATTCAACAAAACAAGTCAAATTTTCTAAGCCAGAAAATTAAGAAAATTTTCAAAGTAATAGGAACTTTAAAATTGAAGTTAAAATAGTCACTTAAATTAAAAAAAAATATTCCCAACATATTGAAATGAAGAAATTTCAGTTTTATTGCACGTCCAGAGAAACTTATAAATTCAGTGCACTGATAGTATCACCACCTTTGAAGTATTTGAAGTTGGGAAGAATTCAGATATTTGCATATATTATCTTTAACTTCTTTGATGTGACTTCACAAAGGAAACATCTGTAGGCATAAATAACAGCTCACCTGAGAACCTGAAATAAGGTGGTTAATAATCAATACTCTCTAAGAATTTAAATGTCAAGTTATTTTTTTATGACCACCACTTGAGTTAATTTTAAGTTCCTTAAGAATTAGGTAGCACAAAATGCAAGTAGATATGAGGGATACTTTCAGTGGAGAGAAACTGCAATATTCCTGAAATCTTAAATTATCAGAAATTATTTGAATAATTTAGCTTTTAGATTAGGAAGTTTTAGTAAATTGTCTATTTTAATAAGGTAAAATATAGAATCACAGAATCAGTCAGGGTTGGAATGGACCACAAGGATCATTTAGTTCAAACCCCCCTGCCATGGGCAGGGACACTCCACACTACATCAGGCTGGCCAGAGCCTCATCCAGCCTGGCCTTATCCATTTTTACATGCAAATACAATATCTAAAGTTAAAAGTACACTCCACATTTAAAGATGAATCAAAAAAAAAAAAAAAAAAAGAGGGATTTAGAAAAGAAAAAAATAAGGATATGTCATGAAATGCAGCAGGGAAAAGGAGACAAATTCATGAATCTGGCTCCATGCTGAAAGATACTGCAACATAACATGAGAATATGTCATTTGCAAATCTGATTCCAGAAACAGAAAGCATGAAACAATGTCACAGTCATCATAGTCCAGGCAGAATAAGTCAGTCAAGACCAAATTATTTTTCTGCAAAAAGAAAACTACATTTGAGTAACCTTTTACATTATTTAGAGTAAAAGAGGCCACTAAGTGACTTAGTGTTTCAAAATGTCCTCACGATTTTTGGTGGCCTTCTACATAGGCAAGTCTGACATGTCAGGGTTGAATGGGTGTTAAAAAGCTCCTTGAAACCTAAAACCTCAATAGCAAAATACTTGCTTAGACTTGTAATTTATCCTCTGGAATATGTAGTTGTGGTTCACTCAAACAACACACAACAGAGAGTCACTGTGATGAGATCAAATTCTCAGTAACTCTTATATGACCCCATAAGTTTGAGAATGTCCCTTTTTCCATGTGCCTTATGGACAATCAGAGATAGCAAAAACATTAACATTTTCACTAGGAAAAAAGAATATTTGATGGAGAGGTAAGAAACCTGATCATAAAATCATTTTGATCAGAAGACTAGTATCAGATTATGTTTAGATACTATGCAGTGATTTTCCAAACACTTGTCAGCCCAGGACTCTGGACTGCACTGGTCATGGTGCATGTGCAAAACAAGTCTTTTGGCAAAGCAAAGCAGAACCAATTTGCACTGATAAATAAGTCTGTCATCAATGGGAAGTGTCCAGCTTGTTGTACTTTTTTTTCTGATCTGCCAGTGTTTGCAGAATTGATGATCTAATTTGTAAACCTATTCTCTTTGAATTTGACAGCAATTAAAAACCCAAACCAAACCAAAACCACAAAAACAACAGAATACCAGAAACAACTGCAGTAAAAGATAGAGGAGGGGAAGCCATATCTGAAGAAAGCATTTTAGATGTTGACACTGTATACACAAAACTAATGGGACTTTATCTGGAGTATTGTACATAAAGCTGGGCACCTTGCTAAAGCAAGCAGACCAAATACTTGGAAAGTGTACAAAGCAGTGAGAAAAGGCTGATGAAGTATCTGGTATGTTATAAGTACTATTGGAAGAAAGGCTAGAAAGTTCAGAATTTTTCTTGTCATTGCAAAGAATTAAGATGATTAAGATATATAACATTTTGAAAATTGTAGGGACAGCATGTATCATCAGCTTTTGGAAGAGCAAAAATGTCTTCAACTGAGAACAGAAAATGAGAAGCTTAAAGGACCACTATCCCTGCTGCAGTTCAAGAGACAATTGTACTCTGAAAGAAAAAGCAGTGTTTAGAACAGGCTAGAAACTGTCTTGGAAAAAGAAATAAGTGAGTATAAGCTTCTGTAAGCAGCTGGGATGTGAGGAAGGAAGAAAGAGAGAAAATTATACTTCTGTCCCCAAAGACAGAAGCTTGAATGGGTTTGGAAGCTCAATTAGACTCTCAGCTCTTGAAATGCTTGAAGAGATAAACCATTCTGCTGCAGAGAAAGCAGCAAACATGTCTCTTCATGACCTTACAAGTCTCCTAATTTTTTAATTTAATTTCACATTCTTACTGAAAAGTATAAAGCACAGAGCTGTAGTGATTAAGGCTGTTCATGGGGAACAGGGATGAACACCAACTCATTTCACACAGGCCCTCAGAGAACTCAAAAATGGTAGTATCTTTTAGTTATTATGCTTTCCAAGGTGAATCCTGAAGTGGTTATCAAGACATGAAAAACTTCGTAAACATATCATTTTCTTAAGTTTTCCAATTTAGCTCTTTTCAGAAATGGCAGCTTATTCCTTAAATTGTATTTCAATAGTATGAAAGGATGGGGGAAAGTCTGTGGTACAAATCCTCAGTTCTCAAAATGCTCACAGACTTCATATATTTGTAATATTCTCAGTATTAAAGGGCTATACCCTAGCACACAATTTCCTCAGAATCACAGAATGAGAGGGCTTGGAAGGGACCTCTGGACATCACCTAGCCCAACTTCCCTGCTCGAGCAGGTTCACCTGCAGAACAGTTTGCACAGGAACACATACACCTGGTTTTGAAAGACTCAAGAGATGAAAACTCCGCCAGCTCTCTGGGCAGTCTATTCCATTGCTCTACAGCCCTCAAAATGAAAAAGTTCTTCCTCATGTTTAGATGGAACTTACTATGTTCAAGTTTATGCCCAGTACCTCTTGTCCTATCACTGGATACCACTGAAAAATACTGGCTCCGTCGTCCTGACACACACATCTATATCAATAAATTTCTGTCATGATGAAGAACAAGGATGACATCTGACCCACCCTAGCAAAGAGCACAGTTTAACACATTAAAAAGATTATTTAAAAGAGAGTAAAAAAAGTCTGGGTTTGTGGTGTGCATAAATAATGTAGTTCATGTAGTTACTTCGTAATAGTGTAATTGTTATGAGGTAGAATGTGAATCATAAAATCTAGCAATTATGGAGTTATTTACTTCCTATAAATACTATTGCAATTATACAAGTTAAAGTACCATGCAATACCTAATTTAATTGTCTCTTGGTTTGTATGGCTAGCTGAAAATGAGGACCTTCTTCATTATACTCATAGATATAAGCACATTATAATAATGTACATAATGTTTAACGGTTTAGCACATAACTAAATAACTAGAGTAAATCAAATTATTAATGACAGATTATACACAGATTTAGCTTCTTTATAATATCCAGCAATTTGTTTGTTCTAACAAATACTTTTTGTAAACACATTTATGATCATTGTTTTTTCAGAAATTATTTCCAGCATTAGTTTAACTGTTCAATAGAGATGACTCTAACCAAAAATTCTGAATCGAAGGTGAGATCATAGTAATTTAATAGCTGGGTTTACTGTACTGCAGAGCCCAGAGCTACGCAGGCTTGTCTCAGTCTGAGACTGTCCATCAACATATACCCTTTTCCTCAACATTTTCACAGAATAAGGATGAAACTATCTTAATTTTTTTTTCCCAATGTTGTGATGGAAAACGGAGAAGACTGTGGTAGGCTGCTTCGTCCTCTTCTTACTCTTGGTTAAGAATACTGTCACTTCCTGAGCAAGTCACCAAAGGGAGAAAGAAGTGCTGTATAGGTTTCCAAAAGTTGTTCAGGTTGCTTAAGGTGGTGCCGTCTTCTGATAAAGAGGAGGAGATCCCATCACTACATTTCATTTACACTTCCCAGTGAATTTATATTACTTACTCTGTAATGCCATTTATCCAAGGATAAACACACTAAGAAAATAAATAAAGGTACCAGCTGCAGACAGACAATTGTCACCAGACCTGTGTCAAAAGACTGAGCAGTATCACAGAACTTCAAGCTGTTGTGATGTCACTCCTGTGCAAATCAAACATCACTGCTTTTCTCTGTTACATCTATCCAACCACAGGGTAACATGCAGACAACTGAGTTGATTCCCAGACTGGATCTTCTTCCACCTAAACACACACATCACTTTCTAACTGGAGCATGTGCAATGGCTTTCCACAGAAAGACCACTGTGTAACTGGAACTCTGTCTCAAATTTCCTATCAAATCATTGTTTCCTAGACCTGTTACTTACTGGGTTTAGTTATTTTCCTTGTGATTCACGTTTGTGGTTTGGCAAGCAAACTTTAGACAAGTTGGTACAGACTTAGCCAAATATCTGTATTTGAGCAAATAAAATAATTCCTCTTCACAGAGAAGAATTAAGAAATCACATTCACAAGTAACAGTTTAGATATAGCCAAAGAGATTAATATTTATGTTAAAAATGCAATTACATAATTACATAATTGCATATTCCTAATTAGATTTATAATTGCTTTTAACTCAGGTGTTTCATAAGTATTTTTAAAATAAAACTATGTGAATTTTTTTTTTTACTTACTGCTTTTGAATGTCAGTCTTGAAAACTGCAACTCCACTGTAAATGTTTGTGAGGATAATTCATATGGGGAGGGTTTTTTATTATCTGCCCCTTGAAATCTGATTGCTAAATACCATATAGAACTATACAGAAGAGAAGAAGGGAGCACTTTATGACAGTAGATTGACATTCACATGGCTTGCTTAACCTAAGAGAAGTGGGAATCATGCTAATTTAGTATGCATGTGTTAGCCATTGTGCCTCACTTTTAATTACGATATTTTGAACTGCTACATGAGCACCATCCAGGAGGCTGCAAATCTGGCTGCCTAGCAGCTATATTACAGATTTAATTAACACACCTTGAGAATTGCAGCAAATCAGCTGTGCAACCATTCCCTTGCTATTGATGATGACAACCTTATGGAGGCCAAGCTTCAAACCCGCCTCACAGACTGCACTGCGGTAACTATTATTCTATTGATCAGCTTTGTCTCAGATGTTATGTGGCAGATATGTAGTAATTGAGATGACAGGCTTAAAAGATGTAAGCTCTTCACAGAGCTATTGAGGAAAAAGAGGCTACAGGCATTTATGACACTCAGTACATCTTTTGAAAGAAAATATGGTCTTTTGAATAAAGCAGAATGCCAGAAACAAAAAACGTGGCCTATCATAAAAGCATTGTAAAAGATCTAGGTTTAAAGTAAAGTGCAACAGAAAATAAACACAGGGAACAACCATCCAGGATAAATTCAGCACCTATAGAGATGACAAGAACAGATGTTTACTCCTTCTGATCTCCTTCTGTGGGGGAATGATACCCTTTCACAGTTTTCTTGCACGATTGTTAGTGACACCAGAAGATTGGACAGAAGAAAATAAAAAAAAAAATGGTGCAAAACTGAAAAGGAATTTTTACTACACAATGTTGAGGCAATAAAAATGGTATTTAGAAATAATATGAGGGAACAAATATCTCAGCATATCCCCATAGATGGAAGATGTAAAAATATTTAGATCTTAGTCTCAGTTCTGCTCTCTTCAGATTCATAAGTGTTCCTATGGATAAAGCTGAGAACCAGAACTGCTCCCCTGGACTAATATGTCATCCTTGAGGTAGACTTACATGATCATGTTAGAACTGAGTTAATAATAATGCAACACTTGGGAAAACACACAGTGTGAATTGTGTATTTTGAATTATTTTTAAAAAGTATTTGAGAAAGACATAGCAATTGCTGAAATTAACTGTGCAGCCATTGACATAGAGACAATTAGCAAGTGTGATGCAATTAAATTAGAAATTGTATGAAAGGGTAATTCTAATTAACAGCTCTGGAGGAGATGAGACATATTATTTGCAGAAATCAGCAAGTAAATACAAACAAATGAGTCTAAAAAATCATGTACTATATCAAACAATGAAGAAATAGGAGCTTTAAATAAGAAGTAACTGGTTTGCTACATACTAAAAAAGAGTTTTGAGAGTTACTATAGATAATTTCAGAAGACTCTTGTGCAACTCAGAAAAAGAAGGACTATAGAGGATAATAATTCTCATCTTTATGTGAAGAATAGAGTTCAAACGAGAGCATTTCCATTTACTAATTTTTATGCTGTAAAATACAGTGAAATGCCCAGCCCTCAAAACAGCTATCATTCCAATGAATCCAGCAGGTCTTGTTAAAATCTCGTGCTGTAATAAAATCACACAAGTCACAGAAATTTCAATTTAAAGTTGAAAAGCCTTACAGTCAGCTTGCCTGACTATAGATACTGTAACCTGTATGCAAAGTCATATTACTAGTCTGAGAGTATGAACTCTTATTTATGAGACTTTATGAACAGGCTTTCTTTTGGCCCTACTTGACTGTGAGCAATTCCCTGCATAGTAAAACATACAGTGGTGTAAAGAAAAATCTTTGTCAGTTATTAACAAGATTTCCATCATATTTTCCATGGGGAAAATAGATTTACTCTTGAAATCCTCAGGTGTCCTAAAAGCTAAACAAGCCATATAAAAAGATAAAGCTCTAAACCCCCACACCACATTTTGTGTTCTCTATTAAAATTGATGCCTATCATCTCCAAAATAAGACCTTTGGGCAGCAAAGTACTACTTTCACTGATCTCAGGTGCAAGATTCAGTGCCAGTCCCATTTCTCTAGACTCTTGAGACATAGCTATGTCAGGTGAGGTTCTCCAAAGGTAATTTTAGTTTCAGTTGAATAGATGCTATGCATATGCATAGCATACAGAGCATCATCAAAGAAAGCCTTAATACTGGCTTTTTGTTAGCCAATCAGTCCAATATAATTTCATTAGAGTACCACAGTGCAGTCCTCAAAAACAAAACAAAACAAAACAAACAAAAAAACCCCCACCAACAAACAAAAAAAACCCAATCATGACTGCTAAAGATTTTATGGTAAAGATCTTTTAGAGAACAGAAAGAGAAAATAGATTTATATTAGTTCAAGATTTTATTGAAGTATAAAACTCCATGATTTAAATAAAGATTTTTGGAGTAAAATGAAGCATATGCATACTCCTTGCAATATTGAAATTTTGGCTTTTAGGCTCCAAGTCTGTTGCTGCCATGCTAATTTTAAAAATTAGCTTCTCATGACATCTTTTTGCATAGCTTTGTGCAATAAATCCTGACCTCAGGATGCCTGCTACTCTATTAATATTTTAGTATAAAGAAATTAGAGAAATTATTGTCTGGTCAAAGTTATGAATAAAAATAATTTCTTTGAGAAAGTAAGTTATACCTATCACGTCATACAACAGTCTTTGCAGAAAGGAAAGCCTGGAGATTTCACTCAATCTGAGCTATAGAAACTCCTAAAACTTGTGTACTGCTAGATCTCTCTGTAAAAAGTAACCTGTTTTTCCCCCTATATTTTATCAGAAAATTTTCCACTAAATAATTGTCTTCTGCTTATTATTCTATTGCCACTACTTAATGAAATCAGCATAGTTTCTAAAGACAAAGGCATTCCTTTTCATTTGGGTTTGTACAGCTTTTGAAAACCTGCTTTTTTTTTTCTTTTTCTTTTTTTTTTTTCCCCTCCCTGCTACTTCTGTTGCAGCTGTTCCTGCTCAGCCTTCTTGACAATGCACAGTGTCACTTTCCTTTCCTGCTGGCTGGGGAACCGAAACACAATTTAAGCAATTATGAGTCTTGAGCATTGGTGTGCAGAGGGTCTTCCACTTTCAGCCCAATGGGGCACAGAAAGCAAGACAGGGTAATTAAGCATAACCGAAATGTGGACGAGGAAAGATGGAGCTGAACGTTTCAGTTTCAATATTTTGTTAGAGGTGAGTTGAAGGTTGCTGACATGAACCAAGGTACAGAATGTGAAATGTATTGTCAGGAACTAAGCAGGAAAAATGGAAAATATGCTGTCTTTCCACCTTGAATTTGTTAGACTAGCATACTCACTAATCTATCTCCAAAGCCAGTGAAATTACTTAAGTATCATGATTACAATATTTAGATGTTTAACCTTCCTTGTAGAAAACCCTTTATTTTTCATAGTGTAATACAGGGGGAGTTAATTATTGTACCAAGCCATTCATTATTACCAAGGTGTTTGTGTGTGAGGAAGATCATAAAACTGTGGGACACATAGTATATTCATCCATGAAATGAACACATGAAGAAATTGAGTTATCTTGCTCAAGTTACAGGCAAAGATATATTCACAATCTGATTAGATTTGAACCACTGCAATGAATAAAGCAGGATTTAATTTAAATAGCAATTGGAATGCAACTGCCTATTCACTTTTTTTGTACATCATAGTTATCATAACAAATCAGGCAAAATCCTGAAATCCAAAATCCTCTTATGAAAATACTTATCGAGGAGCCCAAAGTAATTGGGAAGATTTCCTCTAAACTTGAACCAAGTTTAAAAATGTGCCCTTGAGTACAGAAAAAGAAGGAACAATTTCCCAGGCTAAATATCAAGATTGAAACTGTGAGATTTATCATTGATCTCCGTATAAAAGACACACTTGCAACACATTACTCCTGGGAGGCAGCTGCCACCCAATCACATAAAAATGTGCATTGCATCGTCAATCAACTGCTGCATACTCAATGAATCTATAAAGATAGTAATCTCTGTGACAGCAGAGCTGAGGAACTCAGAGGATTTTAAGAGGAAACAATGCAGAAAAACTGATTACAAAAAGTAGTCTGCAGGAAAGCAGCTCAGCAGAAGACACACACTTTAGAGCTGTGTACTTCCTACCTAATTGCAAAAGACACTCAGAAACAAATGCTTTCAGAGGGGAAAGGATGACACTTTGGGTAAAGGATGACACTTCAGCAGAGATTTAACTTTACTATCAATACTGCAGATAAGCTCTTCTTTCCAGAAAAAAAGAAAAAAAAAAAAACTATAAACAATTATTTGTTTTAGACAAATAGCCAGAGACAAAGCCAGTATTTTAAGAAACTAGGAAGTTATTCAAAGGAGAGATTCACTTTATTTTCACGTGCTGTGATACTCTTTTCCTAACATCACAAGTCACAGCCTGATCTGAACTGTTCTGGATGGTTAACCTCTCATACAGCCCTATATTAAACTCACAAGGTGTGGTGAGTTATGAAAATCTCAGACAAAATAGTTGCATTTGACACTCAAATACTTTCAGGTAGTTTTGACTGAACTAAATGACAAATATTTTTTTAGTCTGAAGGAGGATGTAATCACCCTTTTTTGTCCAGAACCACCTTTTCTAGTCTACATTCTAGCGACACAAGGCAACATTTTCTTTAAGCCTGAGCCTTTTGACATCCCTATTTGCTTTTGCTTCTCATTATCTGTGTTGTTTTCTTTATTTCTGTCATGTACATCTCCAAATCTTATTCTACAAGCAGAATTGAGAGGAGAAGCAAAACAGATGTGCCTATCCACAATCTGGAGCACATGGGAAACACTAGGGAAAATCTAATATGTAGCTCACACCTGACTCACTGTTTGTCCATCTGTATCCATCAGTATGTCCATCTTAGTGTCTGACCAGTATGACATCACGAGTACTGTGTAGTTCTTTGTTAAAAGCAAGGAAAGACACTTTAATTTTGAGATTCTTGAAGTGATAAAGACAGAATTCCATTTCATGCCTATCTAAAAATGAGCATCTCTGATTTTCATCATTGGTCCTTTTATGAATTATTTGGAAGGTGACTAGAATAGAAAGAAAACTTACAGTTAAGCAAAGCTATTTATCAACTGCTCACCATAAGCATATTTATTAGAGAAGACACGATCTAAGAATAAGAAATCTTCTGTACAAATTATGTCCTTTGTTGATCATTGTATGTAAGGAACACCATTTGAACTGCTGTTTCTGCTAGCTGTTCAAATAATTAGGCTTTTGTATGCCATCAGTTTTGTTAACAATAAAACCTGAGTAACCCTGCACCATGTTGATCAGCTTTTAGAAGTCACACATCATTGTAAAATATGTAAAAATCACAACGAATATCAATTTAGTAGTAAGAATAAATGGGAATTTTGCTATCCCAAAACACATAACAATAAAGGCTTCACTTCACAAATCTGATCACAGAGTATTCAGGTAGAAAACAGGGTGGTTTACACTATGTCAAGAATTTTAGAAATCACTGATCAGTTTTGTTATAAGTAGAGATCAGAAAATATTTTAAAACTTCATAATTAAATTATTTGTCAGTCTTGAAAAGCTAATCAACTGGTAACTGAAAAAGTAATGAATAGGTAACTGAGGCATGGATTTGAATACTTCTTGTGTTTTTTGCATGATAAAAAATTGTGAGAGATATTCTAAAAATTCACAAGCGTGCAAATAGTTATTTATTCTCAGTCTTACTCTTAAAAAAAAGGCAAAGCTGGTAAGAAAGGACAAGAATTCCTAACTTGAAAAGCATTTCAAGCTTAAAGCATGACACAACAAAGAATGACAGGAACCTTCAGCCAATACTTCATAAAGTGCTTATATTTAACCAAGTTTTGTAAAAAAGTTAAAAATAAAATCTTTGGGATGAAAATTTCCATTTTAATGAATGGTCTAACATGAGTATGTCCCAGGAGAAATTTTGCTGGGTGATGTTTACACTATACAGAAACTTGCCAGTACCCTTTGCAACCAATATCTACTTTAGTTCTCCTCCAGCATAAGTTGAAATACTGATCACCACATAAAATGGACATGTTTACTTGAAGGCAAAAAGTAAATGTCTGTGGAAAACACAAGGGAAATTAAAAATCAACACCTGAAACATCAGGACAATAGTGACTCAGACAAACATCAAATGAGTATAAAACCTTTGCCCCTTTGTGCAATGTTTTACATATTAATTGAAAAATCATGTGGAATAATATGATTAATATACTGGCATATCATTTACACACTAACTTCTGATTAAACATCTCCATACAAACAGAATAAACTACTTTAATTTTTTGGAACTTTCAAAAAATTCTTCCAGCATAGTTCTAGATGAAATGAATAAACATACACCCTTACAGTAATTTCATGGATAGAATAGCAATGATTCAGCTCAGAGAGAATTAGTGAAATATCAGTCTTCTAGAAAGAATAATGTAAGCATCAAAGTCTATGATTAAACAGAGTAAGTCTTCTTTTCATAGACTAAATAAACATTTAAAATAAAATAATGCCTCCACAAGGTTGTTCTGCTAAAAAAATAGATTTAATGTTTATGTGGAGTTTGGAAAGTGAAAGCAATCATTTGCTGCTGAGGGTGATTTATGTTTCAATGTTAGTAAACTGGTGGTTGCCTCCAGTATGAGAAAGCAAGCCAAGAAAAAAAATATATTTTTTTAAGGTACCCCTTTGAACACCTCTAACGGTGATTTCTTATAGGACTATAAATATTTTCTTTCTTTTTTTTTTTTAATCTGTTCTTTAATAAAAACTGCAGAAATAATAATAATAAATAATAATTTTTTTTTAAAAAAAGCTCTATCTACCTTTTGGATGCAAAAGTTTGGAAAGGTTACATAGATATAAAGTTGAACATGAATGAAAATGAATGTATTAAATTGTTACCATGAGCTTATATAAAGAAACAAACAAACAAACAAAAAATTACCCTCAGCTAATTTATCATCTTCATACAATAATATTTGTGTCATGACCACTTAGACTATGCCCACATCAAATATTGTAGCAAGGTTGTGCACTATCCAAGAACTTAAGTTTGAGTTTCATCAGCACTTAAATTCTGTTTCTGCAAATGCCTATAAGCATTTCAGTCGTGCATAGGTTTAGTTGATCCCTCACACTTAGGCCCATTTAGGATCTGCAAATCACACATTTTTCAAAGGGATTTTAATGAGTGCCAAAACAAGGTTTACCTCAACCCCTGTGGCATCAGTGAATTGGCAGGAGCTAGTGGTTGAAACCAGGACCTGGCAAGCTGAAGTTTTGTTTCCATCTCTGCCTGAGATTTCCAGATTCCTATTTCACATCTTCCAAAGTGCCTCAAACCCTAGTTTACAGACTAAGGGGAAAACATGAGACCCCTTCTACTGATGCTTTTTCCTTACAATTAGAATAGCAGGAAAAGTAGTAGACCAAAGAAATTTGAGATCATGTCTCTCAAGTCTATTGATTAGATTACTTAACAGGAACAAAAAGATCTGAAGTTAGCCTCTTCTTTTCAAGCTCTTTTCATCTTGAGCTGTAATCAATGATGTGACTGACTGGAATAAATATTAAAGGAATATAGGAAGGCAAAAGTCATTAGATGCAGTCCCCTTCTACTTCTGGCTATTCCATCATACATGTCTGTTCCTATAACACCCAGATAATTACCAACATATGGCATCAGTCAAAATCATAGCCAAGCTTGGACAGTATAGTCATTAAACTTTTCGGAGTTCATCTTAAAATTCTGTCACATAAAAAGAAATAAGCAGCTTGAGATGAACTCCATGTATGTGGAAACAGAATAGAAAAGTTTAAACCAAAGTCACTTATTTCTCATGATGTGGATTTGTCTCATACCACTGAGCAGTATACAAAAAAAATCCCACACACGGCTGGTAAGAATCCATTCAGACTGCAATTAAAAAAAAAATAAAGAAGGCATTTTGACTATAATAATCTCTGAATAATCTATAATAATCTATAAAACAAGTTCATGTGGTTGGGTGTACATGGGCATAATTAATTCTTCCCCCTGCAGTTGTAAACCACGTCTTGTACTGGTATTTCAAGAACTGTTTATATGTATAAGCTTTTATATGCACATAAAATATGCTATCAAGTCAGTAAATATGAAAAATAATCCCTCATATACAGTGGTTATTAAGAAACATGGAATTTTCATTTTCATATGAATTCCTTGAGCTGCCTTATGTCTTGTCAGAGTATTCCAGTCCATTCCAATCATTTCTTCACGACTGAGTGCATCTCATGTCTCGTTCTGCCCAGTGAACTGATGGAAACAAACCTGTTATTTTTGTATCTATTTAAAACTGCTGTAAGCATTCAAGAAAGCTGTCCTCTGGGTTCTCCTGTGAATTGATAATCTTGTCCTCTCACATACAAATTAATTAGACATTTTAGGTGGGATATGTGGGTATAGACAGGTGGTTAATTGTTAATCAGCACACAGGATATAGGTTGAAGAGACTTACTTCTCAATTTGATTGAAGTGGTCAATCTAACAGGAAGAGAAAGGATGTTTTTGGACAAGAAAGACAGCAGCATCCCTTTGATGACTATTAAAGTTCTTTTGTGTGTTTGCAAACTTTTCTTCCTAGCTTTTATTTGCTTATCTGTTAATTGATGACTTTGCACATAGCAGGAAATAGTTTTGCAGTTCTTTACAAACCACATATGAAGCTTTCATTCCAACTCCAAGTGTAGCTTTGATCATTTTAGTAAAATATAGATATAAGGAACGTTAGTCTCTTGACTAACAATCTGCCCACTTGAAATGCTAAATCGAGACATAACTCTTAGTATCCCTTAACAACAGTAGTGATTATTTCCACAGAAGTAGGTCCTCCTCCAGAGGACTTGAAAATGTCTTGCCTCTGTTTGCTAACTAGACATAAAACCTTGGAACTTAATCTTAAGGATAACTTCTTCTCTAGATCCCTAAAGTTTAGGGGAAAATAAGCACTAGAACCTTATATTGTCTCCTGCTCTGAAAACAATTTTGAGAAAGTAAAGAAGAAGTGCAGAGCATCAGCTACATTTTACTACATGCAAGAGATTCAAAAATCAGAAAAGGTTATTATTTTGCCTAAAAAGCCTCCAGGTCTTATATTTTCCTGAAAGAAAAATATTCACTGAAGATCTGAGGTGATAACACTGAAATTCTGAGGTGATAAAGAAAGCTGGGCTTGCTTTCTTTAAACAACCTCCAATGTGAGACCTTGTAATTAATCTTGGAAAAGTCTAGAGGGAAGAGATTACTGTTCATCTTGCCACTTAGCATTCTCTGCTATTTTATGTCAAAATTAGAAAATTCATAAAATGGTTGATTTTGTGAATAGTCAGATAAGTTAATGCATTACCAGCTGTTAAATTAAATGACCACAGAGATATATTATATAATATTTCAATACACTGGACCTGAATGATTGTGAGGAAACAGAAAAAAATATTTTTTCCTGGATCTAGTATTCCTCAGAAACAGTGTATCTGCAGATAATCATACATAAATATTTAACAACAACAAAAAGATTAACACTGCATTTAAATCCAAGTGTCATTTTAAAGTTATCTATTCTGATTGTTCAAGTAGCTTCAAAATCATCAAAGAATCAATGACTCATTGTATAATGTACAAAAATGACTTGGATAAATTACTTTGACTGGCATCTTTGTGAATGCAATAATTCTTATTCTATTCTAACTGTAGTCTAGAGAAGAATTAAATACTATTATTGCTGAGATATTGCATGACAATATTAATAAAGAGGCTTCTTGATGTATTTTTAATTCATATTGAAGTACATTAGGAAAAAACAGATGTCATTTACCCTGCAGAGAAATTAAATAATTTAAATATCAATATAATAGCTATCTTTACTGAACATCACAATAAGCACTTCCTCAACACGACAAGCATCAGATCACAGATCTCACTGCAACTGAAATAGCAGCAACTTTTTCATTATATGATCTTAAGGTTATTTGAAAGGACAAGAGGTGGCAACTAGAAAGGATGGAAGCATGTGCCCTAGAAATTTTTATTCTAGTCTTGAGTGTTGTGTTTTTATCAGAGTCAAGACATCAGATAATATTATTTCATTATCTCTTGGGAAATCCCACACCAATGATACAATTATTTCTGGGTTAAGTAGTGCATGAACCTTCTGTTGTACTATTCAAGTTATCAAATAATGTCAGTGATGATAGCATCCTACAGTAAGTCTCAAAACAGTGAAAAGAGGCTTCTCTGAACTAAGACAGAAAAGTATTTTAAAATGTCATTGTTGTGTAGATTATTCAGGTTGCAGAGAAGTTATGGCCTAATATTTGACAGTAGCAAAAATCTCTTTCCAATTTTGTCTTGTTAAAGATAATTTTATTCATAAAAGGTTAATGGTTTGTTTTTATTTTTTGTGCTGTATTTTAAAATAAAAACTGACATACTGACAGTCTGTCATGACTTCTGTGCCCTGTGTAAGCTGCTATGCTAAAGTAGCAGACAACAGTCATAAAGATTTATGCTTCAATCTTTTCATAAAATAGCACATGGCTAATATGTCACAGTTATATTTTACTTTATAAACATCTTATCTATAGTAATAAAAAATAATAATAACAACATGATAATGACACTAAGAATAACGGTGTTCCTTCAAATGCAACTGTCTGCATTAAACTTTCCTGTACATTCTTCTGAAAATGTTGGAATTTGAAACTTGACAACCCCAGATGTGACAGTATTTTCTTAGTTTTAAGAACTAAGAAAACTTTTAAAAAATTGTTTCCAATGTTTGAAACTTCAGTGCACAGCACAACTAAAGTCTAGAACTGTTAAAATAATTTCACCTAATTTGTTAAGTTGTTGGCTTTTATTTTCTTTTATAATATGGCTTCAAGTGCAAGAGGGCTTGGAAAATGACTCAATATACTTTAATAAATTACTCCAAGAGCTTAAAAAGATAGATATGTTTAACTGTTCATGTCAATATCATAGTTTCCTCTTACAGGACAGTGGTGAAAGCCCTTTTTATAAACATGTAGATATGCATTTTCAGAATCAATGACCAGTTAAAGAACAATGAAAATAGATTATATGATATGTAATGATTGGGGGTCAACAACCCACATGAAATGATGGGAGCAAACAGTTCACACAAACCAGCTATCAACTCAACACATAGACATGGGCTTATTTTTTAAAAAAGTGTAAGGAAATTATAGCTGTAAATGATATCCATAATTCTTGCTGCAGCACAAGTGATACATATTCATGGAAAAAGTAAAAAGCAGAAGTATTTTTTCCCAGGGCACTAATTTATATAGGATGCTGTGCTGGTTATTACATTAAGACAGACCATATCCTTGTTAACAGCCTGCTATACAAGTGCATGCATAATGCCTGAGATTATAGACAGCCAAAGAGTAAAGAATGTACTAACAGTTTCATTATACTGAACATCAAAATATTAGCAACAAAAAAACAGCTGGGAAAGAAGGAATGCCAAAGTTATGAAACCCAAAGTGGCAAGCTCTCAATTTAGAGATTCATCTTTTTTGAAATGGCATGGCAAGCAAAAGCATCATTAGAGCTCAGCCCCATTAGCAGTTGTCATCTGTCCTTTGCTCTGAAGCTGAACTAGTCCCAGAGCCCCCAGAAAACAAGAGAAAATTTATGATGAGACCCTGAATCACATGAGTTGATGATAACCACCAATCATTCCAAACCTTTCATTGTCATCATTATCATGATTCCCATATAACACTCATTACAAAAACACTTTACTGGGTGTCTGCTGAGGGTTTATGGCAAAAGTTAGCCTACTTGACAATCAACAGCTTTCAGCATGGCTATGTTTTCTGACTGACTGCAATTTTGTTTGCAGGAGTTATGCATGTTTTCATGCAGGGGTTACAGTATTTCACAAAAATGTGCTGATTCTATCAGATTTCTTCCTGAAATGGTTTTACAGGGCTCCAAGAAGGAATGGAAGGCAAACATTAAGGCAAAAAAACTTTCAACCTTTTCCTTAAATCACTGGAGAACTCTTGTATTTTGATAGCCATGCTAAAACACTCTGAAGCAAAGCTACACTGAATCAAACATAAGAAAATACCCATATGCATTGCTTGTCACTAGACTACCTGCAAACATATTACAAACTATCAATAAATAAAGAACGTTTTAAGAGGTTTTAAAAACTCATCCCTCTGCCCTTCTTGTAGAAGAGAGCAGAAACTCTGTTTTAGAAAATACTGCACCATGGAATTGCCTTTGAGGAGATTAAATTTGAGATTAACTATGAACACCATCTCTGATGTCTCACTCTCCAATTATTTCCCTCTCTGAATGCTGACCTTTCCAAACCTTGTTTCTTTAAACATTATGGATTTGTAACCATTTTACTTCAACCTAGACTATGTATTATTACTGTTATGGCTGATAGAAATTATTGCAAGTAATATTTGTTGTTGTGCTTGGGTTTTTTGCATAACAAACCATTTACAAATGGACCCACAGATCCTGACATTTTTTATTATTATTTTTGTATTTGTAGCTTCTTGATATTAGCAGAAGAGTTGCAGAAATAACTTTCAGATCATAGTTTGTTGATGAATTATTTATTCAGACTGTTCTATATGCTTTTTGCAATTTCTGCTATTGTTCACCTCAGAGGGTATATGACTAATGAATATTGCCAAATAATGCACCTGCAGGATGACTTTTCATGCTAAATTCAATTAAATTTTTTGATTCACTATATTCTTCATTAATTCCCCATAACCATACAAATGCTTGCAAAACATGTAGATAAAAAACCCTACCTGTACATCAGTACAGGTACACCAGACTCAGTGCTTTATCCTGTCAACAGCTTTCAAAACATGGAATCAATTCTGTGCAAACTTAACCTATAGCCAAATCTGCCACATGTATAAAACAGTGACAAAATAAGACTGTAAAATTGTGTAGTTCTTCTCCATGCTAAATCTATTATATGAGGCTTTATAGTGCTAAGGGTCAATGCAATCTGTTGTAAGAGAAAGCTAAAGCAACTCTTAAACTAGCTTTAATTTACAGAATTCGTTTATCATTTATCGGTTACTACAGAACTCGTTGTGGATATAAGTCTGAAAGCTCTTCAACAACTTAATATATTTCTGCATGTGTTCCTATAAATAATCCTCATCTTGGATTTTACTGTTGGAGGATAAAAATGAAATGAAACTATTTAGTCTAAAATAAAAAATATGTAACTACTTATATTTTCTTCAGTCTGTAAGCTTTAAGTTTTTTTTATTTTAATGTATTTATACATTCATGATTTTGAATAACAAGCTAAAAAATATAGGAACTAGAGATAAAAAATGGATTGGAATGAAACCTCATGTAAACCTTATAGCTAGGCCTGACATATAAATAAGGAATTGACCAATACATCCAAGTATTAATGGACAGTCCCACGATGTGCAGTAATTACATGACAGATTTTTCAGTGCGTATTTCTTACCAACAATACAACAGTGACTGATTCACACTGTCTGATTTGAGCTAGACCAGAGCTAATTTTGTTTAGTGATTTCACTTTTCAGATAAGTCTCTTCTAAGTGACTGCAATTTCTGAAGTTAACAGCATGTTTTTGCAGACAGCATCTGCTTCTAGGAGCAATAATGCTTGATGTTTATAGTTACTACCAAGGAATGCTATGCAGAATGATTCTGGCTTATACTTGCTCCTACAGAAATCAAGGTCACTTTTAAAACTATCTATCCTATATGTTTGAAGCTTTTTAGTAATCTATCAGAACAGTAAAAATCTGCCTGTAACTCAAGTAGGCAAAAAGTTGACAGGTTTCCTGTTTTATCAACAGGATTCCTCCAGAGCCTCTAAATGCAAAGTCCTTGACTTTGGACATGTTTTTTTAGGATGAAGAGAGAGAGAAACTGTTTCTGTGGTTCTTAGGATAACCTCATGTCTCATGATACCTTTAAGCACAAGCTCAGAACTTTACCCCTCACCACACTTGGGCTGCTTTCACTTGTTTCTGATAGAGTATATTTCTGCATAGGAGGAAATTTCCCTTGAGATTATGTTATTGGTCTTCCTCCTGACATCCCCAAGACAAATACATTATAGAACCTAGATTTATTTTTGAGCTTTTCCTCTTTGTTATTTAGGGCCCTGTTATCTTTCACTAACACATTTTATGTTTGATCTGCTCAGCTTAATTTCCACCTCCATGCCATTATATGTGTCATGTTTAATCAGTAGTGTTTCTATCCCATAAGTACCTTAGTTTATAGTGTTTATTTGGACATTAGATTATTTAGCCTTCTGTGTATCATACTGATACAGCAATATCTTGCAGTTCTCTATTTTAAACTAATGTTAACGTACTCCGAAAGAGCTCTTAGGAATTCTCTAGCTGAGTCTATTTTTATTCCAGAGGGAGAAGTGCAGTTTTAATTCATTCTTATTGACACACTGCTACAGGAAAATCCTCAGATTTTGGAAATACAGATTAATTTGGGTTGTCCTACTCATCGAGTCTGACTTTTAGGCATTAGAATAATCTTGTAATCTTCCTAAGTTTTTTATTTCCAAGAAAAGGGTAATAATTAGAATCCAAAAAGGAAAAGCAGCAATTGCAAGCATATTCAGTGTCCCCTTTCTCCATATATGGAAAAAAAGGAGAAACTACTGAAAACCCTGGAGTCAGGAAGGAGGACTACAAAAGAAGTGGGATAGAGGGAACCTTGTGGGAATGCTGGTTTGCTGCTTCTAAGGAGTTCAGAGTCTACAGTCCCACAAAAGGGTGTTAAGACTCTCACCAGCCCTATAATTTCAGCAGATTTTGACACAGGACAGGTGATATACAGATTTAATTTACTTCGGTTAATAAAGAGTAATATGGTGGTTACAATCATAGTTCAAAAAATAATTCTTATTGGAGGGAGACGGATTTGTTGTGTACAGCAATATAGCACCATGATGTCTAGTTCGTAAGATGTCAAAGGGAACCTGATAGAAAGTAGGCTGTATGACAGAGAATCGATAAAAGAAATTCACCAATGCTTAGTGAGAGCTAAGCAGAAGTGTTTCACTTTCCACCTGCCAGTCTGTCAGGTCACCTTGAGCAAGGCACCTTCCAGGGCTGGGCTTTCTAAACTACCCAGGGATGGTACTCAAGTCTCCTACACTTAAAGCATAACATGATTTTTTTCAAAAGAAACCAACATCTCTTTGAGAAATCCAAGAGAAGACATCAGAGTTTTAGAAGTTGCCAGAATAGAAGAATCCTCATTCAGCATCTAAATTGCTTGACTGTTCTAAAAAATGTGTTGTACCTTGTTACTGGAGGTAACTGTAAAGTAGGCAGCAACAGCTACCCAAAACTTATTTATTGTAACCAAAATCACTCAGCACTCCTTACAACACAATTACATTACAAGTTCAGATATCAGTCACAACATGCTACAACACCACCAGTTAAGCTTAATCCTTAAGCTTTAAAGAGCCTTCCAGAAAGGTGAAGCAAAATATATGCACACTCACTCATAAAAGGGAAACCTCCTACTCAGGGTACCCAAAATACACACCAAAGTCATGTAAGGACTTGATTAGTCTGCAGAAGTATCCTTAGATGGCATCACAGTCTAAAGGGAGAAGATTCACCTGTAAGGCCACCAGCTTCAAACTCAAAATGTCTTTGTAGCAGGACTATTTATACCCAGAACAACACCAAAGCAGGATAAGAGCCTGGGTCCAGAGGCACCAGTTAATGTCTGGGAGGAGCCAAGTTAGCTTCTAGCAAACCTCAGCTCTTTGTCAGGTGTCTGTCAGGTTTTTGTCTTTCTGTCACGGTAGCTGCGTCTACCACACACTTTTACATGTTAATGGAATGTTTATGAATACCAGGCCTTCTCCATAGGTTTCTTAATCGTGAAAAATGTTAATTTAATAAAACTGAGATTCTTTTTGAACGCACACCCATTCAGCATAGTATATGTTTATCCTGCAAACTTTCTGTTAAGTAGCAACTGATAGGAAAAATTATTAGTTTGAATTTCTAGACTCTAAACTTTCTTAGTGAAATCATTACAGTGTCACTTTTCTCATCTCTGAGTCTCAAACCTGAAATGCTTAGTTATAATGTTTGGTATTTAAAATAAATAAATAAATAAATAAATAAATTAATTAATAAATAAATAAATAAATAAATAAATTTAAAAAATTGTATTTCCAGTTATAACCAACAATAATCAGATTTTAAAAAAACCTTTTTGATCAGCACTGGTGAAATGCATGTTGAATACTGTGCCCAGTTTCGAGACTTCCAGTACAGGAGTAACATGAACATACTGGGGTGAATCCAGAAGAGGGTCGTGAAGATATCTGAGGGACTGCACCAACCCTGACAACTCTGTGGCTCTGTGAGAGGCTTCTAGAGCTGGGATTGTTCATTACAGAAAAGAGAAGGCTCAAAGGATGTCTTATAAATATGTATATACCTGAAGGGGGAACTAAAAAAGTTGTGCCAGCCTTTCAATGATATCCAGTGTCAGGCCAATAAGCAGTGGACACAAACTGGAATACATAAAATTCAGCTTAAATATTGGAAAAACATCTTTTTCCTGTGAGAGTGTAACAGGTTGCTCAGAGAGGTTTTAAATTGTCTGTCTTTAATAATAATCAATGTCAAATTTACGGGGCTGAGAAACTTACTGTAGCTGACCCCACTCTGAGAAGAGGGATTGGAATGTATATAAATAATAAAACACTGATGTTTCAGCATATATATATGAGAGTTAAACATCCATTTTACATTATTTATATATAAAGTGCATGCATTATTTGTCTATGGTGTTCTGACAAACACAGGATCAACTATACACCAAGAGCAGCACTTTCCAGTGGTAATAGCTTCCAGCAGTTCCAAATAAACAAAATCACTGTTTGCAGTGCCAACAGTGGAGAAAACTAGCGTCCTAAATGTACTTTAGAGCTTTTAAATCTCCACAAAAATACATGAGTTGTCACTGAAAAAAAAAGTTACAAATTAATTATTTTATAATAAAAACCATTAAAGCATTCATCTTTTTTTTTTTCAATCTTAGAAATAGCCCCTAACACAAATTGCAGCCAGCAGAAAATGCAACTAAACACCCAACTCTCTCTCCTGCATTGATCTTTGTTTCATGTCAAGGATTAGGGAAAATGGAATAAAACAGAACAAGATGTTCAGAGCTTGACACAGCTGCTAGAATTCTACTCTGCCTTCTAAGATAGACTTTTTTTTTTTTGCCTTATGTTAAGCAAGATAGTGATCCAACAATGTTGTTTACTACACATATTTCTCAATTTTGTAAGAGAGAGTAAATATCCTATTGTCCTCAGAGCTAGGAATAATTTATCCAAACTTCTCTTCCCTTGCCTACATCACATTAAAGACATGTGGGCAGATGAAAGATTTTATTTCTCTTTATTTTCAGATCCTTTTCCCACAAGGCTTTTCCTTCAAAACTCTTCCCTTTATGCACTGGAACAAAAGATAAATTACTATAATTAAGCTACTCCTCCACATATTTTCCTCTCCTCTCCAATATATATCAGGACTTTTATTCACTGAAAAGATTTTCTTCAGCAGTAAAATTCAGTTGTTTAGATAATAAAATATTCACAAAGGCAATATGGTAATTTTCCTTGAGGAAAAAATCCCAAGCACAGCCTTAAGCACTGCTGGCTTTGCCTCACAAATAGTCCTTTCCTTAGGGAGAAGATATAGGTGAGCTGGATTTATTTTTTTTCAAACGTACATTACAGCTTAATGGTTAAGACTTTCAGTCATAAAATAAAAGTTTTGGT
Source organism: Indicator maculatus (assembly GCA_013399975.1). NCBI lineage: Eukaryota > Metazoa > Chordata > Aves > Piciformes > Indicatoridae > Indicator > Indicator maculatus. Next base: position 1,743,291 of record VXBD01014355.1, read on the forward strand.
TTACCTTGGTGGTGAAATTTCAACCCCCATTTACTGAAAGAATACTCTAACCTCTATACTCCAGCATAAGGACAGGAGGGGCAAGCAAAAGTGATAACTTCTATGTCTCACTTCTCCAGATACAACTGAATGATTTTAGACCAAATGCAAGAGTCATTCCTTCCTTCTATTAATCTTTGGTTTTGTTCTGTTTTGCTTTGTGTTGTTTTAAACTCTGCTTTCACAGAAAGTTGTATTAAATTTAGCTGGGTTGGTTTGTTGTCTGCTTGTTGAAGTACAGAAGGGTTCCTTTAAGTATGTTTTGTAATTGCTGTGTATTTGACCTTCCAGATCTTCACACTGCTGAGATTGAAGTGGGCTTCAGAAGACCTTCTAGTCTAATGTCCTTGTTCCTCCAGGATCATGTAGAGCATGTTACCCAGGCCAGTGTCCAATGGGACAACCTCTCCAGACAACTTGTTCCAGTGCAGGAAACAAAAACCAGCCTATTGGGCATTGTGAATTCTTCTGACTTAAAGGTCTATTGAGTATCAGGGGTGAGGCCAAGCACATACCTAAGCTTACCAATCAAAGCATTTCACTAGGATGGTACAGACTGACACAGTAATTATCTGAGGAAAGTGAAGTTAATTCAGGAAGATAAGGCACAATATGCAAAGTACTTTTTGTAGGATGTCCTCTAGACATGGTGACTTATTCTCAACTTCCATTTACATGACAAATCAGTTTATATGTTTCCCTTCCTTATTAAGGTAATGAAATCAAAAGCAGACACTTTTTCTTCCTAATGTTGTATACAAATGATAGCCTTTTGAAGATCATTGTCATTCTGCAGTGAAGTGTAAACAACAGATTTTGCTGTGATGTGAAGATCATGTAACAAAAAGCAGAATAATGTTCCTATCATGAGATCAGAAACTGTACTGTTGCATGAAACAGGAATGCAATAACATCTCATACACTATTAAATGCATAAATTTAATACAGTTCAGGGTTTCAGATAAATTACCCTTTTTTGATGATATAAAGCATAAACAATTTGAGAGAATAATCATATTATTGAAAGGAGTGGTGTTAGGAGTGAATCTACTGGAAAAATATTTCTCATGCTAAAGCAAAAAACCAATACAGAAACGCAGCGATAATGAGTATTTTTTATTCTCTCTTGTCAACCCCATAATACAATCCAATGTTCCAATGAAAGTGAACAGATGACTATAGAATAATAAAGTAATGTTTAATGCAATAATCTGCAAAGTTTGGAAGCAAAAATCTATGAAATATAAAACATGGTGAAAGAGAGGAATAAGGAGAAATGTGCATGTATGGATGGGGGGCTGGAGGTGGGAGGAAGGAAGTGGGGGAGAGGTGTGGAAATCAACTAATTCAACTATTCTAATAATTTCTCATTCCTTTAATACATGAATGTATTAGTTCTGACTGTTGGAAAAAAATTTAAAAAAATTAAGACCCATTTTTAAAAACTAAAACCAGATTGTCGGTTAAGACTTTCATTAGGTTTTGTAGCGATAGCACACATAAAGCATGTCCTATTCCAGAATGCACAGATTGTATTATGTATGTACATCTTTGTCTCTGAAATCTAGGATCAAAGAAGTGCTTGGAAATGCTGACAGATTTCCTGATTATTAGTTGAAATTTAGGTCATGATTTGTGACCTAAAAATACCTACCTACATATCCAAGCAATTTGCTGTGTTTACAGTTGTCGGATGTCTTGGCTGGCACTTCTAGGACTAAGAATGGGTTAAATTACAGAACATACTATTAAGGAGTCACCACATCTAAGTTCTCAATATTTTTCTACATATGTCTGTCTTCCTTCAGGCTCTACACTACAGCAATGAGAAGGAGGAGTTGAGAAGTGATCCCAGTTTAAAGAAAAGCTGTCCATATTGTTCATCAGTAAACAGAACGATTAAGTCTCAATTGACTATTATCAACTATGAGTAGAACTTTCAGAAACATTACTTCCTTTCAAAGAAAAAGAATACAAATAATTAAAGTTACTATCTAGAGACTGTGTGGAGAAAGATAATCTGACCTCTTACCCTTCATATGAAAAAAGGATTGAACCTCACAATAGCACTTGGTGAGGACTTAGAGAAGAAAGACAAGGAGAAGAGCAAGACTTACTCCTCAAACTGAATTAAACTCCACAACCTTACTTTTTCAGTCAATTGATAAATGCATAAAATGTCAATAAGAAGTAAAATTTGATTGCCCTGGAAAAAAATTATATCTGATTAATATAAATAAAAAACATAGTTGGATTATTAATTGAAAATTAAATAAAAAATAATTAATCATATCAGGAACATAAGAAAACACTTTTCTAAAGCAATTCATTTATCTTCTTGTGCTTACTATATATAATTATTTTTCCTTGGCAAATTTAGGAAGTGTCTAACAAAACATTTCTATCATTTTTGGAAGACATCATATTTTAGTATCTATAGATTTGGCCTCATCTAACCTGTATCTGGTGATTCCCTCTCAACTGCCTCTATTTTGAGGTTCTAGAGTTTCGCCTTTTTGTAAAGTAAGGTATAATACTTTCAGATTATGAAGGGTAAAAAAAAGTAATTTAATGATACCATAAATCTGAGTTTTTCATTAAAATACATCCTTATCAGAGAAAACTGTTCTTTTGGCTTCCTCTCAGAACTGAATTACTGATCTCATGATTCTCTGAAAAGATCAGTCCCAGTTTGAGTGTTCATAGGAACCAAAATTTCTCACTCTAGCTACAAGAGCAACTTTACTGATCTTACCTTCAGTGGCCTAACCACATCAAAGAATGAACATCTATAAAAGTAAAACTCCAAACTGGATCAAAACATTGCAATGTAATAGAGCTCCCTATCTCCCCAGATGAGGAAATGAGAGAGAGAGAGAGAACTAAATCTGGAAGATGGTCAGCTCACTGCTTAGTGTTTCCAGATGCTGGGGTACTAAGGTGATGGTGCTATATGCAACAGAACTGCAAAGAGCTATTGCTGCTTTCTCAAGTATCTGAGTTTAGGGAAATCCCATCATAAAACCAAATAATAAGATCTGCATGATAAAGGCACTAAGGAGAGAAAATACCATGCAGAGAGTAGTGATTCGTGTGCTTTCAATAAAAAATTAATATCTTAGCACAATATCCAGTAGATTTAACAACATAATAAGCAAACACAGCATTGATGCCATCTATTAGATTTACAGTAGCTTTGACGTTTTTAATTTCTCTTTAATTCACTTCTGTTTTCCTGATGCACTTCTGAGACATCTCTACTTGCTTTTATTTCCCATGTAAAACCCATCAGATATTCACCAACAACCTCTGTGTCTGTGTTTAATTATAATGAAATTCTGACGATAATATAATCTTATACCATTAATTCAGAATTCTTTGGGGGACATGCCTTGATCGAGACAGCAGCTATAAATTTGGGTCCACATTGGGTTTTTTTATATTTATATTACTGCATCCTCTTTTCTTCCTTATCATTAGTCACCACCACCACAAACAGAATCAAAAACAGGTATCTTTACCATAAGGTTACATATTTCTATGTCCTGAAACAAAACAAAACAAAACAAAACAAAACAAAACAAAACAAAACAAAACAAAACCAAAACCAAACCAAAACAAAACAAAACAAAGCAAAACAAAACAAAACAACTAGCAAACAAAAAACCCCACCAAAATATTTCAAATAATCTGCTGTTCTCTTTCAAGAAGGCTCTCAAGGAACTGTAAGAACTGCTATTGACAGCTATATTGCAGAATATTAATATTTTGGGGTTTTTTTAACATTTAGGTCTAAACAAGCTATGATGGCAGTAGAGGAAAAAAAAGTATTAAATAACAGTGTCTACATTCAGGAAAATGTATCATTTATTAGTGTAACAGTGTGAGAGCTGAAATCCCCCTCCCACACCAATAACAACCAGGCTAGCTCAGTCTGGAAGCAAATGAAAGCTGTATTTAAAGGCAGAACTACAATCTATGATGAAATGCAATGAATATGTACAAATATACACTATTCACAACATTTACAAATATGTACAATCAACAGAAAAATATAACCAAGCCCCCTGGCTTCCCCCTAAGGGGCCTTCCCCAAGGGGCCTCCCCCCAGACCCCCCAGGCAGAGAGTTAAGAAGCAGAGAGGCTGTTAGACTTAGCTTATCAAGGTCAGTATGCAGGTGTGCTATCTTCAGCCAGAAAAGAAGCAGCAGGCAGACTGAGAGCAGACAGACTGCAGACTGTCTGACCTTGTTTTAAGTAGTGATTCTTAAACATTTCTCTCCCTCCAATGGAAGTGTTTAGAATAATCACTATTTTGCTTTCTGACACCCAAAAGTGATTTATTTACATTCTTTCACTTTCTCTGCTCGAACTTTGTTAGAAGAAAAATTGAAGACAGTCTTAAAACCATCACAATTAAAAGTTGGGTATGATCGCTCTTTTTTTTTTTTCTTTAAAAAAAACATCAAACAAAAACAATCATAAGCAAACAAACAAACTTAATGAAAACTGCTTTGGGGGGAAAAAAAGTCCATCCATTTCAAACATTTTCTTTCAGTGAATAGATGTAGCAGAGTAGAAAATGTTTTGAGGAAAAGGCTTTCCAGTGTTACTGATACTTCAGTCAACTACAAGTCCCTCTCATAATCTTTACAGTTTACAACTGCAACAAAAAAAAAAAAGTCAAGTCAGCCCTCCAAATCACTGGATATGTACCCAGGAACAGCTCAGAGGGAGATAAGGGAGATCTGAAACCAGACTGTGCCTTTCCCCACTTGGGTACACTCCATCCTGACCAAATATGCACATGCTTACACAAAAATACCACATTTGTAGCTTTTCCTCTCAGCCATGACCTGGATTTTGACCTACATCCACGTTTGCAAAAAGTCTCTTATTATGCATGGGCATGTCTTACACCAAAAAATGTTTTGTTACATTTTGGTTGTAAAAAAGCAGAAACTGGAGTAGCTTGTGGTTGAAGGACAAGCTCAAACACAAAAGACAAGGGGAGAAGCCTGAGTTCTGCCTCTGCAATCTCAGATAATCTAATTTCCTTCCCAGTTCCTGAAAAATAGAGCAGGAATGATAATCAATAATGTTTCATGACCTTACAAAGATACTGTGTGCATCAATGCGTGGCAATATGATGTGAATCAAGTCTGTGAAGAAACTCCTAATATCCTTATTTCTGAACTCCACAGGAGTTTCATGCTCATAACTACTCTGAAAATTTCCATAACAAAATTACCATAAAGTTGTTGCAGCTCTTCTTGTTGTAAGCAGACAAGGAGGAAGAAACTAAGGAATAAGTCCCGGAAGGCAATTTTCTGAGCCGCTATCTCCCATCGTTATGCTTCAAAACCCCTCTGAATGAAGCACTCCATCCTCATGTTTTCTGAGACAGGGCTTGGTTGCTGCTGGGTCCAGGTCTTGCTCCCCCCTTGAAGATAACATAGCTGAAACTGCAGAGCTGCACTCATGCAACTCTACTTTTTTTTTTTCCCTGTATTATATGACCTCCTGAGCAAACAGAATGAACGAAGGGGCTGAAGGGAGAATGGGTACTCTAGCTTCTTTATAACACCCTGTAAAGACAGCGCATATTTAGCTAGAAAACACTGAAACTATTTCATCTTCTGGTTGTTACCTGACCAGCACTGCACTAGTAATGACTGAAGGACACAAATATAAATTATATGAAATCTTTTAGATTCTAATGATTTTTTTTTCTGCTTTGAAATGTTTTCCATGAATTGTGTTAGCAAAAACTATTCTTTGGAATAAGGTAGGTATCATTTCTCTCATGCACACTTTATCAAAGTCTAAGTTAGAAAAGAATGAGCATACCTGCTGCTCTGTTCACTACATCCACAGACAGGTAGAATGAATAAGTACTGCAGAATTTGGCAATGCATTTTTCAAATTATAAGTAATGATCATCTTGAATGATAAATTTATGGTGCACTGAGTTCTTAAACACAAAGAGGCAACAATGACTCCTTACATTTCCTAGTAATAGCATTTTTAAACTTACATCCTAAGATACAAAATTTCCACACTGCCACTCCAAGATGTGTCCTGTAAATCAGTACAGATAATGCAATACAATTTTTGGCAACTTTCCAGGAAAACTATGCAGCTTTATTGCTAAAGAACATCAAATATAAATTGAATGGGATATGCTGTTTTGTGAAACTTATTTCTTTCCACTGCTTCTAGATGTGTTCATACATTCCAGATGACCTTTCTCAGGAATGAATGTGCCACCCACATCGCCCCTTTTATTCATATCACCAGAATTTTAGACAGTTGAAAATTAGAGTAACATGAAGCTCCAGGGAATCAATTCACAAAGAGTGATATTAATTTTCCCTTCAATCTGGAGACATATGTATCTATGACACCTGTATTTCAGATGAAGCCACATGAAAAAATTGCCCTCACCAGGATGTTTGTCCAGGCAGAGGAGAAGGTTGGTTTTGTCTAAGTATTTTCTTGTTCCCTTCTATAAGTGGATTCCTGTGACAGAGCAGCCTTTCTGAAGGAAGAAAAGGGGGGTGATGGTATTTGTTTAAAGGCTCCATAAATGAGAATGGTACTGAGAGAAAAACAAGCTTATGAATTTTCACACTACCAACCACCAAATAGAGATATTCTTGCAAGACAGACAAGAGCAACCACATTTTCACAGTCCTGCCCCAGAGGAGTTTTTCATTAAGTACATATTTACTTAGAGAGATAAAATCCAATGGTAATAGTTATTTCACAAATAGTGTCCTGCAGTTTATGATTATTAAAGTCAGCTAGTCAGCAGACGACACTGAAGGGAAGATTATAATAGATTCCACTGAAATAATCACTGCTGCCACCAACTCCTGATGGCTTGAGGCTCTCTGCATGAATGAGTGTCTGCAGCCCCTTATATTTTATCAATATTGTTGTTTGTCTAATAAGAAAGTCATTTACCTGCTGTGTATGGTGAGGTTCCTTGATAAATATTGTTTCTTACTTTCCTCTTACTCAGAGTTTTGTTGTTTTTTTTTTTTTTTCAGAAACATAGTATTGCTTTGGCTTTGTGTTTGTTTGTGGTTTTGTTTGGTTTGGTTTGGTTGGGTTTTTTTACTTTTTTCTGAGGTATCTGAAAAAATATAAACAGCATCCTTCACCATTTTTTTTCTGAAGAGTTGCTATTGTTTATCCCTAACTCACGTTATCTGTTAAACTTTGGAATACTTCATCTGACACTTATCTGTATTTTAATTGTTGCTGAACTCAGACAATGAATAGTAGCTCTTTTCTTTAAATAAATTGCTACATGGTTCAGATCAGTGATATGAAAGTGGTTTCACTTTTTTCCTTTTGGTCTCTAATTGTTTTAGGCTAAAGGATAAAGCCTGGCATTCCAATACTTTTTTTGTTTTTCACTGTAACAATTCTTAGTAATTCAAATGAATATCCAATCCCTTTTGGTATTTTTCATTTTTTGAGAGCCTAAATTTCTTCCACCATCTAGACAGGCAATTCATTTAATTTCCCATAAGTCCTGTCAGCTGCATGCTAAGGCTTGTGAGGATACTTCCTATGACATTGCATGTGTCACAACTGGTGCTTTTAGTGATGGACCTGTTGGGAGTGTAATAACTCATCCTCAATGATGCTGTGATTGTTATTCATAGTAGCGCATTGCACACAAAGTTGAATATTCCTGCAGCACTGACTTTATCTCTTGTCTGCTAATATTAGAAAAGACAGGTTTATGAAAAGCAAGTTTTTGGTTTTGGTTTTTTTCTTTCTTGTTAGCATTAAACTTCCCACAATGGAAAAGATAACACAGTTCTATAGATTTTGCTCTTTCTGTATAATTACGTATCATAAATACACCTAATACATTGCATATTACCCTGAGGTGATACAGGCTGGGGACTGCCTGGAAGGAGAGCACCTCTGCCAAAAAGGGCCCTGGAATCTTCTGGGCACAATTGGGATCATTAAACACAGGCAACATGAAAGGCTAACTGCATCCTGGGCTGGGATCACAGGCAAGAGACTGATGGAAGCAACCAACCCCATCCCTACTCAGTGCTTCTTAGGCAACACCTGGAATATTGTCCCAGGTTTTGATTTCCCAAATACAAGAAAGATGTTGAAAAATTTGGAGATGTTCAGTAAGCTGGAGCACATGATTTATGAACAGAGCTTAAGGTGACAGAAGAGAAACCAGGAATAGAAAAAGTGCACAGAGTGATCTGAATAAAACCCCCATGGCCATGAAACCATTAAAATCTCTTCACAAGTAGAACTGCTGAGTTTTCCACAGCTTTAATACCATTCGACTCTGATTTTGAGGCATTTGAAAAGTCTAAATCAATTTGCTTATAATCCCCACTCTGATGGTGTGTTTTGAATTATTTCAGAAAGATGTTAATGCTTACTCATATACATACAACATACAGACTGCATACTTCAGCTCTGGGGAATGAGCTCTGCAGGGGATGCTTAGCCCTAATATTTGGGTATGGTGAGGAATCCATGCCCAAAGCGGTCTCATGAAAATTACACACACAAAAAGATGCCCATCCCATGCACTGAATAACAGAGCTTGTCTTCAAGGGAGAGTAAAATCACACAAAGAAACATCTAATGAGTATTTTGGTGCTATTTCACGGGAGCTGTAAATTCCATTTAGGCCTTGATTCTTCCTCTGGTTCCATAGCAGAAGAGATGTCTGAGAAGAGGTTGGCATGTGTAAACCAAAGGGCAGATTACTGCCTCCACATGGCTGGAACTGCCCAAATCTGCTATGAGAGGAGTGTGCAAGCAGGAGACATCTTATACTTGCTCTGTACTCTGTGGTACAGGTTCTGTAAACACTAATTTTTTTGTTTGTCTTGCAGCTAGAGGGAGAAACACAAAGTGCAAATGGTACAGGAGTGTTTCTTAGAAAGACAGTCTCCCTTTTTTATAGTCCACTTGCAAATCGTTAAAATAACAACTCTTAGACCTTTTAATAAGTCTTTTCCAAATAATTTGTTTTATTCATTACTGATTGCCATAATCTATCCCCTTTGAAAGAGACTCCCTGCAGTTTTATGACCTACATATAGCATGTGCCGAGTGTCCTGTGTAAGTATCTAAATTCTGAGAAATTTTTCTGAAGCTAGCTGCCACTTACTGAAGCATAGTTCAAATTACCTATCCCAAACCCTCCTGCACTATATCTTTCTGCTCATTCTGCAAGGTATGATCAGATTGACACTATGTAGTAATAATAAATACAGCCATTGAAAATATAGCTTCTCCAAACTATGTATCTGCATTCCATGTGATTATCTTGAATTAAATCTGGTATTTGTCACTATTAAACCAGAAAGAGGTCTATGTATGCATTATCAATACCTTTTCTGTTCAACTGAGGGCTATAAAGACAATTACGGAGTGGAACATCTGTCTTATGAGGAAAGGCTGAGAGACCTGACACAGTTTATTCTGGAAAAGAGAAGACTGAGAGGAGATAATATTATTATTTATAAAAAGCTGAAGAGTGTGTGTGTCAAGAAGAAGGTGCTAGTCTCTTTCCAAGGAGACAGGACAAGGAGTAATGGATACAAATTGGAACACAGGAAGTTCCACCTCAACATGAGGAAAAACTTCTTTACTGTAAGGGTGAGGGAGCACTGGAACAGGATGCCCATAGAGGTTGTGGTCTCCTTCTCTAGAGACTTTCAAGACCTGTCATGATGTGTTCCTGTGTGACCTGCTCTAGCTGATCCTGCTTTGGCAGGCCAGCAGGACTCAATGATCTCCGGAGGTCGCTTCCAACCCCTATCATTCTAGGATTCTATGATTCTATGACAGGCTGTTCACCTTTACTTTACTGGAACCTTTGAATGGATCTCAATTCCTATAACCTGTTCTTGTAAAAGCAGTAACAGGAATGTTAAGTGTGCCCTGAATAAAACGAAGAAGAACTTGTAGTGCGTTCAGTCAACACATTTCTACTCTGTCAGCAGACTCACCCATCTAATACATGAAAAGTCTCCTGGTCACAATGAAGTCACAGCAACACCTTAAAAAGTGTTAAAAAGTCATATTTCAAATCAGGATTTTTGTACATTATTGTCAATCTGAGATACAGTAATTCTAAATTTTTGATTCTTCTAATACATGAATGATAGTCCTAGAATTTACATCAATATGCCTTTGACTAAGACTTCACAAAGTATTCCAGAATGTAATTACAGCTGAATAAAATATTCCCCAGGTAAATACTCTATAGCTAGTACAAATTATCCTATGCATGTATTTTATTTTAGGACTCCCTGTTTTGGTTCCTCAACAGGTAAAAACATACTGAATAATTACCAATCCTATCTGCATGATGCACTATAATTTTCTTCTGGAGACTGAGTGTTTATTTATACTGGTATGTCTAATCTTCTAAGGAACTTCTATCAAGGCATAGTAATCAGTCTTGATGTTCAAAGGAAAGTGTTCTTCTCTGTAGTGTTAGGAGATAAAGAAGCTAAATTAACCCAACAAATATACTGCTTTTTTTGTCTGATTAAAATCTAAAATATCTGAATACACGATTATCATCCTTAGTGAAACATATTTTTATGTTACATTACATGATAAAGTGTGAAGTCTATTTGTGAAAAGCTCAAACAGTGAAGTCCTAGTCTCATAGAATGCATTGGATTGGAAGGGACCTCTAGAGGTCAGTGTGCCCTTGCAGCCCAGAGGGCAAATTGCATCCTGGGCAGCATCAAAAGATGAGTGGCCAGCAGATCGAGGATTGAGTGAGGTTGATTCTGCCACTCAGTTCTGGTGAGACCACACCTGGAATACTGCATACATGTCTGGAGCCCTGAATACAGGAAGTACATGGATCTAAACCCCTCTCTATTGTATTCCAAAAATTATGGCAGTCTGGGGAAGTCCCCACTGACTGGAAAAGGGGAAACATTGCTCCTGTTTTCAAAAAGGGTAAGAAGGAAGAACCAGGGAACTACAGGCCAGTCAGTCTCACCTCTGTGCCTGGTAAGATCATGAAGCACATTCTCCTGGAGGCACTACTGAGACAGAAGAATAGTGAAGAGGTGATTTGGTACAGTCAGCATGGGTTTACCAAGGGCAAATCCTGCCTGACAAACCTGATGGCCTTCTATGAACAGGTCACAGCATTAATAGATGAGGGGCAAGCAAAGCAACTGATGTCATTTACCTAGACCTGAGCAAAGCCTTTGACACTGTCCCACACCACATCCTGGTCTCCAAGCTGACACATGGGTTTGATAGGTGGACCACGAGGTGGATAAAGAACTGGCTTGATGGCCACGCCCAAAGAGTGGCTGTCAATGGCTCCATGTCCCAGTGGAGGCCAGTGATAAGCAGAGTCCCTCAGGGATCAGTCCTGGGACCAGTCTTGTTCAACATCCTTGTAGGTGACATGGACAGAGGCATTGAGTGCACCCTCAGCAAGTTTGCTGATGACACCAAGCTGTGTGGTGTAGCAGACACGCTGGAGGGAAGGGATCCATCCAGAGGGACCTTGACAGGCTGGAGAGGTGGGCACAAGACAACCTCATGAGGTTCAACAAGACCAAGTGCAGCCCCTACTACAAGAGGGATATGGACATGCTGGAAAGTGTCCAGAGGAGGGCCACCAGGATGATCAGAGGGCTGGAGCACCTCTCCTATGAGGACAGACTGAAAGAGTTGGGGCTGTTCAGTCTGGAGAAGAGAAGGCTTCAAGGTGATCTTATTGTGGTCTTCCAGTATTTGAAGGGGGCTACAAGAAAGCTGGGGAGAGACTTTTTAGGCTATCAGGTAGTGATAGGACTAGGGGGAATGGAATAAAGCTGGAAGTGGGGAGATTCAGGCTGGATGTGACGAAGAAGTTCTTCCCCGTGAGAGTGGTGAGAGCCTGGAATGGGTTGTCCAGGGAGGTGCTTGACGCCCCATCGCTGGAGGTGTTTAAGGCCAGGTTGGATGAGGCTCTGGCCAGCCTGATCTGTCATCAGTGAGATGTCCCTGCCCGTGGCAGGGGGTTGGAACTGGATGATCTGTGTGGTCCCTTCCAACCCTGACTGATTCTATGATTCTATGATTCCGTGATCTGATGGAGCGGGTCCAGAGGAGGGCCATGAAAATGATCAGGGGCTGGAGCACCTCTGCTACAATGACAGGCTGAGGGAGCTGGGGGTGTTCAGCCTGGAGAAGAGGAGACCTAATAGCGGTCTTCCAGTACTTGAAGGGAACCTACAAGAAGGATGGAGAGAGACTGTTTAAAAAGGCAATGGCTTCAAACTGGATCAGATTTAGGTTGAATGCTAGGAAAAAGTTTTTTATTATGAGGGTAGTGCAACACTGGAACAGGTTGCCCGGGGAGGTGGTTGCAGCCCCTGGAGATATTCAAGGTGAGGCTCAACAGGGTTCTGGACACCCTGATCTAGTTGAGAATATGCCTGCTTACTGCAGAGGGGTTGGACTAGATGACCTTTGGGGGTCCCTTCCAACCCAGACCGTTCTATGATTCTATGATTCTATGATTCTATGATTCTATGATCTAGTCCAACCACCCACCTTTAGTTCTCATTTAATGGTTTCACAGAAAAGGGGAATGAATTAAATGAACTGGAACACACTTAATTAGACACTTTTTCCTATAAAGTTTTTTGATATTGTACATTAATTTTACAGATGTCTACCTGATGGCTTCTCCAGCTCTAATGACTGAGATTTTATTGCCTTACAGAGAATGGGAGGTACATCAATTTAATGTTCCAGAAAGACATATACTTTCATGAAATGATTATTTGTTTGTAAAAAGTAAAAGTCAAAATTCAAATACTTCTCTTTGAAAACTGTACAACTTCTTTGCCATTTGCTTAAAAACTGGAAAACTAAGCTTGTTGCTATGAATGTAGGTGATCACTGGGGTATAAAGAAGTTTCTGGCTCTACCTCACCTCCAAAAAATATTGCCTTTCTGGTTTTGATTTTGGTTTTTGGTTTGGTTTGGGGTTTTTTTGTTTTTGTTTTTGGTTTTTTTTTTTGGGTGGTGGTGTTTGTTTTGGTGCTTTTAGTTTGCTTGTTAGTTTTATTTTTACTTTTTTTATTTTGAAGCAAACTTTTACATTTCAGTACAAGCTCTGTCTCATTATTAGAGCATTTTCAGCATTCATACCAACTGAAACTTTCAGAGGGACCATTCTGATATGAATTTATCTCTCATGAGGCCAAGAATATGGGGTTGTTATAGTCCCTTTTCTACCATCACATCATCTGGAAGTTAATTGTCACTCAGTAAAGTCTTCCAGACTTTGTTTTTAACTCTTAAAACAAGGAAATAAATAAACAATCAAGCCCCACTGTCTAATGCAGGAACTATAAACATGTTAAGCCAAGACAAAATATACAGTAAATTACACACATGAGTAAATTTTGTGTTTATTTTTACACTGAAATTCAGCTTTTCTAAAAGTAAAACTCTGAGTTATATTATTCCAGCAGGCTCTGGCTTCTCCTTTGTCAATCCCTATCTCATATGTAAGAAAAATGTATTACTGTTTCTTTTGCCTTCTAAGCCTTTTTGCAATAGTTAATAATCCTTTCTTGAGGTACAGTTACCAAAAGTGGACACTAAACAAATAACAACTTCCACAGTGCATATAAATTCACTCCAATTTCTATTTGATGTTTCCCAGTGTATCCATAAGATAATAGAAGAACAGATGCACATGGTGAAAACCCTTGTTCCATTTATTATCTTTCAGGGCTGCTTCACCCTTCTTGAAGTCATTGCTTTCCAAATTATTGGTAGCCCTCTCATTCTACAGATATGACCTTTCTCCTTTTTCTAGGTGCATGGCCATGTATGTATTTGAATTAAAGCACAAATCATGAGGCCAGGTATCCATGGAGCATGATGATTTTGCCAAAATGATCTGTCTTTACTTCCTCCACCACCTGCTTTTGTGACATTTGTGAACTTTGTCAGTTCTTTTCATAAAGACATCAAAGAACAAAAGACTGGGAACTTACCTTAGGAATCATATGAGAAGTAGCCACATTAGTGAGTGACTTCCTGGTTTTAAACTTTATTTGTTTGTTTATTTTTCTTCCCGATTGACTGTTTCCATTCATCAAGCACTTTCTTCACAAATCTTCTAGGTTTATTTTTTGGCTAGAGTCCTGTTGCAAGTTTCAAATACCCTTCCTTCTTCCCTAGTATGAAATATATGATTTAGACACACCACAGAAACAAGAGAGCTCATACTTACCTGTGCTAACTAACCGGTTCTTTCATCAAAACTGATTCATTAACTAACTAAAGAAAATTCACAGGAGGTGAGCTGTATTTTTCCTAAACTGACAAAACCAATGAAATACAGGTGAATGGTTTCTTTTCAGATTTTTTTTTTTTTTCAGGTACATGTATATAAAACAAAGGATTGCTAAAAGTCAGCCTCAATGACTTTTTCTTAGTAAGAGGAAAACAGAAGTTGTTACAAATATCCAGGCTTTAGCAGTGTTTTATTATCATTGCTTTCCTCTAACTTATACTTTCTGTCTAGCACTGACTGTGAAAAGAGAATAAGGATTAGAAGATACTTGTCTTACTTCTACTAGGAGGAAAGTCTTTATTCTACATGAAGAATATTAAAATCAGAAAAAAAAATGGAAATGTTCAATCATCTTTGATTAAACTGAGTAGCATACCAACAGAAGGAAAATGAAAAAAATTATATGCCTTAGGCAGAAAATTAATTTGTACAGACTGAATGTCATTTTTCTATGAAGTATTCTGTTCTAAGTATTAAGATTTTACTTTGCATTTTACAGCAAAGCCTCCTGATTAACTGCAGGATTACAGAATGTTAAATTAAAATTTTTTAAGTTCTCAAAATACTCTTTGCTTAAATTGCATAATGAACATGATGAGATTCAATTGATCGGAAGAGCAAATCACAGATTATCTTAGTGATAAAGATTAAGACTTCCTACAATTACATGATGCTTCAGCAAATGCAGTGGTTGATCTGAGTTATAGATTACATACATAAGTTGACAGAACACCAAAAGCCTTTTTATGTACAGAATCACTTATCAAATTTACAAGCTGATCTAGTAGAAGAACCTATGATACACTGAACTAGTGCATTAGTAATACTTGAAAAAGCAGTTTAGAATTGCTGTCAGAATGAAAAGTGAAGAGCGGATTTATTTCAAGGTAAAATAAAAGATGCTATTCAAGATTACAGCATCAGGGAGCTAAGTACTGTACAAGCACAGAAAACTCCGTAATAGACTCAAAAAGATGAGCAGGAATGGCACTCATGGGTTTATATCAGTTGTTGGCACAGTGGAAGCTCAGAGGCAAGCACATATTTAGTTCAAATTTGTATAATTTTATATAAATACACCACAGTAATTCCTTCTTTAAATGACATCATCATATATATATATTTTTTTAAAGATAATACTATTATAATCTAGGCCTGGAATAACAATACATCCAAATCAGAATAATAATATGTATGGAATCAAGGCAAGAAATAGTATCATTTGAAAGTGCTTGCATTTAACATGATGGGTTTTGACTTACATTTCACTTTAATCCAGAATTAACAATGTTTGTGTTCTGAATTAATAAATCATGTTTTGGCAATTATCACAATCCCTTTATAGTTTTATTTCCACTGCAATACAGATTTACATTATCAAATGTAATTCTATATCAATATATTTGAACTGAAAGGAAAATTACAGTTTTGCAAATAGAGCCAGACTAATTTGAACCTGGGTTGCACTTTGTCTTACACCTTTCTAAAACTTTCTAAATTTTAAACTATAAAACTATTAGACAATTAAAACTAATTAATGAAGCTTTTTAAAAGTTCATTTACAGTTCAAATTTGTCCTCATTTCCTTCTCTATGAAAACATGCCAGCATAATTTTACTGCTATCTTTTGAGAGTGGAATCAAATTGAGTGTGCGTATTATTCATTTCTCAGTCCAATGGGGTATCAGGTATAGAGTCTTATCTCTGTCCTGTAAGTTTGTAATCACAGCAGATAAAAGGCATAACTAATGAGTTTTTACAAGGCAGCTGACTTTAGAAACTATAGCTCTGTGATATAACTGTATTGTTAAATTTACATACAATGGCAGAGAATTATATACTAGTTATAAAATAGTAAATTATTTTTTGTGGAAGTCCCACTGGAGGAGTAATAGATGAAACAATACTGTAAACTTTTGATAAAACACCTTTTAAAATATCACTATTGTTTCAAGCCCATGTACCAGTTCAAATCTAATTCTAATGCCTAACTGTTTCTGATTATCCAGGTTTAATCTTTGTCCCATTTACGGATGCAAGACAGACACAAGCAGGCACAGCATTAATCAATCAGCCTTAGGCATCCAGGCACAGTCACCATGTTTCTTTGATCCTCCAAGGTAAAAAAAGTATGAGTGTGTTTTACAAGAAAGCCAAACTCAGTTTCCTAAGAAACTAAAAGCATATTCTATAGAGTATTTACAGCCTCAGCCCATAATACTCAAATGAATCTGGTGAAGGAGCAAAAAAGACCACCAGATGGGAAAACTGAATACAACCATGATGTTGATAACAGTATAGAAAATAACCACATCTTTTGTCTCTGACCTTGAGGCTGAGCTGATCAGCTCAAATTACATCATGTGAAAGACAGCTAACTTATTTCACCTGTTTTAAGAGGATGATGACATCCAAACCATGTAACAGAAATGGTCTGTGTTTCATGCCAAGATCTTAAACTATGTTCATGCTGCCTTGCCCAAGCCCAAGCTACAAGAATCCTGGTGAGAAATTAATGATCTAGTCAGTCACGTGCCAGTGCTCAGCCTTGTTCCCTCACCCTTTTGACTCTACCACTGTTAAGTGTGAAAAATAAGGCACAAGGCAATTTGTCTCAGCAATGAATGCACATTTGTAGCTCAAAGGAACCAGTAAAGCCTTTTTCTTGTTTAGACCATCACAGCAGCTTTCAGATATCTGGATGAACCAAAAAGATACTAGGTCAAGCTATAGTAATTTGAAACACTATAAAATTATTCCTGGAGTCTGAAAGGAAGAGAAATAGTAGCAAACAGAATTTGATTTAGTGGTGTGGGCTGTTTTCTAACCTATCCATTCATCTTTTGTCACTGCTTTGGAGCTAGTTACACTTTTTGTACTTTGACTTCTCCTTCCAGAATTCTTTCCAGTGGTCAGCTGAATTTCTAGGTCTTGATTATCTTGAAATGAAATCTTTTGAATTTTTTATATCCAGCTGGAATGGTGCCTATATGTCAACAGATTGTCACCTTCTTTCTGGGTTACAGGCAACTTGTACCTCTGTTTTCAGCAGCAAAGACAAGTGAACTTCATGAAAGGCCCTTGAAAAATGATTTATTTAACAGATGTAATAAAGTTCTACTGTAAAAATTGTTAAAAAGCAATCCCCCAGTCAAAAGCCTTCAGACGTGTTTAGTCTCACTTAGGTCTATATTACAATCCAATTTAAACTGGATAAATTTTTTTCCCAGATTTCAAGAATTTTCATATACAGCAGGCTGTTTCCATCTCTTTCTGGATGTGTGAGTTTTTCACTCTTCTTCTTTCCCTGAATACTGCCATGGATTTTCATTTCAAACCCTGTAGGAATTGTTTTCATCCAAGGGCAGGACTAATCAGGATGAATACAGACATCTAAATTTCAACTAGTTGTCTAGATTTTTGATAATGCCAATAATCTTTTCTTGTGATGCATCTCATACCAAAATAAGTGTCTAAATAAGACAGATAAATCATGTTCTAAGACAGTCTATTTCTCTCTGTTACCTACAAAAGGACATCAGTCCAGATGAATAGAGCTACGTCTGCCCTGGTGAATCTCCTTGCAAGCATTTTCTGGGTTAGTGCACTATTAGCCAATCCAGTTTTTCACATTGGAAGAGGTATGGGAGCAGGAAATGAAAACCATGAGGGCATCAACTGTTAGCTATGTGTGATGGTGGCTACTCAACCTTGTTATCCCAAAAGATGCCATATGCTGAACTTTTTAAAAAAAATAGTCCTAAAACTATTACAGAAAGCTATAGTACCATTAAAGGAAAAACAAAGAGCATTCTACTAGTTTTCACAGACTACTTCATTGTTCTGCATTGGGCTATGACACCACAATTCTGATGTTGATGGGAGTTCTAAGATTTCCAAGTCATATTTGAGAGGAAGAGGTAAAAATTAACCGTCTGTAACAGCAAGAATGAGAGACAATGAAAACTATGGTTACAAAACTCTCAGAGCCAAACTCACAGGCTGTATCCAAAAGCAAAGGTGGCCCTTGACAGTTTCCTTTTTTACTAGTTTTCACAGCTGCAATGTTTATGTCATAACGAGATCCCAGCCATAATTGTCAAAGAAAATCTGCAGCTAAGTTTTTGTTGTTGGGATTTCAGCCCTGGTTTTCAGACGTTTGGATAGATTTTCATTGCTCCATTTCTTTTACTCTTCTGTAGTGAACAAAAAAAAAAAAAAAAAAAAGGGCTGCTGGGTAATTAGTTCTTGACTCAAAGTGTGCTGCAGTTTAATATCAACCTGTCAGAGAAGAAATCACTACTCACGAAACAGGAACTCAAAAGATCTCTTAGGTCTTATTTTGGTTTGTTGCTGTTTGTGGTTTTTTTGTTGGGTTTCTTTGGTTTTGTGTTTTGTGGGGGTTTCAGTTTCTAGTTGTTTGGGTTTTTTTTTCTTTTTTTTTGGGCCCAGTTTTCATAAATACTAAGCAGTTTCAGTTCTTAGAGAAGCCAGGCCTTTGAGTGAATACATGCTACAAAACGCCAGATCATGCTGCAAAAAGGATGCTGAAACATGAATATGATATACAAAAGGAGGGAAATAGCTTTGTACTGAAATTTCTCATTTTCCAGGAAGATCCACATGCATTTGACAATAAGGAAGGCTAATGTCATTAGTGTAATACTTTGATAGGGAAGTAAAATCAGCTCTTTGACATTTGAACATACATGGCTAAACACTTTACATTTTAAGGAATGTACTTGTAACTATTTCAATTAATCTTTCTGTTACATCATATAGACGTGGAAGGAGTGGGCAATATTAGGCTACTTTATATATTAGTAATACCGTGTAGCAAACTTTAGAGAAGCAGTTTCCAAAGTCAACAGATGTTTTCTCTTTGGCTGCTTTCAGGCATGTTTTTTACATGTAGAGCACTGGAATCAGTCAAGCTACTCATCGTAAGTGAATTATGTCCTTAAATACTTGGATTTTTCAGAATTCATGGGATAAGTGCAGTGCAAATTGGGTCCTTGGTTCACGAGAACAACCCATTGATTTCTTGTCTTTTTTTCATAATAAATTATAATAGATTGCACATGCAGAAAAAGGAAGTGTTTTGAGGCAGAAACTTTCTGCATGACCTCAAGTATGATCTTCATTCTCCCTTATCTCATATCCCTTTTAATTAACGAAGAAATGTAGCTAGTGTCATTTGCTTAACTGAATAAATACACTCTGTGAGACAGATTAGGAAGGCTGAATCACAGGAAAATATATAGAAGCTTCTACATGAAGAAGTTGAATTTGTCAAAGGTTCGTCAGAATGATCCTAGGAGGACAGCTTCAGTTTCATCTTCAGTTTCATCCTCCTTGTATCTACAAATCCAAAGTTCATATGCTTTTTTCGACTAGTTTCAAGCTTGAACAAATAAACTTTTCTTCTCTATCTTAGTAACTGTGGCTCATAGCTTAACATTAATTAGTCATTAATAATACCAATAGGTACAAGCAGTTCCCATTTCTATGAGCTTATTTCTCTGTTTCTAGTCCTTCTGTCAAAATTATCACTTTTTCTCAAGCCTTTTCTCAAAAGTCTCTGTGGTCCTTTAACAAATTGAAAATCTATTTCCTCGAAGTAATGATTCAATTTTCCAAGTCTGCTTTTAATATACCTCTGAAATGTTCTCATTATGTGTTTTTTCTAATCCTCCTGGTAGCCATCTGCCATAGTTATAATTATGGATTCCAGTATGTCTTTAAATTTTAAAGAGGGCTAGAAATAAAACCTCTACTTACTCAAGTTTTCAGTATTGTGTTTCTAGCATCACAGTTCCTTAAGATGAGATTGAAATAAATTAGAAAATATACAGATCTATATTAGAAGGTTGTATTTGTTCCTGTGAACTGTCTAAAACTGTTAACAGATAGAAATCACTTGCTGCAAATTTAAAGTTTATTCTTTATAAAAGCTTACAAATAACTTCATATTTATTGTGCCATTCTGTTCTAGATTTCTCTGCAATACTTAATTCTTCTCCTAGTAGCTGATGCAGTGCTGAGTTTTGGATTTAGTATGAGAATAATGTTAACAACACATTGATATTTTAGATAAGCACTAATAGTGCTCAGTAGTACTTATCCTAGTCAAGAGTTTTCAGTTTCCTATGCTATGACAGCAAGGAGGTGCACAAGAAGCTGGGAGGAAGCATAACCAGGACAGTTGAGTCAAACAAATCAAAGGTATATTCCTTAATATGTTCCTTATCAAAGGACATGATACTCAGTATATAAACCTGTGGGTGCTGGCTGAGAGGTGGACTGATTGCTCCTCAGGGACTAACTGAACATCAACTAGTAGTTGGTGAGCAACTTCATTGTGAATCACTTCTATTCCTTGGGTTTTATTTCTCTTCATTACCTTCCTTTTCATTCCTATTATCATTATATTTTACTTAATTTATTAAATTGTTTTTAATTGAACAGTTTTATGTTTTTTCCCCAGTTCTCTTCACCATTCCATCAGGGAGGAGAGGAACGAGTGAGCAACGGGCTATGTGGTATTTAGTTGCTGGCTGGGATTAATTCACAACACACCCCTGAGGAATTTGTTTATTTATAAGCATTTTTTTCCCCTATCCTCTGGCCATAACAACTGCTGGTGTGAATTCTAGTCAGGTGTGGCTGGATAACAAAGTGGTTACCTCCAAACTAAGTTGTCAGCAAACAAAACTTTAGTTCATTGTACTTTCATTTACCATTCATTCCTCTTTTAAGCTTTCCCATGTCTAGCTATCTTCATTTTTCATTACCTTCCTGAATAACATTGTCCTTCTTAAATTTGTTAATCTCTTTCCTCAGTGATCAACTTGGATCATAATTAGAATTAATTTCCAGTCAATATACACTGAACTTTTATATTTTCTTCTTTTTTTTCTCCTTTAGTATCCTAATAAGCTAGGATATCATGCATGTCAGTCCCCTTAGAGACCACAGATATCGCTAAAATATGCAATTAGACACTGAGATTATGTATGTAAATTCATTTCAATTATATTGAGAGGGAATTGTCCAGGCCTCAGAATAATAACATTTTGGTGACTTATGTTAAACAGTTTTTGTGGAAAGAGTAAAAATTTAGAGAGGCTGAATAATTATGATTAAAATATTTCCAGATAGAGTATATTTGGATGAATGTCTGATGGTAACTAGGAAAAGTCACTAGTTAGGAACTATAAAATATAGTAGTACATTCAGGTGTAGTAGTACATTCAGACAAAACAACATATACAAAGCTAATGACTATTTAGCTAAGTAGTTTAGTCATGTAAACAATTTATCTTGAAATTAAACAGGAAATACTGTGGTAGTTGATCTATGGCTTCATATTATTTAGTGATTTAGACATTCTTCTGCAGGAAAGCATCCATCAAAGCAGATCAGCACACATGTAACAAAAAACCCAAACCAAACCAAAACAAAACAAAGAATTTACTGATTAAAAAGTAACAGGCATCAAGATAACCAACAGGGAAAACAACTATAAACTTCTGAGTTGCTTTTGGATCTTTTTTTAACTAATGGGAATGACAAAAGCCATGCTATACTCTAACTCTCAGTACCTTCTGGAGAAAGAACTAACTCACACTTGCAACAAGATAACATTCCATTTACTCAAGATTTTAAAAATAGTTCAAGACCTTTGCTAGCAGGAAGTAAAAGAGAAAACTCCTCAGGTTTCTAAAACTGCACCATACTGCAGGCACCTAAGGGTTTTCATCTATTATATTGACCCTGCTCAACTAAAAGTACTTCACATTTTCCTGAATTCATTTAAGCACTAAAAAATTGCCATGCCAGTAAACACATAGAGTCAAGATGTTTGTTTTATTCAAGTTCTGCACAGAAAAGGTGGTATTTGTACAGCAAAATATATTAACTACACCTAATGTCAACACCTATTAACTAACCATTGGTTAGTCTCTTTCTTCTTTCATCTTAAAGATATAGCTACCTTTAAATTCACTATGGATGCTCTGATGGTAAGGGGCTTGTTTGGATAAGGGCTTCTTTAGCTAGGAGTTGTGGGCTTTCCCATTATAATGATAATATAATGAGGTAAGTTCAACATTTGGGCATCAGTTTGGGAGGCTTTACTGACTTTATCACATGATGTCAATTCTCAAGGTCTAGTGTTTTAGGAAATTGGCATTTCATCCTTGATAAGGTTTCACTGGAACCAGTTATAGAATCAAAGCATCACTGGGGTTGGAAAAGACCTCTGAGATCAAGTCCAGTCACTGACATAACACCACCATAGTCACTGAACCATGTCCCAGAATGCCATGTCAACACATTTTTGAACACCTGCAGGAACAGTGACTTCCATTGAATGTGTGATGGGATCTCTGCAGAAGCTAGAAGATGGCAGAGCCACTGTCAGCACACTTATTTTAAGGTAGACAGTATTAGCGTAACTTCCTCAATTCCTCCTTCTGAGACCATTTTATTCTAAAGTAAGTAATGTCAGCTTAACTTTAAGCAATCAGTCATCTATGACCAACATCTACTAACCTCAACCATCATCTTGAGTAATACTTGCATCGTTGCTATGAGATTACCTACACATTAAGCCTTACAATTATTTGATGCAATAAATGTACAAAGCATAATCTATGTCTATTTGAAAGCATAATCTATATTTGTATGATAATGAACTTCGATAAGATTTGCACCAAAAAAAAGAGGAAAATAGGTGGTAAATAGTTTGGGTTTTTTAAAATTATTTTACTTTTTTACTATGGATGTACATTTGACTTATTTCCATGTTCTTTTAGTCATAACCTCTTTAAATGTTCTCAGGTGGTCAAGTTGAAACAATTTTAGGCAATTCATTTTGAGAGGTCACACTGTTGGTACTGATTTGTTTTTGCCTTGGAAAGTGCTAAATCACCTCTGAACATGCAGATAATCATCATCCTTATCCGAAATATTTAATAACCATTAGAAAAGGAATGCAGCTTAAAGAAATTGGAGAGCTACTTCCCTGACCACTTTTTCCTGTTTGAGAAAAGTTACCCTACAAAGTGTGTCTTGGCATGTTTCAAACAGGATATTTATCTTTTGAAAATAGTTATTGATTTTTAGTTTGTAACCTAAGACTAATTAAATAGGTCTGATTTTCTGAGTAAAGCCCTCTCAGGTTAATGGGGAAAAGGATGTTTCATTGACTAAGATGCTATGTGTGGCTTTGGAAAATGTATTATTTTCTTTCTAATAAACATTTCTTTTATGACCTTGGAAATTCAGTACTAGAATTGCAGAGCAATGTAGTCACTTAGGGATGCAGTTAGGATCTAGGAATGGTAATTTGTTTATTCTTTGCAATACTGAAGAGCAATTAGGGCTGTTTTACTGTTGAATAAAAACGATCTCCATGCTGTAACTCATCTACACAGGAATTTATACCACTGAAGTAGCCAGCACCTGGTCAAAAGCTTTGACAGAAGAACATTTAATTCCACTATGTTAAATTGGCACACTTTTGGCCTTGGGCAAGCCTTATTTTCCCAGGCTGTTTCCAAATGCAGTTTTGGAATTGAAGGGAGTAGAAAACCATTCTCTTGAGGCACTTTGGAAGCAAAAATCCTGTTTGGGAGAAAAAAAGCCCCAGACAGAGGCAGAGAACACGCCAAAACAGCCCTCTGGCCCTGATGCCAATTTACTATCATGTAGATCTAGTCCTTTCCTGATGAAACTATAGCCATTTGGCCAACGTTGTCAAGAAGAAAAATGATGCAAGAGTAACAGGCAAGATCTTGGGAGTGGACACAGCTGAGCTAGCTGACCCAAACTGGCCAAAGGGTTATTCCACGCCATATGATGTCAGCTCAGAAATAAGAACAAAGTAAAAGAAGTAAGGGGGGAGGGATTCATCCATGCTGCCTGTCCTCCAAAGGAACCACTAAGCATAGAGAACCCTGCTTTCTGAGACTGACCATCGTCCTGCTGATGGGAAGCAGAGATTAACATCTCTCTCTGATTTTGCTTCCGTGCAGTCTATCGCTTGTGCTTATAATTATTATTATTATTAAATTGCTTCTTCCCTGTCCAGCTAAGAAGGGGAGCAGCTTTGGTGGGCATTTGCCCCCTAGCCAGGGCCAAACCATCACAGAACGATACAATTTATTCTCTGACTTTTGGAAATTGATCTTGAACACAAACTCCGTTAGGCAAAACATGACAAGAATAGAGGTGAATGTTTAACTGACGTAAAGCTTTGGAAGTCTTTAATGTCTCATAGTGGTTTTTGTCATTACAACCATGTTGAAAGACACATTTAGGGTTTAGGTTTCAGGATATATTTCAGGTTAATCAAAACCTATCATAACAAAATCTCTAGATGAATGTCAATCCACGGGACAATTCAGCTGCATCAGAGGTGGTTTCAATAGGTGTCAGAAAGCAGAAGTTACAGACCATCATGCACCCTAATAAGTTTTAGTTCATGAGGTTATTTTAAACTATTGAAATCAAACCCAGCTAGCTATATGGTAACCAGAGAATTAAGTTCAAAGTGCACAGATAATTCTGTTTTCACAGACCATCTTGCTCTATATGTCTGTCTACTAATACTAGCCTGACATCAGATTTTAACTATCAGTTTGATGTCTAAAACACGAAAAATATCAATTTCTCATTGCTGTGAGTAGTGTTGACTCCAAATGTTATTACATTTTCCTCATAAGCCCGTAGTGGGGAAATACATTCTTTCAAACAGAGTCACTCTATAACTTTATATTAAAATAAATAAACAAAAAACAAAAATCAAGGATATACTGACAAAAATCGATTTTTTTTCTGAGGGAAAACATGAAATAATATTTTTTGAATGCATGCTTTTGAAAGAATTAGAGATTTAATTTAAAAGCATCTAATGGAATATTTTATCATAATCACAACATAAATGCAGTTCCAGCAAATGTGATTATCTTCTAATGTAGTCACATTGGAAATAGCCAAAGGATACTAACTAGTTTGTCTCTTCCCAAAGTCTAGGATCATGTTAAACATCTAAAACTTCAGTACTAGGATCATTTGTGCCTCCTAAAACAGAAGTAGAAAATCTTTTTGTACTACACCTGCATGCTCACAAAACAGCTACCTGCTCCTAAAGGCTATGACAGTGGCAAATTTACCTAGCCATAAAACAGGTAGGGGCTTGTTGCTATTTGATCTCACAGCTGTCTGGTAGGTGTGCATAAAGTTGATCTCTTGCACTACAAAATGGTCACATCAAGACTATTCATTCCCTTCAGTAATGAACTACATACGGTGCACACAAAAATCTTCGATGACATTGAAATTGAGTTGGGTCACCTTGCCTTTTGATACCAAAATACAAAACTTATGTTAAAAAAGGGCATGTAGGTCTGAACTTGCCCTCTGTTTAATTAGCTCAGAATCCTTTTTTTATCAAGTAAGGATGTGCCAGCCACCAGGATCACAACTGCACATTGTTGAATTGGATGACCTTTGAGGTCTCTTCTAACCAGATATTCTGTAATTCCTGTGTGATTGAAGCCAATCAGACATATCTTGCCATCTTTAGCCTTTGCAAACTAACATATGGTGATGAAGGCAACTGCTCAAAAACTGTTGCTATTGTGCCTACAGAGTCTGTGTAGAACAATTAGCTTTTAGACCAAATTAATTTACTTTTTGACTTTAGTCGTCTTTAGACAAAGTTTATTCTTGGGAAGTCAGCTTTGTCCAAGATTCCCACCTGCTTACACACTGCTTAATCATATTCTAAGCTTTGAGTATTTTCCTGTAATGTGAAACTGCTCTTTAATAGTCTCAATTTTACTATTCTTTGCAGATCCATCCCACAGTGAAATAAATTAAAGAAAACAAATCAATACTCTCACATCCCTCTATACATAGAAAGGCTGCTCATTAAAAAAGATTATGGACTATTAATCTGATGATTCTGTAGTTCTACAAGACAGAATAGGAAAGAAGAAAATGTTAAATAAAGTACTTCTGTCTTTTCTTTGATGTTAATGGGTTTTGTTGTGATAATGATCTTTTAAAGACTACAGTCTCTGACATGTGAATGACTTTTCCTAGTCTTGGAAAGATTCCACAGTAATTTTAACAAGACCTTTATATGTTAAAAGTAATAGACTTTGCTGTACATTTCAGAATAAGTAATTTTTGAGTTAAAATGATATAGCTAGAAAATATTTTTTTTAATTTTCTGTTCCTATGACATTTTTTTGACCTTTCACATTTACACTGAATCTCTCTTGTTGCTTTGTCATAAAGCTCCCTTCTTGCAAACGCTGTAGATCCATCCACCTAATAGAAGTTCAAATTACGGATGCTTTTTGAAAGCATAAGCTGGAGCATAATGGTAGTTCCGTTGGAGCATATTTTGATTGTAAGATGCAAAGTAACTGGTCTCATATCAATTTCCATTGGTAACTTTCTTGTTGTCTATAAACCTTAGGGAAAAAAAAAAGACTACAAAATTTAAAAGTCAGTAACAACAAGGAAGCCTTTGTGACATGAAATGCTTCTCAAAGTGTCTCAACAGCTGTTTTATCTTTCTGTGAAACATGCACTCTATCTTGTACTTCCCCTGAAATCTATATTTATTCTGTATAGAATTTGTATGTCATAGTAATACATTCTGGAATAACATTGTTTTGTACTCCATTTGCTTTTTTATCTTTTGTAAGAAAAAAAAAGTATGTGTCATTTCAAACTTTATTACAAGGACAAGTCTCTTGAAATGCTATTTTTGTACCAGTGGAGAAAAACATGAGCTTTAAAAGATGGATATATATTGCAAAATAGAGGAGTGCATGTTTTCTAAATCTTGTTCCACTTCATTGACCTTCAGTCATTTATTTTTCAATCTCACTTTTACTTCTTGAGAGTCACTATTAAAGAGATTCATGATGAATAATAGAGATTGCATGCTCACTGTAATGTTTTTATGGATAAACTTTGCTTTATATGCAACTACCTAATTTACTGAAGTAGTTGTAATGAAAAACTGTATCTACATTACTCAGATGGCTACTTTGAAGTAACACTTCACAGTTATCCCCTTTAAACCCATTTAGAACATGGTATCCCTTAGTAAAATGCTAACTGAATAGGTTAGAAAATCTACAATAAATTAAAAAAAATACAATAAGTGTTAGTGAACCTGCTAGTACAAATTTATACTCCACACAGCTGGAAATATTCCCATCTGCATTTGACAGCTCAGTAGGTCAGGCACTAGCTTGAAGCATGCAATTTAAACTTGTCAGTTTTGGGGTTTGGAATTGTCTTTTACTATACATTTGTATAGTACCTTGGCGACCTTGATATACTCCCACAAAACTGGTAACACTAATAGATAATGGCATCAAGAATTCTGAAAGGGCATAGGGAAATATTTATGAACACAATTCTGTAGTCTGAGATTTCACATTCAACAGTAAAGTCTTATACCATGATAGGTAATCATTCATTCCCATTTTCATGCATTGTGTGCCGTGTCATTGCAGCATGGCTATTTGTAAGATGAGATGACAGACCAGACTAGAAACTAAGTCAGTTAGGGGTTTTGAGGCATTTTGTCCTAACAGAACCACAGAAATTTGCTGAGGACAAGGACAAGGACAATGCGATTGATCACACCCTTGGCAGGTTTGCAGATGACACCAAGAGGAGTGTGTGGTTGATACTCCAACTATCCCAAGAGAAGGGATGTCGTTCAGAAGGAGCTTGACAGATTAGAGAGATGAGCTCCTGTGAACACCTTGAAGTTCAAAATGGCCAAGTGTAAGGTCTTGCATATGGGTTGGGGCAAGTTCAAATATGGATACAGTTTAGCATTGAGAGTGGACTCAAAGCAGCCCTGTGGAATGCTTGAGGATACTTGTTCTAGCCATCAACTTGTTCTAGCAGCCCAGAAAGCAAATTATACCCTGGACTGCAGCAAGGTAAGTGCAGCCAACATATCAAGGAAGGCTACTGTTGCCCTCTACTCCACTCTGGGACAACTCACATGGAGTACTGAGTTGAGCTCTGGGGCCTGCAGTTTGAGAAAGACATGGATGTGCCTGAGCAGGCCCAGGGTGGGGCTGAGAAGATGACCAAGGGACAGGAGCACCTCCCCTATGAAGACAGGATGAAAGAGTTGTAGTTGTTTAGCCTAGACTAGAGAAGTCTTCAGGGAGACTTTACTACAACCTTCCAGTGCTGAAACGGAGTCCTACAAGAAAGATGCAGAGGGATTCTTTATCAAGAGCATGAAAGAGGGATGATTTAGGTTAGATACTAGGAAGAAATTCTTTGTGAGAATGGTGAGACACTAGAACAGGTTGCCCAGAGAAATCCCATCAGTAATTTTTGCCATAAGTCAAGTTAAAATACATCTCAATGTCATCTAAACAAACTTCTTAAAGCAGCATGCCTATTTTGAAGCTCACACAGAAATTACTTTGTATACTACTGAAATATATTATCCCTCTGACTTACATGGCTTAACAGTCCATAGAAACAATGTTCAGCATTTTAGAATAAGTAAATATAATTTTGTCAGCTGAATATTTGAGGTAAGATGGGTATGGAGAAGCAAATTAATATTTTGTTAAATGACTTCAGCTAACACAGTCATAATTTCAAAGATGAGGCATTATTTCACAACTGAAAAAAAAGGTAAGAACCTTCACCTTCAGATCCTTAAATTTTTTCCAGTCCTAGTTACTTACTTTACCTTCATCTTCTCACTTACCTTTAAGAGTATTCTTATTGTATATGTCAACACAGAAGTACTGACGACATATTCAAAGCATTTTTTAAATAAGCCAGTATTAAATTTACTGAGTTTCTTCTCAAGGATTATTTTTAATTATTTGTGGAATTAACTGCAGCAGTCTTAGTATCTGTAATTTACTTATTTAAAATTATTATTTCAATGTCTACTTTATCAGAAAGGACACTGCAGAATTCCTCCTTTGGCTTTTTAGTCCAACCCTTAAAAGCTGGACTCAGGCAAAAACCTGAACATGGACCTGCTCCTCAAGGAAAGAAAAAGTCAAAAGTGAAGGTAAAATTATAACTCCATTCAAGTGAATATCAAAGTTCTCATTGACTTTGATGGGGCTAGAGTTTCATGCTGAGTATGGAATTACAGATTTATTTTCCTGAAAATGAAAATACATCCCTCTTTCTTATGTCATTTCACTGTGTAAAGACAGTATCTCTATAGATTATAGACAAACTGCTCTTATCCTTCAAATACTTAATGAAAACACATTTCAGTGACAGAAAAGCAATTTCCAGAAAATCAGTACTGTATGGTATCATAAGCTCTACATTTAGTAATAAGCAAGTTAAACTGCAGAGAATAATGGCTGTGCTAAAGCACAGGCTAATAAAAGTTTGTGCATTTGCTCCTAACTTGTGACAAGGAGGGATGTAAGTATTTTTAAATATAAGAAGTTTCTGTTTTGTGATTTCCATGTAAGATGGCTGGTAAAAGACATGTCATAGTTTTCCTTTCCTGTGTTAGGTATAACCCCAAGGCTCCCTGCATCTTGGTATGGGGAGCTGAGCAATACTTTCTTCAGCTTTTCCAATGACTTGATTGGGATGCTGTCAAAAATTCCCCAATATCTAGGACTTTAGATCACAGGGGATGGCACAAAAAGAGGAAAATTTTATGTTAGAAACATGAGAGAAGAAGTAATAAATGTATAAGTATTAAAAGTTATGTTTGTCCACTGTATTTTCTCTTTGATAGTGTTCAAAATTTCTGCACACTTGATTTTTATGGTGTAAGTTCCAATAGAAAACAGTAATGCTGAAGCTAATAAGAAAGGACTTTTATAACAATGCAATTGTAATTTTACAGTGTTGTATCTGGAAGAATCTTTACATAGAATCTTTTTGAAAGATGTTCCACTTAAATGAAAAAGGTAAAAAGTAAGTTAAAGTTAAATAAAATTTGTCAAAATTAGAAGACATCCCCCAATGAATATTATCTCAAGTAAACTGAATAAATAGGCTGGCTCATAAAATTGGAAAAGTAAAATTGAAATTAAATTAGACTCCAAAAGAAAAAAAAAAAAGGTGGAAAACAAGGATAACTTAAAGTACATATCTTATGCAAATGTCTGAAAAAATATAGAAGGATCTAAATATAGAGAAAATAACCCACAGAAAATTCTACTTATCTGTACTGGGAAACAGCTGATGTTTTAACAAAATGCTTGAGGGAATAAAGTTTTCATATACATATATATTTTGCAAGAATTTTCAAATTTCCAGTTTAATTTTTTTAAAGGCTTTATGACAACTTTACAAAGTATGAACTTTCTACACAAATACAACAGTTTCATAGCCTCTATGGTTTGCACAAATGATGCAACTAGTAGCTAGTTAGAAAGTAGCTGCTCTTATCACAGTATGTTGGGGACTTTGAATTGCCCTCTTTTTTATTATCTCGTGCTACCAATAGAAGAATAGAAAACCTGTTTAAAATAATCATTCTCAGTAATGCCTGCAACACAATAAGAAACGATGAGCAAAACTGAAATATAGAAAATTCCCTCCGAACACGAGGGGAAAAAAACAAAAATTAAACACCAAAACTGTAAGGTTTCAAATGAAAATCTAATGAAATATCCGTCCCATTTCATCTTTTTTTCAAGGGATTTGACTAGTTCAAATTTAAGACATTCAGGCAAGAGATCTTCCTTCACTGTTATCTGATGAATACTCCACTATTCAAACTGATCTCACTGACAGAGCATGTCTTAAGTCAAGTAGCTCAACGGTTTGTTTTTGGGTTTTGGGTTGTTTGGGGGTTTTTTGGGGGTTTTTTTGGTGGTGGTGGTTTTTGTTTGTTTGCTTTGTTGTGGGGTTTTTTCATTTGTGGTTGGGGATTTATTATTATTATTACTATTACTATTATTATTATTATTATTTTCAGATGGTTCTCCTAAAAGTACTGCCTGCACTATCCTATTCTCTTCCTTTAGCTTTCAAACAATTGCATGCTGTTACTCTAAGCAAAATAAATATTCCCAAAAAGATATGCTTAGGAGCCTGTTCCAATCTTCAACAACCCTTTTGAGGTTTTTCCAAATGTCTTAACTTAAACCTACCCTGGTATATCTTGATGCCATTTCCTCTTGTCCTATCATTTGTGACTTGTGAGAAGAGACCAGCACCCACCCCTCTACAGCCTCCTTTCTGATAGTTGTAGAGAGTGATAAGGTCTCACCTCAGTCCCTTTATCTTCAGAGTAAACTCCCTCAGACTAAGATCCTGCATCTGGTTCTCATAAAACTTACTCTCAAGACTCTTCAGCATCTTTGTTGTCTTTCTCTAGATATCCTCAGAAATAAGATTTAGTAAGGCAGGACAGACCACAGTAATGAGGAGTAGTTTAGACAGAAAACCATGCTGATCAGCTGCTGGTTTACACCCAGCCAGCCTCTTTTGTCCCTCTTCTCTCTAATCTCCCATGCTTGTTCTTCTCTGATTCACTTCCCTCCTTCTGGTCTTTAGCTCTTACGTTTCTTTGTCTTTAAACCTTACAACATCTCATTTCAACATTCCATAATAGGTTTTGCACAAGCCCACGTGCATGCCTTCGCAAATATCTTGTAATAAGTAGGTGCTTTCCCAGGACACCCATAATGATCTTGTTTCCCCTGTTCTGTCAGAAGTGAAGTTCAAGCTGAACCTTACAAATGCTACACATAAGCCAATTTTTCAATGGTCCAGACACCAGCAATCTGAGAGTTCTCATCTCTGTTATTTCCATTTATTAGGGTTTAGTTTTATTAGTTTACTTTACTTTTATTCAAGTTTTTTTTTTTTTTTTGTGTGTGTGTGGAATAGCTTCTAACTAGATATCCTTATAGTTGAAGATAATATGTATATATGAACATATATAAATATCTTATTTGGAATCCAGTATGAATTT
Organism: Indicator maculatus; assembly: GCA_013399975.1. NCBI lineage: Eukaryota > Metazoa > Chordata > Aves > Piciformes > Indicatoridae > Indicator > Indicator maculatus. Next base: position 1,775,666 of record VXBD01014355.1, read on the forward strand.
ACAGAAATAGCACTGGCAAAAAAACAACAGCTGTGAAACACACAGAGGAATAGATGGGGAATGAGTAATCTTTCTCACTCAGTGATAGGAGAATGCATGCTCCTGAATACTACTTATAGGAAAACACTAGGCACTCTGTAATATAAAGTTTTCTGACTTTCTAGGGGTATACTCTTTAATCTATTTTCATAAGTAAAGGCCACTGTTTCATACCTTAATTAACTTTCAGTTAGTAGAAGAAGGTTAAATGAAATTTCATAATCCCACAATATATGTGAATAGATTTACAAAAAAAAAAAATGCACACTCTGATAGATGAATATTGCTGTACATTTCAACAATTCTCTCCAATGTCCCTTGTAAAATCTATTGGTGTCATTGATCTTGTATAAATCTTAGCCCAAGGAAATGAAGGGAACTTAAAAGAAAGGAAATAAAACATACATCTATACATTTATTAAAATAAAATAAAATACAGAAATATTTATCAGGCTTGACAGAATCCTTTTCTATAAAAAATGAAGACCTTCAGATAAAATGATCATTTTCCATCTGACACCAGATAATCATAAATTTCCAGAATGAGGCAACATATAAAAAAAAAATTACCTAGGTTGAAATTTTATTTTTTCACCTGAAGTTATAGTTCTGCAGCCTATAATATAGGCAAAAATGTTTTACTGTAAGATTCGTACATGGATCACTCAAAATAACAACCTGGGCAATGTGTTTAAATTTCTAGTAAAAATTTCTCTGATTCATTTTTTTTCTGCCCATATTAGCTAATAAAAAAATATTGTAAGGTTTGAGAAATAAATATGGAATTAAAAACACAGTAAGCAAGTAATTATGTTTGCAGCCTACAAACATAAGGACAGTCATGTATCTAGCAAACAGGAAGATATATAGTAGCAAATTGTTTCAAGATATTTTAAATTACCAGTGAAACATATCTATCAATAATGCTAGTATTTCTTATTCATTGGGAAAAAAGTAAGCAAAAACTAAGTTCCTATTTTCCCATCTATTTTTTTTTTGTAGCATAAACTGAAGAGAGTGATAACTGCAAGTCTGAAAAAGAAACAAGGTGGTAGGAAGGAAGAACTTTATACAAAATGATACTACAGTTACCATTGCAAAGGAAAGGAGACCAGCTGGGTTAACCTGGTATTAAAGAAGGACTCTAAAAATCTGGTACTATTCCAAATTCTGCTCCGAGTTGTTGTGGCTTTGAACGAGTCACTTCCCTCAGAGCATTGGTTTCTCCATATGCAGACTGCAGATGCTCTCTTAGGTCTCATGTGTTGAGGTTCACAGATGGAAGAAGTATTGACATAATATTAATAATCTTTTTTCACAAGTGCTTTATTGCAGCCATATGTAAACTGTTGCCAAGTGACTGACTGATGGGTTATAGCTGTTTAAGACTGACAGCAGGGCCCAGAAACATCCAACCAACCATATGAAAGAAATTCTTATTGCTAAATTATAAATAATTCCTGCAAAATATTTAGGGATATTTTGTGTGAAATCTATGCTGGGAATATCCTGTTCTAAAAGGATATTCCTCAGAGCATTTCTACTATGCTCACCTTAGAGCAACATGTATAACACACAGATGTGTGAGAAAAAAAAGTGGGCATTACTGAATGCTTCTTTCATCTGCAGAAGTTGTAAACAGATGGGGCAAACATGACCCCCATCAGATGCTGAAAAACTGTAGAATTCATCAACTGCTTAGAATTTTGAAAGGAAGGAAAAAAACAACAACAAAAAAGAAATATTTCTTTTATTATATATTTTTCCCTAAAGTAAATAAATTCTCTTTCACATATTATATTCCTCTTACACAGTTCACTATATATGAAGTGTCAACAGCTTTTGACACTGTTCATGCATGGAGCAGTCCCAGTCTGATAAAAAATAGACTCTGCCTAAAAGTGACCTCGAAATGTTACATGACTGGCCCTCTAGTTCACAGCAGATTCTGCTTACGACAGATGCTTGCTGAACCTATTCTTAAAGACCTCCCATGACAGAGATTTCAAAAACACCTCTGCACTTTGGTGACCATTTGCTATAAGAAAAATCTCTTTATGCAGAACTCATATGGTAAAAGTCTGGGATACCTAGTCAAAATGGAAATACAAAGTTAATATGTGGAGAATAATTTGAGGCAAGACAGAAATTATTTCAACACTTAATTTTGTGAGATTCTTATGTAAATTTGGCCCAAAAATGCAATTTATTGACTAAGCATATGCACAACCAGTATATGGAAAAGACCTTATTTGTATTTACCCATTTACAATAAACTATTTTTACTAAAAAGGAAGAAAAGATACATTTTAAGAAATCTCATTACTTTTATTATCCTCTCAGGAAAGAAGCCCGTATTACATTCTATAAACTTAAAAAGTATTAATCTTTTCTTTAATAGTAAACATCATGCATCTCAGTATATTGTAATTTCATAAAAGCCCAAGGGACTTCAATTTCTAAGATTTTTTAAAATATGAATAATTATTTGTTCTAGCAAGAATTGACACACTTGCATATGACATGAAAATTTGTGGAATGGAAGTATGAGAAGCATTACATAAAATAGCCAAATGGTACAGGAGACAATGAAATGAGGAAAAGGAACTTCTTTCACTTTAACTTTGCAGATTATGGATAAGAAACCAGGCATATTAATCTTTCAAAGCAATTCCTCACTCATCCCCAGGAATGATTTATGTTATAAAATCTCAATAGCATGCTCTGTGATTTAATGCATTTCATTTAGAACAAGGCAGACCTTCCTAATCTGCCCACAAGGTATGAGAGCTAGATATATGAAAAGTTGAAGTTCACCTTAGCAATCAAAGCTTGCCAGTCTTGCCATTTTGCAAAAGGGAACAGCAGATGCCTGGACCCAGGTAGCAGTGACCAAATGATCATGAACTGACCAGTGATTTTGGACACATATCTGAAAAGTGGTGTCTGTGAGTTTGCCTCTAGGAAAGTTTTCTGCACTTGGCAGGGTCTGTAGTGCAAAAGAAGTTATGGAGTAGAAATTAGAACCAATCACCTCAACCCAGAAAGCCACACAATCAGGCTTTTTTTTCCTTTTCTTCTAACCCCCAAAAATCTTCCTAACCCTGTAAATCCTTTGTTGCACACCCAAGAGGCTGCCTGGAGGATAGCCTCAGACTGTCTAGCCTTTCAGTTGCAGCATGTTCTCAAAGGATTTGCTTGAATTCCCTCAGGTCAAGTAAAATGCATGACCTTTATCTCCCTTTCTCAGTAATTGCTCTAGTGGGCATCAGAGAGGATTATGTGTTGCTGTGACTACTGCAGCCAAAAGAGCAGGAGCTAATAGTTTAGGTGCCTGTATAACGTGTGCATTTTACCAGTTGATATCCGCTTAGCCTACAGGTTTCTTGTTCACCAGACTTCAAAAAAAGCTCATCTAGGCTTCTCATTTTCCTAATCTAAATCACCATTCTGAAGCTAAAATGATGTTGCAAAACCTGGAAGACCTAGACAGCTTTTCCAGATGCAGCTCAAATGCATCTAATTGGACCAAGATAATTAGAAATGAGGTATGTTATGTCTCTCTGAGTCTGTAAGGTACCCTGTAGGCATTCACCACCCCACAGTATCCATCATGGTTAGCCCTCTTTTCACATTGTCCTTCAGTCAGTTATAACTGTGTTTTGCTTCTTCAAATCACTGAAGATTGTTCAGATTTGTTATTGTTACACTGGGGGAACAGGACTCCAAAGAAAAGAAAAAAAATTGTCAAGTCTAGGTGAAGGTGCTGTAAATGGATAGTTCACCTAGAACAGAAATTCAACCTCTGCATGTGGCAATTACTTGTGCAAGATAAATTAGACTGTTTTTTCTTGTGCTTGTACAATACTTTTGTTTTGTTCTTGGTCAGCTCACTTATTTAGTCTGTCGTGAGTTTTTTGGGTATTCTTTCCACGATCATTCAGTTAGGTCCCAAGAATATGTTGCATAGAAATACTTAGAAATCTGTTGGCTAAAAATTAATTTCTTTCCAACTATGACACTGAAAAAAATGAGACTCCTACACTATGCAAGACATTTTTATCACAAATAAAAATAAAAAATACAAATTGATATTTTACTTTATTCCAGCTACTAGTTTAACTGTGAGGAATACAATAATCCAATGTCTAAGACTTTAAGAAACAACAAAAACTATAATATTCTCCTATTCTCATCCACTTAGAAACTAAATTCATAGTTGGGGAAAAAAAACCTGCTGAATTTTGCATTGAGGTAGCCAGTTCATTTTAAATTCAAGGGTTTTTTCCATTTGCTGTAGTCAGTTAGTTTTATACTTGATACCAAAACGAGTTACAAAGTGTAGTTAAGAACAGTGCCCTTTGAATAACTCCTTTCCTGCTTTGGAAATGGATCTAATTTTATTTTTCTTACTTTTTAAAATCACTCCAAACACTTCATCCTCAGTTTGAGCAAGCCAAGTTTCTCCCTTGATCATAGCTGAATGAACTCTATCTGATAAAGAAACTGAAGGAAAGTTTTTTATAGCATTGCCCCTTCAGAATAATAAATACTAGAATCTTTTTTAATTATACATCTATTTGATTTTTGCTTAGGAAATGATATGTTGAATGTCAGTGAGTCATTATGAAGCTTAAATGAATTGAGATTGTGCTACTCTAAGGATTTCTGTTTCTGCTGCTGGCAAGATTATTAAGAGTAAACAAGCCATGAACTGTGTCAGAGACCTGTAAAATTACTTAAATACCTCAAAGGGACAGAAATAGAGAAAATCTTAATCTAAACATTCCTTCTATTTTATTATTCTACCACACAGATTCATTTTGCCAGTGTTTCTATCATCTGTGATGATTGCCAGTCCGCGAACTGTCAGGGAAACAAAATATTTCAAATAAATAATAATTTCAGTTTTCAGATTGGCTTTTTGCATCCCAGTGGAGCTCGCTAATTAGCAATATATGTTTTATACTGGGGGAAAAATGCCTGCATGACATACTATCAGTAACAAAAATGCACTTAATAATAATGGCCAAGAATAATATGTGCATTGCAGATCTGTTTCACACTCTCCCACAGTTAAAAAAATTAAGAATAATCTGATAGCTATGACTGAATATATTGCAACAATAACAACAAAACACGTGACAGTAACAACAATGACAAGAATATAAAGTAGGGAGGGGAAAGAAAAGAAAGAAAAGAATATTTGTATAAGAAGAAGCTACTTTTTATTTTCAGTTCAGAGATAGGATTGCCATTTGGAAACTATTGATTCTTGATGGTGTGCTGGATCTATGTATAGGTGAATACATAGATTTATTACAACTATTCTTAATAGATGCATTATGGATATATCTATTCCTCTAATTTTTTTCTCATAGTAACCACAATACTTCCTAGTTTCTTGAAACCTGGTGGAAAGGGTTATATGGAATACAATATAATATGATATGAAACATGATATAACTTCAGCTGACCTTTTAAGCCTAAATTCTGCTCGTGTTGTTAGTCTGCCTTAGAATTGTTGCAATTACCTCAATGATCTACAGATCTTATGATCTACAGATGTTATGATCTAAAGAACTGTATAGAATATTAAATTATTAAACTAATTTGTACTGAAAAATACCAGTTTTCAGGTGAAAGCATTCATCCCACAGTATCCATTAATTCAATGTTTGCAGGACTCCTTCAGTTATAGTCTATTAAAAACATCTATACAGGAAATTATAACCTCTTTTCCCTGATTGTGCTTGAAACTTTAAATGACAAAGGAGAAAGATTTGCATTAGAAGTTAGGAAAACTATCTAATGGCAATAATGGTGAAGCTCTGAAAACATGATGTAACTTTTATCTTCACAGGTCTTTAAAGGACACTGCAAAGTCATTTCTCAAGAGTGTTCTTGTCTTGGGATAGAGAAGAATTTTTATTGTCATTTTGAGTTCTCTGGAATTTCTTATGTATGATTTCAAATGCATGTACATCTATAAAACCAAACCAAAATAGAAACTTTTTTCCCCATAATCTTCATGAAATTAAAACAAACCAAAAAAATAACAGTGTCCTTCTAGCTCTCAAAATATTCCCTAGGCTGGTCACTGATTTATCCATGCATAAACAGATTCAGGTGACCTGACCTCCCGCATTTCTTTTATGGTTAGTATAAAGTTTGACGTTTGCCAACAATTAGGGTCACGAAGAACGAAAAATAATAAAAGAGTGGGAGGACAGGTTCTCTCAAGAATGCATTTTCACAGCTCTGAACACAGAAAGTAATTGCTAGTTGAGCATGGCCTTGTATTTTTAACTTAAAAATGTAACAAAGAAATGAAAAAAATGTATTTCACCTTTTATGAACTCCTATTTATTTTCAATTTAGAGCACTTACAAGTAGCAGCAAACCCAAAACCATGATCATGTGTAGGAATAACTTTTTGCTTTGAGAAAACTTCCCAGTAATCTATTTTTTCTTTTAACAAGACTTTTTTTTTTCTGTTACTGTTTTCCTTATTTTTAGTGAAAAAAAAAAAAACTTTAGTGGAGGTTTTTTTTTCCACAGAAAGGCAGATCTTCACTAATTGGGTTTGTGTGCAAAGCCTTGCCAAAATAATTTTAGATGTATAGAAGAGGAGATTTACTTTGCAGATGCCTTTGTTTGATCCATCAACCAGAGAAAATGACTGTCTGCTTTAACACTGCTCTAGTTACACTGTTACCCACTCAGGATTTATTTTTCTACCATTGCAGAGCTATTGTGTAGAGAATTCTTCTGGAAGATATTGTAAAATTCCTGTGACTTTCACATCACAGACTGAATGTCTGATGCTATAGTTAATCTATTCTGGGTCACAGCAACGTGCATCAGATAAACATGTAAGCATGTATGAGATGCATTTCTTCAATACAGAAACTTTTGACACTTGGTATATTAATTTAAGTATTGACTAATGTAAATTGATGCATAAGATGAAAAAGTATTGATATCAATGCTGAGAAACAAAGGTGTTATCATAATCAAATCCAGGCACAGGAAACTGAGGAAACACTGGCCATACAAGAAGGTTGGAAAAAAGGAATTACTATTAGTAAATAAACATGCATATGTACTCATAAGAATGTAAATTCAAAGCAATTTAGTCTTTTAGATATCAAAGAGTGTAAAGGCAATTTCATTCTCCAGAAGTCTCCTTTTCTGAATCAATTTGAAATATAGAATAGGTCTTTTTTCATTATAATCATAGAATCATAAAGTTATAAAATGATCTTGGTTGGAAGAAACCTCAGAAGGTCACCTAGTCCAACCATCTAATGAGTGATAACTTTCTTAAAGTATGGCAATCATGGTATGCCAGATTTTTTTTTTTTACTCTGGCATTTTTTTACACTTAAACATAATAAATATTAAATTTTGTCCTTTAAATTTTGTTCTTAAAAACAGTTGGTCATGGCATAAGTGGAGGTGTACACATTTGAGTTATTGGAATGTCTGTTAACTAATAACTGCTGCACTGTAGCACCTGTAGGAGAGAAAATCATAAAGCTGAAGGTTTTGTTTTATTTTTCAGAATTTTGATATAGTTACTCATCAATAACCTCTACTTCTCCCTTTTATTTTGCAACCTCACTTTATCCATGCTGCTTCTGCTCCCCCTCCACCAGACTCTCTCAGCATTAATCTGCCTCTTCTGTCCTTTGGCTCTCAGCTAGAAGCTGACAGACGAACAGACACCCCAGCCTTTAAGAAAAGACTGCTAACAACAGTGCCCAATAAATCACTGGCTTGTGTGACATAACATTTGGTAAGAAGCTAGACAGAGTTCTACAAATTGCACTTTGAAAGACAATTGTGCCTTGTGAAGGGAAGAATCTGTGAATCCTACTCTGTCTTTACTATCCTTAACCATGGAGAATCCCTAATGATTTATGATTATTAAAAGTGATATGGGTAACTGAGTCATTCCAAAAGTCTGGGATGCATATTAATCTGGATGCAAAGTAGATTAGGAATTTATTTGAAATTAGATGGTGAACCCAGAAAAAAAAATGCCTGTCTCTTCTGACAGTGCAGTCTTGCATCCAATTTAGGGAAATTTCACATTCTTTACAGCTGCCAGATGTTGTAAAGTACATTTTGGAGGTGACCCATATGTGGGACTGGATAGGAAAATAAATACATGGCCTGTCATCTATTTGTCCAGTTTAGGTTATAACCTGTGTTTTGTGCACAGAACATTGTAAAGAGGGGGCTCGTCTGCCCACAGGAAAAACAAACTACAATTTATTGAAGCTTTATTTCTTCTTTAGCTTATGCTGCTTACCTTTCTTGCTGGGTATATATTACAAGTGGTTTGTTCTTCAGATCTCTGCTCTGGGTTTTTTTTATACTTCGTCAGTTAACCCATAGCTGGTGTTCTCCCAAGTGAGGTTCAGCAGAACAGTTTATATCACGAACTTCCATCTCTCAGTGTTACACAAGAATGTTTAAAGAGCATTTAGTAGGTAACCCTATCCATTTCAGCGTTTTCTGAATAAGGACTTCATCTATAAAGCTAATTTAAGAGTATGATTTGTTTCTAGATGAGGGTCATTTACCTTCTGGCAGGGTGTTTTCTTGACATGTACAGTGTTTTTTGACCTCTGCATGTTTTTCTACTTTGAGGCAGGGTGAAAACTGGTCACCAAACTCTGTAACAAAGTATTCTGAAACCCCCCTGCCACAACATGGGATTTCATTTACGAACAGCTTTGTTTTAAAACCCTTTTCAAGGAAAGAACTTAGCTAGATCTTTATAATTTGCATTTATCCTTTTTTTTCCACTGGCAAAAATGAGTCATACAAAAGCTGCCAAGCAAATTTTGCAGAAGGAAAGGCCCAAGGACATTCACAGAGCTATAATGTATGAGTGTGGTACGGGATGTTTCATCACTACCCGTTATAGCCATAACACTCCAGGGTAATGCTATACACATTTTATTTTTCAAACATCTGTTGAATATTGGTTTACAACATATTTGTGATGCTTCTGACAGATTTTGAGATCAATTATCTTAATGTACTGCAAATAGAATTCTCAGCATTTGCAAATAGATAATCTCAAAAGCTCCCATCAGGTAATTTCTTGCCTTATTTGCCAATATCTGCCTTTGGAAATAAATATGTTTGCCTTATGAGGTGATATTTATGTGTTGTAAATACTTTGCAAAAGGCACTTACTCTGCAAGTTGCCCAAATTTAAGCAAACGTAGCTGCAGAGGAGGTAATCTTGAAATTGCTTGTGATTATTACTTGAAATTACTTGCTTGGTGGTTTGGTTTTTTGGGGGTTTTGGTTTTTTGTTGTTGTTGTTTGTTGGTTGGCTGGTTTGGGTTGGTTGGCTGGATTTTTTGTTGTTGTTGTTGTTGTTTTGGATTGGTTTGGGTTTGGGGTTTTTTTTTGCTTTGTTTTGTTTAGTGGGTTTTTTGCTTTAGTTCTCTGAACGCTTGAGGAAAGGTGCTGTAGTTGCTGAAGTGTTTCACACTTCTCTAGATATAACATGGTTGGAGAGTGTTCCAGTCCTTCAGATGAATACTACAATTCTGTAGGTAGGTTATCACAGCACATTGGCAATTCTGAGTGCTTTTGCTCTGCCTGAGTGTCTATCACGCAAATCATTTGTCCTAAGTTTTGTGTCAGTAGTTCATGAATTCATTCATTTTAGCTGAAAGGAACTATTCCTTTGCTTGCTGCAGCACTGGAAATTTCCAGCTGTGCATTTTCCTTGCTCTGCTACATCTTATATACATCCTTTTTTATACATAATATGTTCTTACTTAAATTATAATTTGATTTGGTTAGTTAAGGTGTGCTTATTAAATATAACCAAGAAAGCTGTTTCAGGGTAGAGCAATCATCCATACACTGTTCTCTATTTGGCATTGCAACTACCTGTTTGGTTTTATTCTGCTAACTTGTCGTATTCTGCTAATCCTTTGTCGTACTGCACACTCTACTAACCTTTTATTTTTCTGCACTAGGTACATTGATGCAAAATACTATCCTTCAACTAATTGCTTGTGTCCTCGATGTGATGAATTGCCTTCCTTCTTTTTTTCTTGTCTGACTGCTATGACATAATGGGCTTTAAGCTGTAATTAACCTAGAGGTAGGGCATTTTTAATTACAGTTTTCTCCATACCTTCACAAGTTTACCTTTGCATACTGTCATCAAAGCTCTATGTTTTAAAATTTTCTTCTGCAGAGATTTTTATATCTTGTCCCCTTTATGTTTTCATTGTGCTCTCTATGAATTATCTTTGTGTCTGTTCCCCTTGTGCTTTACATGGAAGTACAATTTTTCCTCTGTTTTTTCTGGTGATTTTGGAGAAGCTACTAAGAAAGTTGAACATCCTTATTCAGGATCTCATCATTAATTTATGATGAATTTTTTGCTCTTTTTAACACTAGTCAGTTGTTTCTATAGTTGGTTGTCACAGGATTATATTTTTCCCTGGGTTCTTAGTTTGTTTTGATAAGGAAAAAAAGTGTCTGTTGCACACATCTTATTGTGGACTGAAAATGGTCTCAGTTCTTCTGGACAGAACTAGCAATCTCTTTGCATAGGCTGCTGACACAAGAGGCACCTTTGACTGGGCTAATAGTAGAGTTTAGTATGCCTTTCCCAGATCAGGCAGAAAGGACATCCAAGTATATGACAAGTATGTTGCAGAAACTGAGGTTCATCTTCTTTCACTTACCAGAGCAAAAAAAAAACAAAACGGTGTCTACAGAGATTCAAAGGTTGAAGAAAGCAGGAGAGCGAGCACATGAAGGTTTCCACGGTACAGAGGAACACACAGGCAAAACTAGAGACCCATTCTATACATTAAAAACATAGGAGTAAAGACACCAAAGTGAAGGCAAATGACATTCTGGCAGAAAAAGCATAAGAGACAGTTAAAAGAACTCACACCATCCCCTGGCAACTGGATTTCTCACCTTTTTAGCAAGAAAGTATCAGTCAATGCCATGACTATAATGTTTGTACTGCCTTGGGCCAATGCATTGGTTAGCAATGCCATGTAGCAAGACTGAAAAGGCAGCAGTAAGGAAAAAATCAAAAATTGCACAGGGCTAACATCTGCTTCAATTTCTGATATGAAAATAGGACTTCCTGCAGATTTAGATCTGACTTGGAAGCTGCCAAAAGAATAGGGATTGAGGGTTTTTGCTTATAAATGAGTGAAAAAATGCAGTAATGCTTGGATAATTTTTGGCTCTGTGTTTGCATTTCCTATTTTTGAACTCAGTGTAGCAGTTTGCAGCTGGTACACTGCCAATGTGGGGTTTTTTTAAAGATTGTATCACTGTGCCAAGAGATTAGCTGACTGCTACCTAGTCAGACAATTCTGCAGTCTGCAAAAACTATAGAGATGTATGAACTTCTTTCTCAAAGTTTTTTTTTTCCTTTAAGTGAGAAAGGGTGACAAAGAATGGGATGATTCCAGAAATTTTCCTTTGCTTTTCTTTTTCCATCACTTGAGTTTCTAGCCAACATACAATCTCTGTAATGTTAACATCATTCTACCACCCTTAAAGGCAAGCAAATAACTGCTGAAGCTGGCCAATAGATTTTTAGATGTTAAAAGGAAAAGTAGCTATATGTTATACATGGAAACAATGGCTGCTGGTTTAATATGCAGAACCCTCTGGATCATTACCTTCAGAGATGCCAGAATGAAGTCCAGCTGGCAATGAACTTGAAAGCTCATTCTCATTAATGCCTTTGCCAACAGCACAGTGATCTTAAGCATCATAGATCACATTAAAGTCTTTGCTGGACTGTTGTTTGTTCCAGCTTCCCAGGACATCATTCTATTCAGTGAAAAGAGAAGACATAAGTAAGTATTACCTTCATTCAGGTAGTATCGCCATTTTCAGATGTTTAGGCAACATGTTTGCCCTAAAATTTGAAAAAATTTGAAAAAAATTAAAAAAAAATAAAGATTGAGGACTAGGTACTTTTATACAAATCAATAAATTATACTCCAAGTGGTATTCAGACATCACTGATTATTACTAAAATTTGCAGGGGAAAAAAAAAAAAGAAAGAAACAGACAGAAGATGATAATGAGTACTGTGGAGGTCTACTTTTACAGAAAACTACATTTGCATAAAACATTGCTACATTCTTTTTTAAATAAGTGCAAAGAAGGGTCCAAGCAAGAAAGGCCAAAACCATCCAGAGACAGCACAATAAGCAATTTGAATCTTCATACAGTTGACACTTCTCAAATTCATCTCTCCGAGCCTAATGTAGCTTCTCCAAGGAAGTCATAAATGTCTGGATCTGGAATTTGACAACATCTGGAATGGTAGAAGTGAGTTTCAAAGAAGGATGAAAATATTATTTCTTCCCTGTTTTTCTACCTGCTTTATAGTCCCACTATAGAAATCATTAGAAATCTGTTTATGCTGAATTTAATTATCTTGTAATTATCTTTGAACATTCAGAATGTAAATGCATGGTATATATTTAAAAAGCTAGTTAATAAGACTAAATCGAAGTACCTTTTCAAATGAAAAGAACAAGCTGACCTTGACTTATTCTTTGTCTTGTGTGGGTTTTAATTTTGTGGAAATGATTTTGTATCTGCAATTTAGGTTGCTTTAAGATGTCTGACTAATCATAAGGCAAGATGACTAAGTCAGTTAAACTGTGGGCAGAAATAATTGTGGGCAGCAGTTGACCTCAAAGAAGAAAGGAAAACTAAACATATTTTACTTGAAAAGTTTTAAAACTCATGATGTTTTTCTTGTAGTCTCTGGACTATTTTGTTAGACTAAAAGGTATTACTGCTCTTTGGAATAAGTTTTCTCTGATGAAAAAAAAAGAAAAATTAAAAAAAAATAAATTAGTTAAACCACATGGAACAGAGGCCTAATTCTTCAGCCTAATAAGAACCAAATCCTGAAATGGTTTTGTGGCTTACTGGACTTCTGCAACTGGTGTCCCTTTAAAGAGTTTACAAAGTATTCTTGGAAATTGAAAAGAAGTTTCATTTTAAGCTATCTGAAGCTCAGAAGAACCACAGAGTACTGAATGTTCACTTCAATGTTACCCATTATGGAAATAATGGCAAACAATTACTGGTGGCTGGTAATGAGCAGTGTACCACAGAGGACAATACTGATTCCTGTACTCAGATATCTTCATCAGTGATTTGGATACTAGGACACAGGATACATTTTAGAATGTGCATACTAAATATACACTTTTGAGGAGAAAGTTCTTCACAGAGAGAGTGGTTGGCCATTGGAATGGGCTGCCCAGGGAGGTGGTGGAGTCACCATCCCTGGAGGTGTTGAAGAGGGGATTGGAGTGGCACTTGGTGCCATGGTTTAGATAGGCATGAGGTTTAGGGTGACAGGTTGGACTCAATGATCTTTGAGTTCTCTTCCAACCTTCTTGATTCGATTCTATTCTATTCTATTCTATTCTATTCTATTCTATTCTATTCTATTCTATTCTAAATGAGATGATCAACACATGGCTGAATTTACACTCAGAATAAAATGGGCAAACATGGGGACTGAGCCAATGGCAGCTTCATGGAGTTCAGTAAGATTGTTCTCCCACTTCTGCACCTGGGGTGAGATAAGCACTGTGCATTAGTGTAGGCTGAAGGGAGCACCCTGCTGACATCACTGTGAATACAATGTAGAATATAAGACAAGAAACATTCTCATTCCATAAGGCAAAATCTCCTACTGAACTACATGAGAAAAAGTGTAGCAAACAGACTGAAAGTTATCTTTCTGGATTACTTGCATTCAAGAGGAGTGCAGAAAAGCTGGAGAAAGTCCAGAGAAAGATACTATGTAAGAGGTCTAGACCATGAGGGGAGAACTTGAAGGAACTGGGCTAGCAGAATCTGGTGACAAGGACTATGGATCCTCCTAACAGCAATCTACAGCTACTTGAAAGGAATCACAATGATGGAGTAGCAGATACAACAGCCACATACTGTGGTTTGTGACATTCAGATTGGATTTAAGGAGAAACTTCTTATCCTGATCCTTTTAAGTCACTCAGGTGATGTATCTTTGCAAGTTCTCAATAGTCACCTCAACAAATCCATGTATGACCTAGTGCTCATGATGATTTTGCTTCAAGAGGAATGATACACTAGATGACTTGCAGAGATCCTTGTCAATGATCATGATTATGTAAAATCAGAATACTTACTGATGTGGCCCTGGGCAGCCTGATCTAGTTGGAGGTGTTCCCTGCTCACTGCAGGGGGTTTGGACAAGATGACCCTTGAGGGTTCCTTCCAACCCAATGCAATCTATGAATCTCTGGAAGTGAAACATTAAAAGAACTCTGAAAAGCTCCTTTAATTATTGACATTAAACTACATGCATTAAAAGATTATAACATTTGAGAAATCTCATTTAAATGTAAAAACCTCAATTGGCCACTATTCATAAATATAGTAGAAGCTATTTTGATGTTTGTCCAAGAAATACTTTCCTACTAGAGAGTAATTATTCAGTTTCAATAAGCAAGCTAATGAAATAAAGCATTTCTGACATTGCTCCCCTGAAAACTCCTGAGCAAGGCTTCAAAAACATAGTTCTGTAATGCCCTTCTGTGGCTTGGTTTCTGCTCGAGGCTTGATTGCGTGATAAATGACAGCTTGACAGAGATGCACAGCTACCAGTGATTTTGAAAGCTCCATTTAGTTCTCATTATATACTGTGTGCATCACTTTGCTTTTATTGGACTTTTCAGGAAAGGGCTACACCATCATTCTTTAATTCTAAATAGAAATGGAAAGCTGTAAATCTCTATACAGAATGACAGCTTACAAAACGTGTTCACTTCTTCAATTTGCTTGGCAACCACACATTTCAAAGTTGAAAAAGTAAGAGAAGCAGCAGGTCAAATCCCCAGCACTTTTGATTATTTTTCATCCAGGAGAGGTAGGATTTAGATGAAGGATTTAAATCTTAAACTAGAAGTACTTCAGCACATTTGTGCAGCTTCGTTGCTATAAGTTTACATTGGTAACCTCAACAAGAAAAAGCTTATTTAGACTCATATAATTTCATGCTGAAATAAATAAAGCCCAGGCCTCTCAGTACTGGTACATTATGCAAAATGCAAATGCAGCAATAAAAAAAAGAAAAGAAAAAAAAAAAGTCGTTGGTCTTCTGACCTAAGCCCATTGGTTGTAATCTGAGGCCTTGAAAGGTTATTTCAATTGGAATGCGAAAATTGCATGCATCAGTCAAATGCACAGTTTCATGTAACTATATTTACTTAAAAAATAATAACAAAAAGTACTATTTCCCCAAGCACAGCATGAATGAAGACATGCAGCTCTGTAGTTCTGACTTCTCCACATCTGTTCCTCAGACTACCACCTACCTACAAAGTCTCATCTTTCTATGTTCTCATTGTCCATTCTTAGATTTCTATGTCCATTACATGCATATCCACCATTTCCAGTCATATTGCCCAGCATCATAGTTCCTCAGGGAGAACTTGCTTCCCCACTCCCATCACCAGATGCTTTTAGGCATAAAGAGACTTCATTATTTCTTTTTTTTTTTTTTTTTTACCTTTCAAGGAACTACTTGGCGTACATAAGGTTTTTAGTGAGTTTACAGCAAAGGTAGAGTAGCTGGCAGCCATCAACTACCTTTTAGCAAAAAAATCCAAAACAAAACTGCACTTTAAATGGAATTGTTACTGTTGCAAATTGTTACTATAGACTGGTGAGATCTTTTCATAATATAATATATTGCTACAAGGCATGGCTCATTGAGACATGGTCATAAAAGGAAGATGCATCTTCTAATGTCTTTAGAATGTTAAAAAGCCCAGTGAGCCTCCAATGTGACCTTCTTTGTGAAAGATGGACCTGGAAGAACTGTTATAACAGCCTGCCAGGACTTTATTCTGTTCCTTTTCACACTTCAATATCATTTTCTACCCATATGCTATGCTGGTGCTTAGACCCTTTCCTTTAGTCTCATGTAATTTCCTCTGAGCAGTCAGAATACCTGTCAGCCTTTACTGCTATTGCTACTATTTGTTTTTTTCATTATTACACCTTGATCATTTTTTTTGATAAAACCTTGTTTTGATTTCCTGATGTAAGACTCTTTTTATTGTGAATAACTGCTTCCTTTATACTTTTCCTTAGAAGCAAATAATTCTGATGAGGAAACAATATAAACTAGAGCCTAAAGTTATAAACTTGGTTTTATAAAACTGGAAAAACAACCTCAGAAATATTCTTTTTCTTTTTTTTCTTTTTTCTTTTTTTTTTTTTTTTTTTTTTTTTGTGGTAAACATTTCTCAGTTAGCTAAATGGAGTGCAGCAGAAGAACGTTGCTAATACAATACCTACACATCCAAGAACAGAATTAAAATTAATTACAAAATTTTGATTTATTTCGTTCAGAACCCTTAAGCTATTTGTTATCAGCGGCGTGCAGAGGAAGGTGACATTATAATAGATTGTTATTAACTAAGAGCTAGATTCTAAATTCAGGACCTGTCTAGAGTAGACACTGAGTTTGCTTGAGAGAAGCATATTACATATTGAGGAAATGATTAAAGAAATTGTGTTTTCTGCACCAGGACCTGCAGAAGCCACAGCTGATTTTTGAAGACCAAAGGGACCACTGAACCCTTCACTACACTACTGTGTAGAAGGAGAAGCTTATTGAAGTTTCTTGCAGAAGGCACACCATTAGCACCCTCTCCCACTACCTGAACTACTCAGGCACAAACCCAACACACCAATATATTTTTTGAGCTTACTGAAAAGAACTGGAATAGTCCTAGTTATGATGTAGCAGTCATTTCTGGAGAACTGATAGTTGATGACATGTTATGATGTCCATGAGCCTCTAGAACTCTGCCCAGCTGACTTGTTAGGATTTTTGAGGGAATTTTCCCCAGAAAAACTTCTGACAGACAATATTGCATTAGTAATATTAGCATACACCTGTAAGAGCACCCAAGAGAGCTTATCTGCTCACTATTTTCTTTTGTTGTTGACCTTGTAGAGAGAAAATAGTAAAGCTTTCTTTCAAAACACTTATTTCTGCTTTTCCAAGATTATTAGTGTTTCCCAGTTCATGATTTATATCCTTGAAAATAGCTGCCAATAAACCAAATCCCTCAACACGCTGCTCTAGGATTAAAAACTTCACTGAGACAGGAAAAAAATCCAAACAAAACACCGACCAAAAAACAATCCTCCACCCTTTAATTTCCACAAACATTTGACTGTTTATCCTAAATGACACATAGCAAAGAAATCTTGAAATTAAGCAAACCCTCAGAAGTCATAGGGGAACTGCTATTCCTCAGTAAAGCAGCCTGGCAACCCAGACTGAAAGAACTATTAGCTATTGAATTCTGTGTGCCAAAGACAGACAAGTAGAGGATGGTGTTTTCACAGTCTTGCTAGTTTAACACTTGCTTTTCCAGGAAAACAAAACAAAACAAAAAGCCCAACCTACCGCTGAAGAATAGGTTGGAATTTCAGGGATTTCTGAGATCAGCCTTAGACCTATTTCTATTTCTGAGATCAAACTTAGATTTGATCTTACTTAGTTGCTGATTTTTATGTAATCCCATAAAGATAAAATCTTTTTAATCCTCTATTTTTGTCTACATATACCTGTCTTATGCCCTAGAGTATGCCAGTTTAGTGCCCACACCATGCTTTTGGCTTTACCTATTTTTGCTACAACTCAGGGGTAAAATGCATTAAGTATTACTACTATCAAGCATTACGTCTGGCATGCAAAGAGGCTTTTAAATAGCCCAAGGTAAATACAGACCTCAATGTTGTTAATCCAAGAGCTCTTTTCCACTGTGTCTGAGACTAGTTCTATGGTGATAAAATTGATTGTGACAGTCTAGTTTAAGAACACTGGGATGTTTGTTTTATCTTCTTTATGTAAAATGTTTCACAAAGCCTGCTGATTTATTTAAACTTACATTATAGCTGTATCACTCCTCATATGTTTTTCCCCAAATATTTGAGTATGATGGTAGAAGACAACTTAGAATTACATAGATATCAAAAGTCTCCTTTCTGAGATAATAATATGAAATGATTCAGAATTTTATTGCCTTTTATAACATTTTCCATTCATAAACTCGGAAATATTTTATGCTGATAGAAATTGGTTAATAGATATCAATTCAAAAGTATATCCTTTTCAGAATCATAGAATCATTAAGACTTCAAGGACCAAAATGCACTCCAAGAGCAGGAGGTAACAGGAAGACCAGTATCTTATAAACTAAATATGAACTAGATTGAGATAGAAACAAAGTTCAGTCCCAGAACCTTTTTCGAGTACTGAAAGTTTTTGCCCACTTCCTGTAATAGATGAAAAAAAAAAATATCACTTTGTGAATGTGGGAGATACTTCCCATAATTTAGTTAAAGGAAAGTTGGTGTTAGGAAACCATCAAAACCCAAACCAACCTCCCCTCCAAAAAAAAAAAGCTCATTTCTTGTGAGGTCCACATCATACCCAGCTTTTTAAATCAGGAGCAGATTGCCCCAAGTTCCTGTGCTACTGAACAGAGAGAGTCATGTCCAAACTCCAGTTCTACTCACTTAACCTCAGAATTACCCTTGGCAAAAGCCTCTTTCTCTCTCTGTAACTGTGTGAGCAAATTACAGGGACTATGCTCCACCTTAGGCATCTCACACTGCCATCACAAGACAAAGACGTTTGAGTACTTCTACTCAGCCTCTTTCTACCCAGCCTCCTTCTACCCTTCCTTAATATATGTACATGAATTAACTGGCATAAATAGATTCAAATCTCTCTTAGGGCCAGAAGCTTATGTAATAATTAAGGCATTTCATATTACTTGTTGAGAGGAACACAACACTGAAGCTGAAACACAAAGCCTGAAACTGAGTCAAAGTTTGTGCTGGTGTTATCCATTGTTTTCTACAGAAATGTTGCTGTTAACTGCAAGACTGAATGTTCCTATGTGTTTTGCATAATTGCCAACTGAAACTACTCAAAATTTGTTTTTCTAAACATACCAATTAAGAGCAAGTGTCCCCTACAGGTGCTGTCATAAAACCTTCTAAGGTTTCTCTGCCCACATCTCAGGCAAAATGTTCATTCCTAGCAACACACACTGGAATTTATCTGCTTTGGTTGTACTAGTGAAAGAAGGAAATTGTGACACACTCAAGAAAGACTTCATTTTTATTTTATCTACACACAATTTGAGATCTGTTTACCTTCTGAGAATGAGTCATGAAACAGAGGGTATGAGTCCTGAAATGTGTATGTGATTGCTGACGAACCAGTCCGTATTAGCCCAACTCAGGAAAGCAAACTGCATCCAGACTAGATCCAAACATCCTGCTATTTCACTGGGGAACTGAGCTGCATAACAAAGAGCATCTGCTGACCCTCAGCAGCAGGCCAGGTATAGAGAGTTTTGTCATTACTTATTTGAAACAAAACATGAAAATGTCATTGATGCAAACTTTGTTTCAGTAAGATGCTTAAGAAAGTGACAGCTTTGTATGACCTTGATCTAATCAAACCATGCATAGAACATTCAACATTACATAAGCTTTCATGAGTGTTTAACAAAAAGAAGATATGAATATCAAGAAGGACAGAGAATTGTCAAAGAAGTACAAGGCAGCATTTGAAAGCAATGGTGTAAAACCATCAGTGCATATTTAGATTGAGCATTAACAATGTTTCCTTACTAGCAAAACCTTGATCTCATTTAGTCCAGCACAGAAATCTAAAAGAAATTTACATTTCTCTTCTATTAATTAATGATCATTAAACCATGATTTTTCCCTCCCAACATTGATAGATAAAGCATACTTTTAAAAATTAATAGCTTAAACTACTTATTTGTTAATTTCTAACCATTCATTCCTGCTTATGATACTTTGGTGTAGGAAGTGCACTGGCACATATGCACGATCTGCTCTTTTTTCTCATTGCATCATAAGAACCTTGTCCCTTTCCCAGTTTGAAAGCATGCTGTGATGTCTCAGTGAGATGTGTATTGTTTCTGAAGAATGCTCTATTAACATGCTCATCTTCACGAATGCTAACCAGCTGAAGTGTGCTGTATAGATTAAAGCACAGCATGCAGATTACTTCCACCCTGGCAGAGGATATGGGGCACATCTTGCAAGACTATTATACTGACTAAATGCTTGTCTGGAGAAGAACAAAAGGTGCATTTTAAAAACATGTGCCTGACAAATTGAAGTTATGTCAACAAAAACTGCTAAAAATGCTAATAGCTAAGGATCCTGAGATTTATATTACTTCTTTTTTTTTTGTAATGTGAATGCTCCTCTTTTATGGGAAATTTAATTAAAACACTCTTTGGGAAATTAAGGATGGCTTTTCTTTGTTTCTGTTCTTTGCTTATGATTATGACCGTTCAACATTTTAGGTGAAGCAGAACAAGTGTTAATGGTAAATTGCTGGAGTGTGATAATTGATTTCTTTATTAATAAAGGAGGTTTAATGCTCCGTGGAAAGCTTGATCTAACTCACCGTTAGATTTTGTTTTAAGAGTCGTGTACGAAGTGCAGTTTTTCACCTTGAAGGGTGTTTATTTCTCTTACTAAGCATAACTGCCTTTGCACAACTGATCATTGTATGTGGGATATATTATGGAATAACTAAGTGCTTAACACTGTCATTAACTTCATGTGGGATTGTGTTTTTACTTCCAAGAGCCAGTATGGAAAATGAATCTGTTCTGCCATTAAACACATGGATGATTGAAGCACAAGTAGACTGACAGCAGGCTTATGAGAAAAGGAGAGGTCAAGTCTGTCTTAATTTGAATGTGTATGAAATGAGTCCTTGTGGCAGGCTAGCCCACAGAGTACAGGCAGAGCCTCCAGAGGATGAGCACACCATGACACAGAGACCTACCAACACAGACGATAATCACCAACCGTCAATTACTGGTCACTAAAAGAGTACAACCCAGAGACATTGTAAGTTCTATCCTTTCCTGTAATAGCATATTAGGAAGATGCATAACCTGCATGTATAGAACATCAAGCATTTGGTGAAAACATGGAAGAGGTGACAAACACTTACATAAAAAGCCCCCAAAGTCACAATCTACAGAAAAAGAGAAGGTTTGCTCCAACTCTACATTCTTGATGCAGGACACCAGATATGACCTTCCTGAGTGTTTTCCACAACACCTTACCTCAACTGGGCAAAAGTAACTTTTCTGATTCACTGTTCATCACATTTTGCATCTGCAGACTCAGCAATTGTATATACAGTGTTACTTTTTACTATATCTTCTAGTAAATGTAGAATTTGAGAGCTGGGTGCATGTGTGCATGTCCAAAGGACGAGTTGCTCAGTACTGAAGAGGAAATCTAGAGAAAATATTCTGTCCTTTCACACCAACATAAACAGTTACTGAAAACATGGCAATAGAAATACCGTTTAAAAAGTGTCTTCCTAACACGAGAGAGAAAAAAAAAAGTAGATCATTTTAAATTCAGATCCTTTCAGATACCAGAAAAGCAACTTTTCTGATTTAAAGGTATACTTCCAAAGGCATACATTAGCTCAAGACAAGCTTTCATTTTGACCATTATTCCTGCCCTAGTTGATCTCTATTCACACACTCAAGGGCCATTTGTTTAAATCACCTCCAGCTAACACTAGCAAATTGAGAAGCTGTGAAGATGCTTGAGGGCAATTATGAATGCTACTTTAACAGCAGTTTTTTCTGGAATACTCCAAAGGACTTCCATAAGGATACTAGAGAGCTACTCCAGAGGCATATGTAGGATGCCAAAATGCTTTTTAATATTTGTTACAACATGAAATATTTATTCCCTGCTATGTTACTACTTGTGTGAGAATTCATAAATCTCATTTTATGGTTACTAATGAGTCATGTCAAACAGATTCAAAAACATTAAGAACTAAAACTCTTAGCTACTGCAATTCAACATATTCTGAATAAATGAAGCCTGAAGTGCCATCTAGTGTAGACCTGAATCTTACAGTTAGAGCATGAATTCACTCCTGTCATGTCTATCAAAGGATAAGGTGTGTGGATGCTTTCAATTTCTACAGACACTTCGAAATATGGTTAGTACTTCAGAAATTTTATTTAGCCTCCAGTTCTACTATCATTAACATAGTAATTTCAGCAAAATATTTTAATTACATTTTCAAATCAGAAAAGGTGAAATACATTAAATTCACATATTCTCATAGAGAAAAAATAACAAAATTTACTGTTTGTTGCTTAATTTCACCACATGCAAGTGTTCCTGCATTAAAAATTATTTTCTATAAAATTCACTAAGAACAGAAAATATTTCTCAATACATTGAACTTCATTCCAGATTAGGGAAATAGACAAGGAATGAAAACATACCAGAAATCAAACGTTATATTGCCAATGCATTTTGCAATAGTATAAAAAAAATTTTGACACATGCTTATGTTAAGTGTTAATAAATGGGGATCTTCTGCAGCATCTAGACACACTGCATACAACTAAGTTTTCTTATAACTCTTCAACTCTCTAAAGCTGTCTTCATTACTTGCAAGTGCAAAGAGATGGCAGACTGAAAAAAAATAAGAACAAACAAATAAAACAGTAATATGTTAAGAAGATTCTTTGTTTTATACAAATGAGCAAACCAAACAAGTTAAGGTCATTCTACTCAAAGCCTTAATTTTGTTCCTGCAAAACACAGCAAAAAAATAAAGAATGTTAAGATAAAATTTTTGCTTGGAATTTTTCTTCTGTCTCCTTCACAGCAGTTTTTGCATCTGATTTAAAGATCTAATAATCTGAAATTTTCTACTCATTAACGCTGCCCCTTTATGCAAACCCTGAAGTTCTCTATAATTCCATCATAAAAAACCTCACAAACCCCTTTCTCCATGCAAGGAACAGGTATAGCTATGGTCTGATGTAACTCAGTGCTCGTTTCCTATTCATGACAAGAAAATTCACTATCAGCTTATTTAAGTGAAATTATGAATTTCTGCACTGATCTCTTTCAGTAGCTGAAGGTGTCAAAATGCTTTTGGATTATTGGAGTACTGTGTGGATCATTAGAACTGATACTAGGAACTTTATTGTCATCACTACAGCATGCATAAGATTTTTATGTACACATATATATATGCATACACTCCTTACCAAGTGGAGATTAATGACATTTTCTGAGCTGTATTTGAAGGAAAAAGTACAATGGGGTATTTTATTCTCTGCAGAATTAATTCTCTGAAAGTAGGACTAAGAGCCTTGCTTGATCTCCTGTTTCTGAGGACTCCATTATTATGAAGACTTACTATTTGGTCATATCTTCTACTATCTCTTATTATGGCAGTAGTATCTATTTTTTTTACACTTAGGGCTCATTATGGTCTGCTACTTTTCCTCACACTGTCCCCCTTGATTATTACACCTTGTATGCACACAGTAATTCACTGATATTAATATTCCACTCCAGAACTAATGTGAATAATAATGCTGCTTTTAATCAGGTCTGTTATCTGTCTGTTGCCAAATAGCTAACTGTACTGCTTCTTTTATTCATCTGCCCTCAAGGTAACACAGTTCAAAAGGCCACATCCAGTCAAAGCTAATCTTACAAAAAGGTTAGCTGGTAGCAGCCAGGCATAAGATCAATGTGTCTCTAACATCAGACTATCCCCATTGAGTGTGTTGTATTGCTGCACACTCCCATCTCTTCTAGTAGCCACACAGGAAATTATGATCTGAGAATGTAAAAGACAAAATATTTTCAATAACATGATTAATTTAAACCAAACCTTCATTTAGAAAACCAGTAAAACATTATTTCTGAGGTTCTAAAACTAGAGATCACAATTTCAAAAGGGATTTAACATTTACAAAGTGTAGAAGTGATGGTTTCACTCAACACACACAAGTCTTCTGCAGCACAAAAAGGTGTCAAGAAGTGAAAACGTATTTGCAGACACTTTTAAAGATGTGTATCTAAATCAGGAATTTCTAACGTACCATTTTGGAAGTTTGAGTTAAAAATTAAATCAAATACATTATTTAATAAACTATCTAACATTTTCAATCAAGATTATAACCTGAACAAAACATTTTTGGACAGAAACATCAAAAACACATACAATGAAAGTAATTTTGTTGTCCTTTATTACATATTCAATGGTTCATGTAATCTTACTCATTTTGTACAGCAGTTGAAGCACAAAATTCCATGAGAAATACCTGTCAAGAGATATCACCTATTTTTTACACCACTGAACATTTGTGGCAGTGAAGAGAAACCATTGGTGTTTGCCTTTAAAGCTATCTTACATGGATTAAAGAAAGGGAAGGGCCTTTTTTTAATAATTACGTTGCGTAATTAGTTATAGTATATTGTTTCATGTTGCACTAACTTTAAAATAGTCATTTCAGATGGACAAATTGGTGTTCTCTATAATATTTGGGTTTTTTTCCTTAATTGCCAAAGCTGTATTTCACTGCTGCTACTTTAAATCAGTATTTAGCTTAGCAGGCCAGACCTTATAACACACTCAAAAGGTTTCCTGCCAGACTTCAGCAGATGTATGTTACCTACATACCGTAAAATATTTAATTCACATTAAATTAAATATCCTAATGGAAAAAAGACAGAATCCCTTAAGGATAATAGTTTTTATGGTTTAGGTCAGCATATCCCATTCAAGCACATGCAGAGATCACTGCAATACAAATTTAAAGGCATGTATGTAAGTACACCATGCTGTCAAAGTAACTTATCAACTCTATGAACACTGACATAGTATCATTTTTCTTCTTATCATTAAAAACATTTAACATTATAATAGTATGCATTAACCTGTATGTTATGGCAAAACTTATTTTTCCCTTCTTTCAGCATTGGGGCTCACACTGGGGTTCATTTCACTGAATTTGTACCTTGGCCTTAAATCCTTTTTGTAGTCTGCACAAGGCAAAATGAATCTTCACGTTACAATTCATTTGGTATATTGAAGCTGAGGAATCTTAATTACTTCAGAAGGAGGTGTTTCACACTCTGCAGGTGCTAGGCCACATTTGGGCTTTTGGATGTCTGAAGTAAGGAAAGCGATTCCCATCACTCTTTGCTTGCACAGTATACTTCCAGATTAAGTTAAAAATCAAAGTATAAGTAACTTCCAAGTAGGGCTGCTATGGAAAGTTTAAACCAATAGGTTTAAGTACAATTTTGAGGAATGAGTTTAGTGACCCAATTCAAATAGTCAAAGGTCTGATTATATTTCCCAGGGTAGTCTAGGAGTATACAAAGCATCACATTCATCTTCTCCTTAAATCAATATGAAGTCACACAGCAAAACCTTTCCAACACAGCAATCCACCTGTTGAAAGAAAGAGGATCAGCTGCTTACCCTATTTGTTGACATGGATTTGGATTCTTACCAGCCTCAGTATTGTTAAAGGCTGCTAAACTCAAAACTAGCTTTTCTCATAGTACTTGCTACAGCAAATACATTCCTTTTCTAGCACAAACATTGTTAACGGAGCTGTATACTTGTATTAGTTGCAGTTGGCAATGCACATGTACATATACGCGTGTGTGTGTGTGCACTGCTGATCTCTAGGGGATTTTTCACAGAGGAGATTCACTGTCTAAAAACCTACAGAAGCCAAAGCAAAGAATATTACAGTATTTTTTTTATTATTATTTATTAATGTAGGTGGTAAGAAATTTGGCTTTAGCTCCCCTGAAATGTGAGAGGAATATAAAATAACTGCATCTTTTGCAAACAGTAAGAACTTTTACATGACATGAATATCAATATCACATAAACAAATCCATCTTATTTAGAGGTAAATCACATCTTTGCCATGTACTCTAATGCAGACAACAAGCAGGGAATGTTAATAAGAGAATAAGAATATTATCTATGACTCAAGGGAGGACAACAGTTCTGAAATAGATGTGAAGTAGTATGCATATGCTAATGCCTGATCATATTGTTGGAAGAGCACTACGTTGCTTACACTAAATACAATTTTTTGTAAAAAAAAAAAATGCCAAGGATATATGCAATGTAATCTAAATGCAATAGAAGCAAAAAGCCAATTTTTTTCCTCACGAAATCAATGAAATTTGCTTTGCAATCCTGTACCCAGCAGTAAAAAGTTAAAGCTTCTTTTTCCAGTTAGAGAAACTCACTTTCCCTAACTTTTTTAATTTTAAACTCAGGCATTAAGAAATATGACCTAAGAGCAAAGAAATAGCAGTTGACCACTTCTGCAAACAATGCCTTTAATCAAAGAAAAATCACTAAGCTCCAAGTGACTTATCTACATTTTCCTCACAAACATGTTTTGCCCTTTCTATTTTGCAGTTCTGAGGAAATACTACTTTCCTCTTTTCGTGGACATGAGCCAGAAGAAGGGGTTGGAAAGGTAGATAAAGGCAACATGCTATAACAGAACTGCTCTAACTGGAAATGCTGCCTACTCTCCCTAGTCATCCTTATCTGCTCTTGCATACAAGAATGAGGTGAGACTTTTTAATCAAAGCCAGTGGCTTAATATTGAGAAAGGGCACAGAGCTATAGACAGTGCAGGTAGAAGTGGTTTTCCAAAAGTGTCCATTAGAGAAACTGATATTTTATGGAGATTATTAGAATTGTGAACAGTAAATGTCAGTGGAGTCATTAAGAAAGAGATCCTACGTTGTCTTAGGAAAGGTAAGCAAGGAAGTCTTTGCTTTTGTTGTTCTTTGACCAAAATAGTGATTACTGGTCTTCTAAACAGGCATGCCATGTAGAGATTTTATATTATTTAACTGATGAAAAATCCTAAATAAAACCCAACCAACTTTCAAATATTCCCATGCCAATATATAAGTTTGTTTTAATATGTAGAAATAAATTACAAAGTCTAGTTCATATACCAAGGACACAGATTGTGAATTTAAGCAGACTATATATCAACATAAAATCATTCCAGGAAAGTGACATCTTCATTCAAGTTGGGAATTGCTCCCCAAGTAATTTCTGACTAAGCTTCTGTGTGGAAAAATTATATGCAGATTTTTAGTAGATAACACATCCATTCTAACTTTCTTGGGGAACTGTTAGAAGTACATGCATAATTAAACTGAACTTGTATTCATGTGTTGGGGTTTTTTTTGTTCGATTTTGGGATTTCGCTTTGTTTTTTTTCCTTAACTATAGAAAAGTGGCAAAGTACATAAAACCAGATAAAAAAAAGAAAAAGTTGACTGTATCTGTGTCTCACATAAAACAGTATTTAAAATGTCATTAGGGAATTAAAGCAAAGGGTCACCAATGACAAGCTGTGCACCAACCTAACCTTAACTCTACCATTTAGGTAAATTGTTTGCATTAAGAGATTTTAAATTTTACTTGTGACCTAATGTCGTTCTCTAAAGTCACTTCATTAGGAATCACAAGATTAATAAGAAACTAATGATGTGTGCATTTGTTACTCACTTGTGAAGATGTATTGCCCAGGGGTTTTAACTATGTTCTTGATAGCCAACAAAGCGCTGTAAGTTAAAGTTCAAATTCATCTTGAACTAGATGTTGAAAGTATTTACACATATCTGCTAATGCCTTTTTATTGGCCATAACTTTCTTCCCAGAGAAAATGATTGACAACACAATTTTATCTGGGATGTATCCTTCCCCAAGCCAAGAAGAACCAATAAACCTGAGAACTAAATTTGATTTAGTGACAGAAATTGTTATTGCCTGAGAGGTGGTATGAGTTCAGTTAAAATCTGCATTGAAGGAAACAGGGCACAGAAACCCCCAAAACCTCACAAACAAAACGTTAACTCATATTACCATGTGGCAAATTTGCACAAGAAAGGCAGGAAGCAGCAGTGGAAGAACACCATGGCACAACTCAATGCTGAACCTATGAGTATGTCACACATGGAAAAGGGGGTACAGAGGAAAACGCAGAATTATATATTGAAGGCACGCTCAGGAAAGCATTCAAGAGTGAGAAAAGGACCAACTTCAGCTGCAGAAGGCAAAAAACTCCAAAACCAAGACACTTCAGAAAAACATTAATATTGTCATTAGAGCACAAAGCAGATGGAAGTCTATCAACAGATTTCAGTTGAATTCTGATTGAAGTGTCAGCATAACGTCCAGAGAAGCCTAGATGCATGCAAAATGTGTCACTCCAATCCTCCCTTTTCACTTGTGCAATAACATGCAATTTGCCTTTCTTTTTGCAATGCATGTGGGAGGTTACTCAATAAGGCTGGATTCCAAGAGCAAAGATGACTCATGAGTAGCATTCGCTTTAAATAAGGAGAAGGCTATGGTCTGAACAAATAAAAAAGGAGCAATTTAATATCATGGTGTTGTGATCCTAAAGGTTCATATGGAGGCACAGGCAATGAAGAACACAGCCATTTTGTTAGATGAGTTATACTGAGATGTTCATTCATCAATTGAATTACAAGTTTAGACTATACATGACCATCAGTCTGGGTTGGTGTATTTTGTAGGTTAGCATAAGCCTGAACAAAGGGATTTATGAGTCAAGGAGCTTGAAACAGAAGAATTCACAAAGCCTGGGCAAGCCCTATTTTTCTGGATTATTGCTCATCTCTAAGCACACAGCCTAGGAAAACAATACGCAAAACATCTATAGTTAATGAACCAGTATCAGTCAGTAACTGCAATGACAGAAATCCAAATCAGTAATACTGGAAAGTTCCAAAGTCACACTTTCTCATAGTTTTGTCTTAGCAACATTATCCATCTGTGGAGTTCCTATTTTAGTTTGTGTTAACCATTTGTTTTATTAATGTCTTCTTGTTTATTAATATATTGTAACAGAAAGCGCAGCTAGATTTTTGTGCATTTAAAATGCTATTAGAAGTCCATCTTCTAGAAATTCTCCTTGCAGACTCTTCAACAGTCAGAATCTTTTGAAGTCTGAGTTCATTTAAATGGAATTTATGCATAGACTTTGGCATGAAGGGAGGTTATAAGAAAGCTTTCACTGTATATAAACACTGATACACAGTACAGCCTTCCCTTGTAATGTGAAAATCTACAGAAATGTTCAGACTGAAATATTCCTTTTGAAAGGGAAAAAGAAGCAAAATAGGGAAGGATGTAAGAATGTATGTAGGGAATAGATGGAATGAGCTTCCTTCTCTCTGCTGTAGGCAGGGAGATGTAGAAACCATGTTTACATCTCTGCTGCAAGAACTGCCACATCGGGCAGATCCAGGTGACTTTTATACCCACTGTGTGATGTGGTATATCTAGCTAATCTGATCTTAGTTCCTCTCCCAAAGACAAATTTTTCCCCTCATACAAAAACTAAGAAAGTTAAAAGAAAAGAAGAAATCACAAAATCAAGGGAAGAATAGGCACAATGGAGTGCTCAGGTCAGAAGAGTGAGTGGGCTACTAAATCCCCCAACACAGTATAACTTCCACCATTACTTTTTGCACTTCCCTGTGGTCATTTGTGCCCCATGATTCTTTCATGCAACGAACTATCCACCTTCAGGTCACCTTCACCTCTGTGGGCTTTTTAGGTGCTAACAACAGAGATGACTGCTCCAGGAACAGATTAATATCACACAATATTTCTACCTTCAAAAGCAAATTAAGTTACTTCATGTGCAGCCAATTAGACTGTATATATTCCCAGACCATCAGGACTAGTAAATCAGCATGCATGTGACTTCAACAGAAAAAGGAACTCTCCACTTGGCCAGAGTACCATATGCAGGGTGCCAGCTCTGAAGGAGGCAACTTTAACTTCTCAGTCACAAGCTTCACCTACTGGCTGATTTGGCCAGGTCTGAAAGAAAACTCACTGTTTGCAATGACAACCAATCCAGCTGTGAACAGCTCTGCTGTAATAATCCTCTTTTAAAGTAGAAAAAATAGCCTCTAAAAGTAATAACAACCAGTAGCATTTGAATACCTCTATAAATTATGCATACAAATAATATTCCATAAATTCAAATTGCATTGCATCTTGGGGTGAAACTGGAGTTGATTTTACTCATTACTCATCAACTGATAACTCCAATGTTTATGAGCAATTTTGAGTGTGAATATGTAAAGTATACAACATTATATTATGCACTGAAATGTAGAGACATCTGCTTCTGATTTTTGATTCAAAAAGGAGAATTCGTTCAATGTGAGTTTACTTCAGTACCTTTAAGATTAAAATTTAATGCAGTTGGGTGGTTTTGCCATTTTATTATTCCATATTTCTGCCAGCCCAGGAAATTCTAGCTTCTATATCAAAATTTGAATGGAGGAGGAGCGTTCAAAAATGCCATAGTCACTTTAGAGAAAATACAGACAGGGCTAAATATCAAGGCCAAACTCACAGGCAGGGAACAAAAAAACTTCACATGAATGTATGAAGTCTCTCTAGAGTTTCCATCATGCCTCTATTTTTATCATGAATGCTGCCAATGATCTAACAATCATTTTCAAGATTGCTCTGAGATGGTTTCAGCCTTTCCTATCCGATCGCTTCTAGGCAGTAATGATACAAAATTGCTTCTCTCCTTTTAAGTGCTACTGCCTCTCATCTCTCCCTCACCATATTGTCTATGTTTAGCTGCTGAGAAAGAGCTAGGAGTCAGGGGTTCTAGTTTTGACACTCAACAGCTTGTCTGAATTTTGTGTTTACTTCTAACATTATAAGCAAAACTTTACAATTTTTATCAGCATCTCTCAGATATTGAGATTTAGGTGAAAAGCAGACATCTGAAACCAAGCCATGACTTAACTGAGCTATTTATTAGAAGTAATGATTGTAGTATATGCTTTATTAATAGATGCCAATTTCTTAAAGAGAAAATATAACATTATGAAACAGATTAAGATAACGTTACTTCAATTAAAATTGTTCAATTTATTAAATCATAGAATTGTTGAATAATAAAATTATAGAATGTTTGGGGTTGGAAAGGACTTTTAAAGATCATTTAGTCCAACCAGTCTGCAATGAGCAGGGACATCTTTGGAGGTTAAGCCTGTACTATGTTCTAGGATCTCTTACATCAGTGCAAATATTTCAAACAAATCATATCCTCATCATGAGCTGCCACTCTTAAAATACATCATCTAGCTACCACAAAAATATGTGCTATTTCCTCTGCAATCCAAGCCATGCACTGTTGAATTGATTTGTTATAATAAAGCTCCTCAAGCCTGAAGCCTAAAAAAAAAACAATCTGACATCAAAGGGTATGACTGAATGAAATGGCAGCTGGTATCAGTTATTATATCTGACTTCTGCCATAAACACATGTGAAAGCTAGAACTTGTTTTTGAAAAATAATGTACTTATCTGTACTCATTGTGTATAACTATTATTTGTGTTAGCTCATGAAATAAATGCTAATTACAACAGCTGAAATTAAAAAAAAAAGAAAATGGGAATCTACTGTGCTCAATTTGCATGGATAAATTTGTGACTAAATCTCATGCACTTCATAAAGCAGTTTTTTTTTTAGACTAAGTACTCAAAGTCACAATCAATGAAGGTACATAACTCTGAAGCACATTAGAATATCCCTGCCTACATCAGGGCTGGGATGTCTCACCTGCCTTTAGCTATTCAGTAATGAAAAGACTTGCCTATGCCAATAAGTGAGGGTCCATCTGCAGTCAGTGGAGAGAAATGGGCAGCTTGAACTCAAAATAAATACCATTCATCTCTGTTAGATTAATTGTTCTCTGAACAATTGCTTCTCTCCAGTATGCATAACACAGCCCTTAAATTTAAATGACTATAAACACTCAAGTTGAGTAATATTGTAAGTGCCAAAACTTGGTTAGATGAGACCTATATTGGAAATCACCTCTTTCCATTTATTACGCATGCAATGAAATCTGTTGTATTAGAGCAACTGCTTCAATTGGCAGCTAACAAAGTTTCTCAGGTAAAGAAGCTAAATTTCCAACAGCATGTTTTAGAGCTGCCAAATCATATTCAAGTGTGTGCTGGTTGTGCTGCACTATGCTTTGGCAAGCATAGATACATTTCAATCACATTGATAATTCCAACTTCAGAGGGGAAGAGTCTTGCTGTCAAAAAAAAAAAACACAATAGGCAAATTCACTTACATTTTTTCTCTTCAAACTTGTTTGCTGTGGTTTTAGGTTATAAAAGTGTATCCCAGCATATCAATAACACACCATATGGTTCAACAACTTGTAAAACACCATCCAGGACTGTGCTTCACACAAAAGCTCCTTAAAGAATGTATGCACTCATTTCCAGCACAGAATATAACATAGAGGCAGCATACTATCTTATTCAGAGACGTGTATTAAGTCACACAAGTTTACTTGTTTCTCTTTCTCTTCTTTCTAACATTTAGTATTCTTGTTTCAATTTACACAGTGAAGGATGCATACATTTGGTGCTTCAATTTACTGTTGTGTATGGCAAGAGTTCAATTCCTCTCATAAAATGTAGGCATCTACACTAAATTTTAGTCACTTCAGGTCAAGAAGAAAGAAAAAGTACGATTAGTGCACAGTTCTCAAAAATGTCTTTTTCCTTTCATTGACTGTAATGAACATTTAGGGTGATCTAGCCTGCAGATCAGTGTATTTGCTGAAGTAGACCTCACACAAAGTTTCTTAAGAAACAAATGCTTTCCCTTCTCTCTGTGACAGAGAATCCAAAAGAATATTTATCCTAGTCGTGTCAGTTAACTCAATGTGGCAGCTCAGCCCTACACAGCCTCCTGTTCATCTTTATTATGCTAAACTCTTCCAGTTACTATCAAACATGCTCTTTTAGGACCTTTTTTTTTTCTTAGTAGACAACAAGCAAATGGGTTGTTATTCTAAAAAGCAAGCAAACATACTGATCTGTACCTTTCAAGAAAAAAAAAACACCAAAAAAAACAAACCAGCATAATTGTATTCTCTCACATGCTTTTCCAGGTTTTTAAGTTTTTCCTCCTTTCTTGTCCTTTTTTTTACAAGAGTATAAGGAGGAAGAAATATACCATGGACAGAAAATAAGAAAAAAAGGATTCCTAGGGAGAAAAAAAAAAAAAACACAAAAACACAAAAATAAAGTGCTGATTCTTCTTCTATGAAGAATAGCCATATATTGTCCAGTTCATGTTTAATTTCAGCTTTTCTTCTTCACTTAAAACAGATCCCAAAATGATTGCTTAGTGGTTTATCTGCCTAATACATTAAAAAGCATGAAAGTGGAGTGAGACAGATTATCAGGCTGAATGGTACACCCACTGTCATTGAGAACTATACTAAAAAACTACAAACTTCATGTCAAATTTGTTCTAGTTTCTGTTTTGAATCTTCCTTTGTGGCTACAAGTTAATGTTCTTTTGCTGAGTACACTGAATTCTGGCTTACATGAGGACTGGTAAAGTACATGATTATTTGTGGATAAATCCATACTAATCATTATTTTCAGTAATGTTTTTATTTTTTCTGTTTCAAATAATTTATGCAATAAATCACATATCCATTACTCAAAGAGCTTTAAAATCACATTGATTTGAAATATATCATAGTGATTAACAGTTCATTATACAATTTTCCTCTGAAATAATAGATAAATTAACAAAAAGAAAATCTCACTATCAAAATATATTGAGTTATTACAGTGTCATATGACATATATCAGTTTCAGCACCAAACAGGTGCCAAGGTCCATTAGCTTTGATTTTCTACTGGTGGGTATGAAAGAAACTTATAGATTATCTAATTTCATCTCTGTCATCTGGTTATTCTTGAGCTTATGTCTAAATGTATCACTTGTGGATTTTCAAATACAGTCTACATAGGACTCAAGTACAGACCTTTGATTCCTTCACTTGCGAGCTCATTACAGTCACAGTGGTACTTCATCCCTGCATTCCTCATCTGAATCTAAAAATCTCAAGTAATCCACTTCAGCCCAGCATGAATGTCAGACCATTTATGTCTTCACTGTGCTTATTATTTTTCTTCTACCATATCATGCTTTTACTATCTTGTAATTTATATTAAAATGTATTCAACCACTCAAGTCTATAGAAAAGTTCAGAACTAAAGGTCCAAAAAGCCCTGTTTCTAAAAGCATTTTAGTATTATATGTACACAAATACATGCATACTTTCTTTTTTCCAAGACTTGTAGATAAATAATTCGGTGACTATTTTAGCCTACATTTTTAGCCATTAACATTGAATATGTGCGTCTTGCTTCAGCATGCATTAAATAAGATCTCTTATGAGTGAAAATGGCAGTAGATTTTACATTTAGAGCAGCAGCAGCAGTTGACTTCATTAAATTTAGGACTAAAAAAGAATTATCAGAGGACTGGAAAATTCCATGAGAAAAAGCTAGAAGAGCTGGGGTTCAGCCCAAAGAAGAGAAAGCTCCAGGGAGACCATACTGCAGCCTTTCAGTACTTTAAAGGGGGTTATAAAGAAAGATGGGGAAAATGTTTTATCATTCCAAGTTACTTTACCTAAAAAGCAAAAGTACACCACCCTATTTTCCAGTAGTGAAAAAACTGCATTTCAATCTGCTACTCAGTTTTCTAAAACATACATTTTAGCACTCAGATTTAGACTTGCTGTCTTCTCCAACTATTCATAGAAGAACGTGATTCCAGTAATTACTCATCTGCATCATTTTAAGGCCATGTGGAATCACAGTAAAATATACAGCAATACACAACCAAAAGTGTTCAATTATGAGTGCAGCTATTGATGACAGCAAGATCTTCAAATAATAATTTTTAAATCATTGAATTAAATGTCCAGCCTTCTATTGTATAGGTATCACTCATAAAGCAATAAACATAAAGGTAGACCTGAAACCACACTAAGTATTTTGTGAGAAGAGGAATAATCAACACATCTGGCAAGAATGTGGAGGTAGTTCATCATTTAGGTATGCACTGTGTTTCCCCACAGAAGCATTAATATTTGCAAAGAGTTACTTAGCTTGTCACAAGTGGTCAGCTCCTTTTCTTTATTGTGAGGCACTGTAGCCTGCTGACTGAATGCAGGAAATATGATGAGCTAGACATCAGATAAAAACTTAATTCCAAATCAAAGCTGTTCCCTGACAAATGTGGGCAGACAGGAGGACAATAACTTACCAAAGGGACTTCTCATGTCCACAGAGTCACATGCAGGCTAGCTTTGTCCAGTCTGCAGCCTGATGGGGAATGCTGAGGATCTGGCTGCTAAGTTTGTTACCCAAATATTGTCCTTGCGTATTACAGGTGTCACTGGTTTACACCATTCATCAAAACCACTTCCATAAAGTAAAAAAAGAGTCATTTTCATAGAAGACTGACTTCTGAAGGAAGGAGAAGTCCCAGTGTGGAGACTAGACCTGCTTTTTAGGGAAAACTACTGCCTACCTGGTGCTAGGCATTATGGTATTGGCTTTACACTAAAGGAGTTTCTTAGCTTAAAAAAAAAAAAAAAAAAAAAAAAAAAAAAAGGAGGGGGGGGCATTGCAGTGGTTACCGTGCAAAATACAAACACAGGCGAGGCTGCTCGAGACCATCCTTCCGGAGAGGCACTGGCACCATCCTTCATCCTGCCTGGTGGCTCCTGCTTCACCATCACCTTTTTTGCACCCATCCCAGAGCCAGTGACAAGACCCTCAATCAGCCAAGATACTACACAGAGGAGCTCAGCCCCAGTAAGGATGCCCAGCCAGCATCCATGGATAATATTGGAGTACTCACAAACTCTATTCCTAGCTGACCGGGGGGCCACCAGGCCCCCCAGCCTTTTGTCCACCATCACCAATCACCCAGGGTGCACCATGGGTACTCACCAGAGATGACAAGAGGAGGACTCCTCAGCCCAGATGGGCTCAGCTTGGAGCTTCTGTCTTTCCTGGTGGGGATTAAAAAGGGGAGTGGGTGGGGAGGGCAAAGGGGTCACACCTGGAGCAGAAGGAGACTCCAATAGAGCCCAGGTGCTCTATTACCTTCTGCTAATGTAATCATACAGCATATCATCTCAGAAAAACTCTTCATCTCAACCCAGAGGGTTTTTTTGGGGGTTGTTTTCCTGCCCATCTGTGTGTGAGGGAGGGGGCTTGCTTCTGAGAGCAGGCTCTGTGAAGCCAGGACACTGCTACGCTGAAGATCAGCCAGTGGGTTTAGCTAGCAGAGTTGAACTCTCCTACAGCTAAACAGGAACAGTACATGCCACAATGAACCCTGTGGTTTCTCTTGCGTGAATATGAAGACAATGTGAGTATGAGATGGAAATCCTTTGTTCTACAGGCACAAGTGCATGAGTTACAAAGAAAAGCAAAGAGAAGAGAGAGTTCTTCCAGAAGGAGTCTACCTAGTGCTTCCAGAAGACCTGCACTAGTCTACCATGGACGGTTCTCTGGTCCTAGTATATGGGCATTAGATCCAGATTTGAGTAAGGGAAGATCTCAAGAACTGACTGCATTGGAGGCTTAAGTAAGCATAACTGGGAATAAGTGGAAAAAACACCCCTGTAGAATCATACCATCATTAAGGCTGGAAAAGACCTTTTATACTATTGAGTCCACTGGCTTGATTTAGAAGAGGCCAGGCATGTTGGCAACAGATGGGAATAGCCTATCCCACAGGAGGAAAAGGGTTTAGGAAAGGAGTTGGCAAGGCTCATTGACAGGGCTTTAAACTAGACTTGAAGGGGGAAGGGGAAAAAAACAGTCTCTGCAGAGAGGAGACTGAGGATTGTAAGTGAGAGTCAAGGGAGAAATGAGCATCCCAGCTGAAGTGCATGTACACAGGGGTTGGTCTCTTCTCCCAGGCAGCCAGAGACAGAAGGAGAGGACACAGTCTCAAGCTGCGCCAGAGGAGGTTTAGGTTGGATATTAAAAAGAAATTCTTCACAGAAAGAGTGATTGGCCGTTGGAACGGGCTGTCCAGGGTGGTGGTGGAGTCACTGTACCTGGAAGTGTTTAAAATAAGACTGGATGAGGAAGGTAGTGCCATAGTTTAGTTGATTTGGTGGTGTTGGGTGATAGGCTGGACTTGACGATTTCAAAAGTCTTTTCCAACCTGTTTAATTCTGTGATTCTGTGAAAGAAAGCTTCCTACCCTGGTGTAGCCCTCAGATTACTATCTACATTTGATTTTTCAGGTATGTGGTAATGAAGTTGCAACAAGAAGTCCAAGGGCAATCAAAGTAGTGCTCTTCTCTATCTTTCCAGTTGCAGGGAATGATGAGAAAAGAAACCAGAAGAGCCAGCATATCAATACCTATCACCAAGCCTGGTGTCAGCAGCAGAATTTTGGGGTTTTTGTTGGTCCACATGACACCAGGGCAGCTGGCAACAGATGGGCTACACACGTCTCAGAAAGAGGAAAAAGATCTTTGCAGGAAAGTTAGGAGGGCTAGTTGAAAGAGCTTTAAACTAGATTTGAAGGTGAAAGGGGATAAAAATGGGCTGACAAAAGATATGCCTAAGGGCAACACACTGATGTTTGAGGGACAGTGTGCTATCAAGCTTCCTTGGTTTGTCATCTCAGTACACATGCAGTACTCCAGGTGGGGCCTGACAATCTCTGAGTAGAATGGGACAATAATTTCTTCATCTTTGCTGATAATACCCTTGTTGATGCAACGCAGCATCCTGTTGGCTTTCTTTGCCCCTGCAGCACACTGTTCACTCATGCTGAGCTTGTTATCCACCAAGACCCCCAGATCCCTTTTGACATGGCTGCTCTTCAGCCTGGTGGATCCCAGTCTAAGCTGCACTCCTGGGTTATGTATTCCAAGGTTCAAGACCCTACATTTGTCCCTGTTGAGCTTCATAATGTTCTTGCTAGCCCACTCATTCAGCCTGTCCAGATCTTGCTAGAGGATGGCTCTCCCTTATGGAATGTCAACCTCCCCACTCATTTTGGTGTCATTTGGAAACTTCATTAGGGTGCTCTTGATCCCAACATCCAGATCACTTATAAAGATATTGAACAGCTTTAGGCCCAATATGAGTGCCAGGGGGATCCTACTTGTGCCTGGCTGTCAAGTTGAGAAAGAATTATTTCTACCACCTCCTGGGTATGGCCTGACATTCAGTTCCCCACCCACTGCACAGACCACTTGTTCAGGTCATAACATGTCAGTTTCTCTAGGACAAGGTTGTAGGGGATCATGTCAAAAGCCTTGGAGAAGTCCAGGTAGATAATATCAACTGCTTGGCTTGCATTGACTAAGTGAATTACTTTGTCATAGAAGGTGATCAGGTTTGTTCAAGCATGAGTTGCCCTTGGTGAGTGTATGTAAAGCAGGCAGCCTGGATATTAGCAATATGGTATGCTCAATGGTACCACAGCCCTCCGTGAATCCTCAAAGTTCTCAATGTGGTGCTGAATCACTCTGGCAGGCAAACTTTAAACTCTACTCAGAATATATGAGAAAACCATGCTAGTTTTCTGACTGACTGGTGAAAGGTACTTCTGAAGGAATTTCCAAGTACACTGTAGTTCAAGGAAGACATTTAGCCAGAGATTAATACTGTATTTTTTATACTGAATAATCTTAGCATCTCTTTGAGGAGTATTAAGGGTGTATTAGTCTTTTACATATTAATAGGATGGAATGTAAATAACTTTGGATCTTTAGAAACTGTGGTAACTGCTTGCATAAAACCAGATTAAGTCATGTTATAAATTTAGCTACATTTACTGTGCTGAGGAGTAATAAAAGTTTCTCAAAAATCATACAAGTAGTCACTCGCCATAAATAAATTCAAGAGTAATGGGGGGTGGGGGTGGTGTATCAAACAAAACCTGTCTTCCTTTCATGACTTTATTATTTAAAACAAACAAACAGAAGGATTGAGGCTCTGATATTGCAAGGCAGTAACTCTAAGAGATGCTTTTCTACTTTATGCACTTTCAAGCCACTCTGCTGAACAAAACAGATAGTGTTAGTTTCAGATAAATGAGTGTATCATAATTGCCTGAGACTTTAATTTCATCTTAGATGAAGTGCTCAATAGAAACTCTAAATCCTCTAAAAGGCACTTAAAAGTGACAAGTGTTATTAAGTTTTGGTGGGAGCCAATGTTATAGCTGATGTTTGTTCTCGTTTTATGTATCTTAGTCCATTGAGTAGATAGAGATTACACATTTTACTTGAGGCTCATCAGCTTTGCTCACATCCAGATGTCTTCTAGCTCAAACCTGATATATGGTAGAAGTGAAACATTAGATAGAAAGAAGAATTTTGTAGACTACATTCTGATTTCTAGCTTGTAGTTTGAGAGAGAAAAACAAATTGGTGTAATCATTAACTGCACCTATTCTAAAAGCAAATCATCTCTCAGCCATTAGAAAAAAAGGAGTTACAGAAATGTGGCTAGATGGATATATATTCTATTTAGCCATCTGTTGTATTTTAAAATATGAACAGATATTTAATTATAGCTGGAAAAATGTCCTACTCAATGTTTAAAATTAAATATTGAGTATACAGATTGAGTCTGATAACAAAGCAGGGGCACCCAGAAAAACTAATTAGTCTTGAATCTTTATTTTATACAAATTTATTAATCTTAGATCCAAATCTCAGAATCATCACACAAGTAAACCATATGATGAATCTGCAAATGTTTTGCCCAGTAAGATCAGAAAAAAATATTTTCATTGGCCTTTGGACCAATAGAATGTGGAAAAAACAAGAACAAAGATAAAGGACCTTAATGTGATCTTGGGTAATGTTAGTAAAATGATTGCTCACATCCCCTGGAAATTCAAGAACATAACAGTAAAGGTGTTCTTCTGCTGTACTATTTGAAAAGACATCCTGTCCTTTTAAAACTCCAATGATTTCTTATAAAAAGCTCTTCACTGCTGCATTATGTACAAAATCTTTAATATCTTCTTTGGTCTCTACACACTATGACAAAACATAAGAGAAACAAGAGCAGAATTTCAGTCATGAATTACAGATTAAAGCAGCAAATTCTTACAATGAAAAGTGGGATTTTTACATATATATATATATATAAAACAAATTACTCAAAATGTTGTCTAAGTTGTACAGATGAGCCACAGTGATTCTCAAGCCTCTTGCACATTTCTAAATTGCATAAGCCTCAGGGTAACCCTAGATGCTTTAAGTCACAATTACTCTTCCATTTCTTTTGACTTAGAGAAAGGGAAGGCTATCTTCTATAGATCTCAATCAGCAATAAGCTCACTTTCAAGGTCATTCTGAATTATCTCTGTTACATTAAAAAATAAAGTAGTGATTACTCTTTCTACTTTGCATAGCTGGACGGGTATTACACCGAAGTCCAAGTAAAATACTCTTAACAAGATACCATTATTGTCTTTGCTATTATTGCATCCATTTGCAGTCCAAGGCAAATCGTTGGACTGATGAGGAATTCTTTTCTTTGTGCATTCATTATGCTAAAAATGAACAATTATAAAAATAACATCATTCAAAAGGACCTTGGAATTATGCTTATAATTTTCTCCCATTTTTTTCAGAACTCGTGCATTTGATGTTGTTGTCAGCATAACAGTGAAAAAATAATTTTAACAGAATCACACTCACTGGCATTGGAAAGTAAGTGGTGTCACATCTATTGTTCTTTAAAATTATTTAATGCAAATGCTAAGTGCTCTGCTATTACTAACCCAAAACAAAAGCAGGAAATTAAAGGTGAAACAGACAGATACCTTAGAGTTCCTAGTTACTGAGTATAATAAATAAAAGGTTAAAAATGTAATTTAATGCAAATGTTAAGTTGTACTTGGAATAATTTTCTAGAAGCTAAAGCTAGGAAGAAATTAGACTAGCATTGGAGGTGAGACAAAATGGAGAATTTAGTTCCTAACATGGTGATAATACCCTACACATAAAACCACTCACCTAATTCACAGAAAGGTTCATGTTAGAACATCATAGTTACATCTTGCATACACAGCCATGGTGCACACATTTGTTGCCCTCCTTTTCTGCATAGCCAAAGTGGAAGCTTGTTGCACCCATAAAGCAGAAGCAAATTAAGCAAGCAATAATCAGTATATTCTTGCTTGAATCCAAACAGAACAACATCATAACAGACAAACTTTGCATATCACATTGCAATGTTAACTGCATTTTGTAACACTAGTGTATATCATTGTATACTCTATAGCAATTATGTATAATCTTTGTATTACAGTGTAATATTAATTGCATTAAAAGCATAAATATATATATAACATTCAGATAATTCATATATAGTATATAGATAATATATGTTTATCTGTATATTTATGTAGAAATGTATGGATAATAGTTGTTGGCACAGCAAGAGTCAGTGTCTTGACTTCAGCTTCCCTGATTTGGGACCTCACACTTCTGATCTCCATCCAGTATCAGAACCTAAATTCTGACAAAATATTTACAGAATCACAGAACATTAGAGGTTGGAAAGAACCTCCAGAGATCATCAGGTCCAACCCCCCTGCCAAATCAGGATAATAAATAATAGTGATCTTAATAAATAATAAATTATCTTAATAAATAATAATCTTCCTTGAATTGCTGTGTCTTTCTGATAGTCAGTGTTTCCCTCCTTTTATAAAGTAGTAACTGTAAAATAGAACAGATACAACACAACTGATGGATAATAATGTTGTAAAACACAGTAAACCGCCCCCCCGCCACCCCCCCCCATCCATTAGTCATGGAAAGGGTGAACTAAAAATATCTCATAAAATAGAGGCATGATGTTTGACATTCCTGAAATCTTTGCTTCATTATTTTATCTTCCCAACTTGTGTTAAATATATTGTATTCATGGAGACTTCGACATCTTACTGTAGGGAGATAACCACTTTCTCTACATAATTCCAAAAAACCAAATGCTTTTGTTTCAGAGCAAAATTATGTAGATAAATGTGTAATAGCTTTAGAAAAGATGATATTCTTATTTTAGTAAAATGCACCTGACCATCACTGCCACAACCTTCTGCATCATTCTCAAAGCTGCTAAATCAGCTTCTTCTCTTTTCAATATCCACATAGAATTCCCTTCTATGAAGATATACTACCAATATGAAAACAAAGTCAGTGTTATCTTTCTCTATGAATTATTTAAAGCAAAAATGCTTGCAAGCTGTCAATATCCACAAACTCCATGTAACTAGAATGAAATTTTGATTGACCTCTTGGACTGAGATTAAGGGGAACAAAGTACTTTGTAATTCAATTACGAAAGGCTCGAAATCTTATTGTAGACCTTTGGCATTTAGCTAATTGGAACAAGTTAGGTGAATATTTTGTTTCCTTTATATCTAGTGTTCGATCTTGCCTTCACAGAATGTCAAAGTATTGCACTATTTGTTCTAACATTGATGTAATCATGAAATCATGGGACAAGAGTAAAAGTAGATTCTAGAAAAGAACAACTTTGTTTTAAAGTAATTTGTAAAATAATAGTCTAACTCAGAAATGCCTCAAGAAAAACACAATCTCTACCTTTTTCTTTTCAATATTCTGAATACAACTCTGGAAAAAATCATGAAATATATCAATATGTTGATTTCTATGTGATATAAGCACACTCCTTGGTACCTCTCTCTTACTAGCACACCTTCTGATAGACAAATGTCAAAAAAGGGTGAGTTTGTAAGCCATTGGATGCCTAATACGTTTTCCATGAGTTTGGTTTGTGTGTTGTTTTGGTATTTTTTTTGTGAGTTTGTTTTATTTTTGCAGGGGAGTAGTGAAATAGAATTTTACTGTGTATAAAAGACAAAATTCAACCTTGTTCCAGTTTGAAAAACTCTTAGTGTTATGATATAAATTTTGTCCATTAATACAATCTTACTTGGATTTCTCAATATCATAGCTATTAACTGGCTATCAGCATAGGGATCTTGAGAGAAGAGAGTGGGACAAAAAGCAGGATCACAGCACTCAGCTTCAGGAGAGGAGATTCTTTAGGCATCTGCTTGAAAGAGTTGTGTGGAATAAGACCCTGGAGGGAAGAGAGGCTCAAGCAATCTGGTTGATTTTCAAGTATCACCTCCTCCAAGGTCAAAAACAGTTTGGTCCAATGAGCAAGAAATCAAACAAAAATACCAGGAGGTCTCCATGAATGAAAAAAAGTTTCTGGCAAAACTCAAATACGAAAAGGAAACACAGAAAGAGAGAAATAAGGACAGGTAAACTTGAAGAGATATAGAGACAGGGTCTGAGCATTCATGGTTAGAAAAGACAAAGCATTCAATACCTAGAGTTGAGTCTGGCAAGGGATGTCTGAAGCAACAACTGTTCAGCCTTGAGGAGGCAGCTCAGGGGATCCTGTACATGTGTATAGGTACCTGTTTCAGGGGGAGTAAAGATGACAGAGACAGGTTCTCTTCAGTGCTGACTAGTGGCAAAACCATAGGTGATGGGAGCAAATGAAACACAGGAGGCTCTGTGGAGGAGGAAACGGTGTGAAGGTGACTAACACTGGAACACATTGCCCAGAAATATTGTGGAATCCTCCTCATTAGAGAGATTCAAAAGTCATCCAGACATGGTCCTGGGCAACCTCGACCATTCTATGATCTGACCTACCTGTCTTCTTTCATACTTCCTAAATGCTTGTACCCTTTTGTAAAGTCAATGTGTTTATTGCACTTACTCAAGGAATTGGAGACATTCCTTGTTGAAAGAGACAAGCAAAAGTAGGGATTATTTGAAAAAATGTATTCTGACCTTCAGTTCATCTACAGAGTTACATATACTTTGCTGCCATTATCTGCCTCAAAGGATTCAACTTCTTCAAATAATATCACTGAATCCCATCTGGTCTGTATGAATACAGGGTCATTGACTTGAAACATATTTTCCTGGCTACAACCACAAAAGATTTTCCTGTCAAGTTAAGAACATCCATCTTGCTAACATGCATCGTAGGGATAGTACTAAAAGAGCAAAAGTTCATGGAGGTACACTATAGAGATGCAGTGGAAAGGTAATTTTACTTTGGTAAGCTCTCAGTTAGCATTACAATGTCAGCAATTATTGCTCCTGAGATGGTGTAATTATTTCAGAAAGTAATAATTTTCTGTCTGAAGACTGGAGTTCCACAAGAGTCATCCAAATGTCTTATATCCACCACGGTTCACAGAGAAGGCACAAAGCAGAAACCTCTCAGAACACTAAAATGTCTTT
Organism: Indicator maculatus; assembly: GCA_013399975.1. NCBI lineage: Eukaryota > Metazoa > Chordata > Aves > Piciformes > Indicatoridae > Indicator > Indicator maculatus. Next base: position 1,819,945 of record VXBD01014355.1, read on the forward strand.
GGTGGGTATTTTCTGAAGAGATTCAATATTGCTTGCCCTAGCAAAACATAATGGCCGAGTAGACTGTAATATTTGATACACTTGAGATGAAAGAACATTTTTCTTCCCTTTGAATTTTCTGCCTCTGTGATATTTATGGATTCTGCAGCATAAGTGAATGAAAACTACCAAATTATGTGAAATGACAAAGTAGACTGCAGGCAAGTAGAATGCCTCGTGAATAAGGACAGAATGGACTAAGCAGTTTGTGTAGCAGAACCCTGCAGTACAGAAGGAATTTCTATACTCTTCAAAACCTAGTATTATCTGAACAGAGCTGGAGCCAGATAATTATAGGCAAGTCTCAGAGTGTTTTCTCTGGCTTTTAAAACAGTTTTTAAGGACATACAGGGATGCACATTCCAAAATCATACAGACTATATATTCCTTGTTCCACTGGCTTCTGAACCCATACAGTGCTTAATCATAGAATCATAGAATCAACCAGGTTGGAAGAGACCTCCAAGATCATCCAATCCAACCTATCACCCAGCCCTATCCAATCAACTAGACCATGGCACCAAGTGCCTCATCCAGTCTTCTCTTGAACATCTCCAGAGACAGCGACTCCACCATCTCCCTAGGCAGCCCATTCCAATGGGAAATTACTTTCCCTGTGAACTTCCTCCTAATATCCAGCCTATACCTCCCCTGACACAACTTGAGACTGTGTCCCCTCGTTCTGATGTTGATTTCCTGGGAGAAGAGACCAACCCCCACCTGGCTACAACCTCCCTGCAGGTGTTTGTTTGCATAACATTTAAATTTTGGTCCCGAGTTTGTCATAGAATCTTTGTAGGTATTTAGATTTCTGTCATGACTGAAAAGGCTTCAGGAAAAGTGCCTAACTCCTAAGTTATTTTCTGAAGCATAAAAAGTGCTGATTTTGGAGGTGTATTGGAAGCTATGTCTAATACATGGAAACTACATGGAATTCAGGAAAATTAGACCCACTGTACTCAGTTATAGTCAGCAACCTTCTTTTTGCACAACAGCTAGGTGTTTCAGACTTGGGCTTAATTTACTTCTCAGATCAAAGGCTACAATTTTATAGCAAAATTAATTACACAGTGCTCTTTATTTATAGCTCTTAAGACAAACATGGAAACTTATTTGTTCCTGTTAAATAAACTGAATTGGTAAATAGCATGTAATTCTATTATTTCCTTCGATAAGATGTAGATCTCTGTTATAAATATGTTTCAAACATGGATCTGGCTGTTGGCATTCTACTGGCTAGAATTCTTCACAAGGGTCCTGACAGTCTGGTGTTCTTAAGATTCTCTGAGTCCTTTATTGATGGTACACCCATATTGCTACAGATCATGGAAGCATGAGGAGAAATCACAAAGAAGAATTAAGAAATAGAGTAGACACCATTCAATTGCTTCATTTCTGTCTACTGTTAAATCAACATGCAAAGATAGTAACAACCAACAGTACTAAATAACACTTTTCTGTCATCTGTTTCGACTCTGCAAATAATGTCCATTAGTTGCTTCAGATCAGGAGTTATGATGAAATCTCTTTCCACAACGCTGTTAAGGAACCATTTAAACAACCATTAATAGCTTGTCACTACTACAGATAGCCTTCAGGAGAAAAATAAGGGTTTCTTTGGGTTAAGATTTTAGGACTAGTTTAGGTTGAGATTTCTTAAGACCTTGCTTTCAAAACACTGAGAATTTGATTAAATGCTTTTTTAAAAATTTCTTTTAGATGGTTCATTGTTTTGGTTTGGGTTTTGTTTGTTGTCTTGTTTTTTGTTTTCTTTGGGGTTTTTTTTTGGTGTTTGGTTGGTTTGGTTTGGGGTTTTTGTTTGTTTGTGTTTGGGGTTTTGTATGTTTGGTTTTGTTTGTTTGCTTGTTTGGGTTTTGGTTGTTTATTGGTCCTAAGCTGGTTCTACTGCATCTTTTCTGTTATCTATCTCTTCATAAAAATGTGGGGGTTTAGTTTATCTCTCACACTATAAGGTTAATATAGACATAATTTTATACTTAAAGGATATGTTCTAATACCCAGTCATACTGCATTGTGACATTAAAATTGTGCAGAACACAGGAATTAACTTCTCATGTTCTGATGAAAATGACATATAAAGTACTCTTAAATATCAGATACATTTTGATATTCCTCTGAGTAATTTATCTTTCTACATTTTGGGTCTTTGTCTTCCCACAACGTAGTTTTTGTCATATATCTGGGAAATTTGAATTCACCACTTAAAATACACTGTATTTTTCATAATAATCCCTAAATCCTTTATTCTGGTCTATTGTTGATGTGATATTACCTTTTCTGGACACATATTTTTTTCAGGTGTCTGGTTCCTTACTTTATTGCCTTGGTGTTTTTACACTAAATCAAAATAGTCATTTGCTCATGCTGTTAGTTTATTTTCATCTTTCTGACTTTGGTTGTTCTTCTTTGCAGTGACCTTATCTGCCCTTCAAACATTTCACTTTCCTTTAGATTTATTTGTTTTATAACTTAATATTTTCTTGCAGCACAAACACCTTCAACTATAATCCTTGAACTTAATTTGATTTTATCTGCAATAAAGACCTTTCATTTTGTTATTTCAGAACATATCTTGTTTATTTAAGATAAATCAATGAACAGTACATTCTTAATAGTTTATTAGATTAGTTTTCTGCATGAATAAAAAAAGCCAAATATATTCTCTTGGCAGCTTCCTCTATTTTCATAAATACTACATTATTTTACTAATAATATGTAATGTTATTTCTTTCCCAGAATTTTCTTCTTCCATTCCATTTGTACCCTAGAGATGATATTTGTTCATTATTATATTTTTCATAAAGATCACTTAACTCTTGTGATAAATTAGTGTTATTTCAAAAGTTCTTGATCAGGACAAAGAGTGCTCCAGTTGAGAATCAAGATATGAATATGCTGTGAGAGCTAAGAATGGCAGAAAGCATGCATTAATACATGTTACATTTATGAAAAAAGATTATTGAACTTTTCAGGTCTTATTTTCTCAAGTTTCAGGAACACTCAGGTGAAAACAGTTATATGAAAACGTGAAGGAACCATTCATGCTCTCTTCTCAGCACTTTTCATACTGAGGCATTTAAAGGTATTTAAATAGCTAGACTGACAATTTTTACCTTGGTAAGTTTACAGGCTGCTTTTATTTTTACTGTGTACATGATAATCTTACACTATCCTTCTAAAAGCGTCTGTCTGCATGGGCACTGTTTACCATGTGGGAGTAACCATGTAGAAGCACTTTGATGAACTGAAAAAAATAAATATTGTGCAAATAGTTTCTGCCATCCTTGCTATAACAGTAAGGTAGAAGGTCATTGCAGTGAAATAGAAGCATTGTAATGCAGATTACATTCATTTTCTCCTGTCTGTTGCTTGAGAACAGAATATTCTGTCACAAGTATTTCCAAAAACATGTAACTTGTTATTAGTTCAGCTAGATGATAACATTTGCAAGCAAAAAAAAAAAAAAAAAAAAAAACCCAAAACCAAACC
>VXBD01014355.1:1828313-1852815 GCA_013399975.1 Indicator maculatus
CAAAACCAAGCATGGGCAAGTCGTTGGAGTGCCATTGTCCCAAATGACCCAGGAGATTGTCTTACTCAGACAAAGTGGCGCCCAGCCTTCCCCCCCCACTCCAGAAGGGAGAGGGGGTTCCAGCTGAACACGTAGGCCATGTCCCACCACTCTAAGGATATAGCTTTGGGCATAGGCTTCCTTCACCACAGAATGCATTCTAGCATCATCACAGAATCAAAGAATAAGAGAATGTTTCGGATTGGAAAGGACATCCAAAGGTTATATAGTCCAACCTTCTTTCAGTGAGCAGGGACATCCTCCCTTAGATCAGGTTGCCCAGAGCCCTGTGAAGCCTGACCTCAATCACCTCCAAGGATGGGGCTTCAACGACCTCCCTGGGTAACCTGTTCCAGTGTTCCACTACCCTCATGGTAAAGAACTTCCTCCAAACGTCCAACCTAAATCTACTCTCACTAAAATAGATCCCTGTTCCTTAGAAGTGCAATGCATACAGACAGTGCAAGGACACTTAGATCAGTGAGGTGAGCGATTTCTTTCTGTAACATTTATGTAAATGAGCTTTGCATATGACTTCAGTTTACTGAGATAAGTTGAAGCTGTTTCAGACATCGCGGAAGAGAAGATAAAGGATGGAACAAACTCAGTACTGGCTGGTCTGTGAGAGGGCATGATGGACAAGCTCTGAACAGGTACTGAAAAAGAAATATGCAATAAAATTTAATTATAGTTGTTTTTCTTTCAGGCTTCCAGCCTCTTTTACATTCTTTTTTTTTTTTTTTTCCCAATCTGTATCCAGTGAGTATAGCTTGTATTTACTTCTAAAGCCAGTAGATTAAACATACTCTTTGGTAGGGTCTAAAGTGTTTTCAAGGGCTTGTAACAATATTCTCTGGTGCCAGACATTAGGTGATAGTACAATTTGAGGAAATTGCTTAGTATCTATAAGAACTACAATACAGTTAGAGCAGTGCTTTTCCCAAAATGCAGTGTCAAATATAATTACAGAAACTAGACTAGCCCTATTGTTTTTTTACTTTATGGCAATGGTAGGCCTTATGTCTAATACTCTAATTCCAAAGTCAGAGAACAGTCTTTGAGACAGGAATTTAACTGAATTTTAATGACCACCATGAAAATCTTTGCACAAGTCTTGGTCATCTGAAGAGGACTTAAAGAGTTACTTACCTGTGTTTCGATTCAAAAAAAGTGTTAAAATGGGATAATACTTTCATGTTTACATTTAAGATCTTTCCTGAAAAGGGATCCTAATAGAGACCCATTCATATCACAAAAAAAAAAAATAGATTCAAAAAAATCTCAATTTGACAGATAAACCTGAAAAATGCCAGTTTCATATGCCAATCTAGTGCCCCAGACCAGTGTCCACAATTAAAATCTTTCAATCACATCTGATTTACATATTCACTAATGGATCTCACTAGTTATAATGGAGTGTTGGATAGCACTTACACATGAATGGTGTCACTGACTTCTCCAGAGGTAGTTTAATGAAGAACTGAAAAGTTTATTATGTAGCATTGTTTCCAAAACAACAAAATACAATTCCACACTGCTTTAATCAAAGCAAGCAGGAATTGAGGCAAAGAATGTATTTCTTATGTAACAATGCTGGTCCTTATGGGTAACAATTTAGTCTCATATCCAGACAGAGATAATTTAGTTTGTCATCCTGCCCTAAGTGTGTTGATCATAATGATGCAACATAAAGAAAGCATCGCTTTGAAGATATGAATACTGGTTTGCTTCATTCAAGGACATTTTGTTATCCCAGTTTAAATAATCCATAAAACGAGTATCAGTTTCTATTATATGTACAGAAAGATGACTACCTCAACAGAAAACTTAGGTGAAATTCAACAGCTTCTTCATTAAATCAAGGATTATTCTACAGATATTAAATATATAAGTGCATAAACTAGCAATTAGACAATTTTAATCTATGCAATGAACCCATCTTACTTTCATTAAACACTCACCTTCTCATTGAAAAAAAATTAAAGACTTTTAGATACAGTGATTTATCACATTGGGATAATTCTGCACTCAATTTAGCCATTGAAGCATGTCTAAAACGTGATTTCCCTGATGACTTGGAAGAAATTTAAACTACTCTCTTCTATTTCCCTTGCACAGGAAACCTGACTAAAAAGCTCTTTGACACTGCAATAAAGAACAAACCTATAACCCATGATTGCCAATATGGTCTCACTTGGAATAGAGCTGAAACTGTGATGGCTCACTACTCACACCACTGCAAATACCATCGTGTTCTTCCACCTCTGGGCTTTTTCACAACAGTACCAAAAAATTTAACTTTCTGCTTTACAGTGATGTTGTAATAATTGATTCATTAAGGCAATAATTACCAGACCCCCACCCAGTCTTCCTCTTACTCCTCTTCCTCAGAAGGACAGGGGAAGAAAAGAAGATGGAGAAATTTGCGTTCAGGGCTGGAGGAAGTAAAATAGGAAAACACAGATACAAAGCAAGAAAATGAATTCATTCACTACTTCCTATAGGTAGGTGATGTCCAGCCACTTCTTGGGAATCAGTGCCTTAGTACGTATAGTGGTGGCTTGGGAAGCCAAATGCCATAAGCAGGAATGTTCCCACATCCCCCTCCTCTCCCTGGATTTTACTGCTGAACACAACACCATATGATATGGAATATCTCCTTGACCATTGGGGGCTAGCTGTCCTGGTTGTGTCCCTTCCTAATCTCTTGCCTATTCCCAAACTACTGATCTTTGGAGGAGGGGGCTGTTGAGAGTTGAAGGAGAAACAGCAGCAGAAAACTGAGATATTACAGTAAATAAAACTAATGACTATATGTATTATGAGTGAGAGAATTAACTGAAATAGGCTTTGAAATTCTGAAAATAGGTGAAATAACCCCTACTGTAAATACAGACATGGCTTACATCTATGAAACCTTATCCAAGAGAAGTTTTTTATTTATTTAATTGAATCTTGTGCTCTGTTTTCCTTCCTGATACCACAGAGACCTAATCCTAAATTCTCTTAGGTTCACTACAATTAGAGAAGTCATTTTGGTCCTCAGGAGTGGTTATCTCTGCCTGAAGGAAGAACATGCAGACCAGATCAGCATCTCCTCATCCATAAGTGCATGGACTGCAGTGCCTGTGCTCACCTGGTACATCAGGATATCTGAACTGATCTCTCTGGCTGCAGGCAATAAATCACATGAGAAAAAAGCCAGACTGAATAATGGTGTGATATTCTTTCAAAAGCACCTCACAGATGAAGACTAAGTTTCAGATGTACATCAAAAGAACCAATTCACTTTTTGCAATGCTTTACAGTGTCTCTTATGTGGCCAGCCTAAGAAGTAGCAGCAATCTGGGGCTGGAGCAGAGTCAGGAAGGAAGCAGTTGCTGAATATTTGGGCATGCATTTGTAAGAACTGTTGTTAAAAAAATCAAATTCAAATAGCTTATTCCAACTCTAGCTGCTGATGTATCCTTATATAGCCATGGAAATGGTCATGTATTTAGAGCAGTGTACAGAAGCACACACATGACAAAAAACAGGAGTGGAAACCCATCTACATCAGGACTTATTTTTTAATATCAACTTAAAGGATGTCCTTTTCTGTGCAGTCAGGATACTGAACTGTCCTTTTAATTAATTCCTTCTCTCACATGTAACAATATTTAGCAAGTGATGTAGCAAGAAACCTAAATGAAAAGGCTCTAGCAAAGCTTGTACAACACCAGACTTCAATATCACTATGTAACTGTTGCATTGTAATGTATTATTGGGAAGAAAAAAAAAAAAGGCAACCAACAAAAAAAAACAACCAACCAACCAACCAACCAAAAAGCCCCCACAACTTTGGAGAGAAAATAAAGCCTTATTGCAATGGACATTAAAGAAAAACCATGGACGTTAAAGAAAAAACCATGTACAACTTCTCACACAGGGTTTAACTATAGGGCCACTGTTAGCATCTCATGTAGACAGGAACATGGGGAATAAATACATTCCTTTGAGGAGAAAACAAAGGTGCAATATTTTTCATTGTGGAGAATCTTACCATGTCTTTTTATAAAGAATTTGTGGAGTAAAATAAAATTTAAAAAAAAATACCCCCCACTGAGGGAGAGAAGCAGAGAAAGTTGACTTACTGTAAAAAGCTCATTTAATGTTTTTTGCATTGTAAAGACGATGGCAATTCCCAGGGAGAAGGAGCAGCCCTTGGCTTGTCAGCCTTAATGAAGTGCACTTAGTACACAGTTTCAATGAAGATGGATATCAATAACATGGCAGAGGAAAGTGATGATTTTGGGACCTATTTGCATAAACTGGTACTTACACTTCTGAAATACTCATATTATGAATACTGAAACCACACAGACTTCACTCCAACAGATTTATTACATTAAAGGAGTGCTATTTATCTACATAAATAAAATTTCTGTGCTGGCTACATAAATAAAATTTCTGTGCTTCAGGGATTACCCAGTTTATCAACTCTTCTACTTGTAACAACACAGCTAGAAACTTTATGAACACAGTAATATTTGTCACTGGTTTTAACTGTATATTTGTTATTGTTATCTTGCTTATTCAGGATAGAAAAGAACTGGAGATACATGGATTTGAATGACAAAGCACACTGAAAGAAACAATAATTCAAGCTAAAGTGCAGGAGGAGGTTTGTTTGGGTTTGTGAGGGTTTATGGTAGGCTCTCAAAGGCACTACATTCTTATATCTTAGTGCAAGACAGAAGAGTACCCATTTGAATCACAAACAGATCTCTGTTTCCCTGTGCATCCTCTGCAAGGATTCGTCTGCAGCACCATTAAGTCACTCTGTCTGGCTGCACACAGTGACATCCACTGGTGTAGAGCATTTTTGCTGCAATAATCAGAAAATACCATGTATCATGATTGATTTACACTTTGAAAGCAATTTCACTCCCTTCTACATTATCTATTGCAGCACAGTATTTAATACTTTTTAACTTTACACATGCAACTCTTTCTGCAGGAAAATGAGTGATTTGCTCACTGGAGTCAGAGCACCTTGCAGTCTGAAAGAGCAGAAGCAGCTCCCAGTTGGAAGGATTCCCATCTCTTCTATATGGTTTGTCTCTCAATTTGACAAGAAATCATAGTGTACAGTTTATTACCATTTGCAGCCTCAATATTGATGTATTTTTTCTTTTTTTTTTTTCTCCTCTTCCCCTTCCCCAACAGGCCTGGAGCTCATGCAGTTGAGGAAGAAGTTGAAATGAAGAATGAAATACATTGTGTTCCACAATACCCTGTCACTTTCAGTCAAAGTGACAAGTCCCAGCAATCTGCAGAGTGGAAATCACAGGCAGAATTATGGATGTTCTACAGAGAAGAAACTCATCTCTGTTACTTGAGGTTATGGCACTGTGCAAAGCTCTGTTTGAGGGAGCAAAATCCTACATGAGTGGATTTACAGGGCAGTAGAAATCATATGTTATATCTCTAAATTCAATAGAAGGCAACCAGCTCAACATGATTTCTTTTGGTGCTACTGTAAGATGAGGAGCAGATTACTGACGGGTGCATTTAGAGTTGAATAACTATGTTTCCTCAAAAAAAAAAATTAATAAATAAAAAATGTGGGTGTCTTTTTCATTAGTGAGCTCAAAGTCATTTTTCTTGGTTCCCCTCATGATTTAAAGATTAGAATACTATGTTCTTCAGAATCTTTCAAATGATGATATGTTTCTAACTAAATATGTTTAAAAAAAAAGAAAAATCCGGACATTTTTGGCCTTCAAAGCATGTTGTTCCTAATTATCTTTCTTATTTGCAGTTTTTTGAAATTGTTTGCTATTTTGGGGGGGTTTGGTTTGGTTTTGGGGTTTTTTGGTTTTTTGGGTTTCAATTAGCAGCAATTATGATGCAAATATATCTTAGAGATCACCAGATTCTAGATACCAGTTCACTTTTCTAAGTCCAAAAGGTTGGGATAATTTTAAACAAGCTTTGAATAATGAGTCTGATTTTTTTAATGTGTGCACCAAAACTCCAGACCTGTCAAAAACTGCATTATCTCTAGCTGACTGCTTAATGTGTTACTACTACACATAGACTTCTTTTCCTTCATTTCATGTTATGTATCATTAGCAAACCTGCCAGACAAATTCCAGTTCTGTAATCTCTGTTTCTGGTGACAAATTGAAACGTAAAAAGAGGAAAGCCTTTCTCTTCAGACAGTATATTTTATTTTCGTTTCAGTGCATATAGGAATTTTTTTACTTTTAAACTGGGAAAAATTGATACATAAGGACAAAACAAGGTACTGAAAATTAATTTTTTTTTCATCTTTGGGCTTTTAGAGTTCAATTTATACTTTCCTGATCACATACTTCCAAATAGACATACAACTAGTGTTTTTTCAAAAAACACTTCCCAAATACAGAAATACCTCAAGCATCATCAAGTGTAGATCCTGTGAAATCCAAAGAGCTGCAACTAAAATAAGCAATCTTATTGGGAAAAAAAAAAAAAATTACTGTGTGTATAGGGGTTAATTCCTAAACAAGGGGAAGTCTAAATTACCTTCATCTTGTGACTATTTCTCTCCAAAACAAATCCAAGATTTCATCTCATTATTTAGCTAATTATCACAACAATCTCCATTTCACCTCATTATGTTTGGCTGTTTTTGGGTTTTTTGTTTTGTGGTTTTTTTTTTTTAGTTTAAAATAAAAATGAATGCTAGTCTAATGGACAGAACTTATAATTAACTTACATATTCTACTGGACATGATATTTTTTCTCTTTGATTATTTTTGCCCTTTATTTTACGAAGCTGCTATTTATAGCTCTTCTAACAACACAAAATATGACAGAAAACAGCATTTTAATACACAAAAGGTTCAGTTCCCTGATGCAGATTTGTGTCTTTTCCAATAAGCTTGTGCAGCTGCAGTTTTGCTATGGGTGTGGAAAAGCAGCTGTGCATCCTCTAGCAGATTTCCAGTCCATGGAAGAGTCATAGTCAGTGTAAAGTTCTTAACCCATTTTCCCCTGAAACCCATAAGCAAAATGCAGTCAAGCAACGACATTGGAGAAGAGCTAAAGGACTGGCAATGGTCACGCCTGAAAATAAGGGAAACAAAAATGCATTCCACCTCTCACCCTTTCATACTGATCAGCACATTCAACAATTCAGCAACTGTTAATTTAATACCCATCTTAGTATTTTTACAACCTGATTAAAGGCTCATTTTATCAAAGATCTTGCTTAGAACTGAAACAAACCCGTGTCTCTATTAATTTCCTTCCCTCCCCTTTTCTCACATCACACTTGTTCTCACTTTTAAATCCTGAATTTACTATAATGCCCTTACATGATCCATAATGTTTTCAGTTATTATGTCACAGGTAGGTATTTATACTCTCATCTAAGAGACAATTACATAGTAATTTTTCTGCTTAAAATGTAAATGTAATATTGCAATCTGAGGAGAGCTCTTTTGTTCAGCTTTCCCTGCAGTCTATCAGTATATTGCCATTGAATTAGAAGCACATAAAAAAAAAAAAAAAAAAAAAAAAAAAAAAAAGGAGAGGAAATGAGAAGGAGGGGAAAAAAAAGAAAAAGGTGATTTTAAATAACTTTTGACTTGGTTTTCCTGCATTTAGTAGCTAAGCACGTTGATTAATGTTTCAAAAAGCCTTTTGGAAAAAAGCACTTCCAAAGTTGGGTGATGTAATTCCACATCTATAGCATATTGCCATCTATTGGCAAGAGGGAGAAAACACCATTTTTTCTCAGCTAAATGTTTGCAGTGAAAACGGAAATCACTCTCAGGCAGTTATACATAACTAAATTTATACGTGTACAGAGCTGCTATATAATAAAGTTTCACACATTGTTTGTGTAAGTTCCGTGTCATAAAAAATAAGAGTCCAGGTTTTCATAAGTGAGAATGATAACACTCAATATACTGCATAGAAGGGTTAACCTTGAAACAAATGCTTCCTCAGTTGAAAGAACCATTTGTTTACCAAGTTTATTTTCCATACCCATATCTATTGAAGGTTGAAAGAGTGTTTTATAAATGGCATGTCCCCATCCCACATAAATTAACATCTGCTAACTCACAAGGCAAAACCCCCATATAGGTGACCTTAACTGGCCCATAGGATTGTGTCTTCTGCACTAAACTTGTAATTAAAATCTTCCCTTGTTGCTACTTGCCCTTGCCTCCCCATGGAGGTACAAGTGATCAAATGCTGCTCTGTCAGCACAGGGGCAACTGGTCAATGCCCAGAAGGAAATGCATTCATCCAGCATAAGGATACTTTAAATCAGTGAACTACCACAGTGTCTGGCTCCCTTGCTAGTACAGAAATATGTTAAGGATTATTTTTCAGTCATGTAGAAAATTACATATGCAGGTAACATGTACTAGGTATTTTTGAGAATACCTATGCACCTCAGGAACTTAATGAAAATTAAAACAAACAAACAAACAAACATAAAAAAACCCCAAACCTGTTACTTTAGGTCTTTTGGAGACACAAAGGTGATTACTTCCACAGGATTGAAAGCTTCTGTGTTGTTTTTCTGTCAATTTCCTTCTTGAAAGTTAACTTAATTATTTGAACTACATGCTCGGTAATTTAAAAGCCTGCTACATAGCAGTAAACTACATAGACTGTATGTAACTACATAGACTGTAAAATGTCACAAAAACTAAAAATACACTGAAGTATTAACAGAATGTTACAAAAATCAGTAAGTCAAAGACAGAGGAAGAGAGGAAAGGATGAAAATTAAACAACATGTGGATCTGGAGGCTGACTGATAGGCTGAGTGTTAAGATCAAAAAAATGAAAGTTCTAGAATATGTTGAAAATGAAAGAAAAACATCTGGCAGATAATTACTGAACCTAAAGCTACAAAGACATACAGAAGGAGAACAAATTACACTGCTTAATGCTTAATTCTCTAAACTTTTTATTTCCCCTTGGGGCAGGCCAGCTTCTTCTTCAGCTCTACATGCCTAGATAGGGAAGTTAGAAGATTTAAGGTATTTCTCACTCTTATTTATTTGCTTGCCAGTACAGGGGAAGAGATATTTTCCTTCCTCTGTTCAGAAGAGAAGTAGCAGGGAAAGGTCACAGCCCAACTTCCACTTACAGCCTCACTAGACAGCTGTGGTAGGGATGTGTGTGGAGGCTTCTGAGGGCCACTTCCTTCTCAGAGGAGAGAATCTGGGACACAGATCAACTCCAATGCAACCTAACTGTGCTCAGTGTCTTCTGAAGCACTTTCCTGTGATCAGCAAAGCCACATTTCTGTTGTTCTTATTCTAGAAAGCAAGCAAACAAATAAAACCATAAATCTGTTTCGAACAGACAATTTAGAATAGAAAAAGTCTAATATTAATTAAATCCAATCCCTATTATAAAGAAGTTAAATACTTTTTTATAGTATAATGGCAATATGATTTTGTCCTCTCCCTAAAATGCCCTGGGAAAAGTGGAACATAATGAGATAAAGAGAGAAAAGTAGTTTTGAAACTCATCTGTGATGTCCTGACTCCTTCTGAATCAGAGCACAGCTAACTAAGCTCTCCCACCTCTGCAGTCCATGATCAGCCCACCAACAGACCTGCCTATGTGTGTCTCGTAGGGAAACACTCATGAAAGTTTTACTGTAGTTAGTATAGTCCCACAGGAAGCTTTATTCTATAAAAACATTCTCTGCTGTCAGCTGGGAATAAAGTTATAGGCTGTGAGGCTAAAGATAGTGTAGTATTCTAAGTTCTGTCCCTCTGCTCAGACCGTGACCTCCTGTAAACTTGCTTAAAGGAAATGTCTCAAAAGCACATGAATAATTCAGGAGACTAATTCTCTTTCTTTTAATCAAGTACACTTAAAGTTGTGTTACTTTCTTACACTACTGCTCTGTTTTCCCCTGTGCCCAGCAGTGAACCACCACCTCTGTGTGCAGAGAGGTATGAGTGTGCCAAGTGACAGTAATGAGTTATTATCAAAAACTGGGCACCTGCCTGTGACTTTTTTCAGCCTTCTGCCAGAGTCTGCCAAAACTACTCTTAATATATGCACACTCTCAATGCATTAGGAAGGAAGTACATAACTCACTCAAGCTTTTTCTTCTTGAGGGCAACGGTTCCCCTTAATCCATCACGGTAGCCCAATGAGGCTAGTGCAGTATTCTACTGCAAACCGTTATGAACATACTTTTCATTTTTATAATGCTTTTCATCCAACAGATGGACCCCAAGGTGCTTTAGAGATTGTGTTCTATGGTGTGATAATAACAGTATATAGATCACTGCACTCATGCTGAAATATAGAAACCTCTGGGCTGGAAAACAGCACACATCTACCATTGCCAGGAACACAGTGTGATATATTAAGACAGAAATGAAGGCTTCTTCATCCTCTTGTATCCACAGGTGAATGCACGTAGATGAGACTGTGTTTTCTTGTGCTATAATTTAGCCAGGAAACTAGAACCAACAGTGTTAGAAATATGGCTTGTCCTTTCCTTGCATTTGTTCTGAAATGGAATTAAAATTATACAAATCCAAGGCTGGCTCTGCGGTAAGCCTGACCTCAGGTGAGTTCAGGTCTATGCACCCTGCTAGGTCAACCTCTTAAACCTCCTACTCTTAGAAATATCAATATGTTCCTGCCCATATCATGCCAGGAGCTGCTGGAAGGGAGAGCAACATGACACAGCAGCTAGTTCTTTGTGTAGGGAGGAAGAAAATATCCCCTCCCCTTGTGGTGTTGGTCCCATTGTCATCCCATTATTTAATGCACTCTTGTGCAATCTTTTTACTGCTAGGCCATTATTGTGCATTTTGGATGTGTAAACCTTGGGTAGATATCTTTATGTGTACAGTGCATGCTAGCACTGATCTGATCCCATATCCTATACAAAGTATGCAAAACAGAAGCAGGAGAAAAAATAGAGGGGGGAAAATAGGTTTAGGATGTGTAATTTGTTAATTTTTCAGATTTATTTCCTTTTAAAAATAAGCACTGCAGGTTAAAGGAAAACATTTTATAGTTATTATCCCCCAGTCTGGTGACAGTAATGCTGAAAAAAAGATTCTCTTCTGTTTTAGAATTTAGCATTAATTTACAGGTAAGGGGAATAATGTTTCTGAGCTCAGTCATTAGTGTGAGTGTTCAAACTGTTCTGGTGCTGCTTCCTAAAGAGCTCACCTTTAATCCATCAGGCATGCAGAAAAATCAGATAAAACTCTCCTCACTGTATTTCTGTGCCAATTAGGAATTAGTAATAGCAAATAGGAATTAAGCTTCGCAGAAAAGCAGAAACTGCTATTCTGATTTAGAGCAGAGGCCAATCTCTAACACTGGCCAGATTCACACTTTTTCTAACAATTATAAAAGGCCTCTTCAGTGGGTGGTGAGAAGCTAATTACGATCTGTACATTTTTAAGGAAAAAAAAAATATAAGCTGTAGCTAGAAAACTGTTCTGACATACACAGCATGTCTTAATGGGTTTGGAGTTTTTGATTGAACTGATCCACTGCTGCCCATGAGTGATGGAGTTCAGTGGACCTAGTTCAGATACCTCAGTATTGTCCCAAACCAGAATAAGTATGGAAGGGATACAAACCATCAATTCTTTAGAATTCCTAACTAATTGGATAAAAACAGTAGGAGTCTTAGCTGATTTAAGCAGCTAGTTAATATGCTCATTTATAGTTGTAGTGAAGATTTTTTTTCTATACGAATTCTTCATATGCTTCTTTATTCTGACCTCATCTTTTTGTGAGAGTAACAAAAAATATATCATAAAGATTTTTAAGTCCTTCTGGATTTTTTTTAATTTGCTAATTCTACTTTAACTCTGAGCAAAGATCATTCTTCATAATTTCAGAATTTAAAACACTGGATTTCATTTTGCTCTACTCACTGAATATTGCGTCAGTACACTGTTCTGAGGCATATTGTGAAAATATTCACCAAAGCCATAAACCTTGTCTGCAGGTAAACACTCCTAGAATAACAGCTCCCTGTTAGGTATTTTTCTAATATATTCTAGCATTTCCAATTAATGTTGATGTAGGGAGCGCAAAATGAATTTCTTAACATCTAGTTACAAAATCTGTGAGAAAATTGTTCTTAACAAATTAATTCATCTGTGAAATTTTAAATAAGATAGTTTGAGATCAACATTAAACAGTACAAATTATTGTTCCTTCATCTCAAAATGAGAACAAGCCAAATAGCATTAAAAAAACCACCATTTACAGAGTCACACAAATATTCAGGTTGGAAAAGACCCTCGGGATCACCAAGCCCAACCAACAACCCTGCTCTACAAGGTTCACCCCTAAACCATATCCCCAAGCACCACATCCAAACAACCTTTAAACATCCAGGGTTGGTGACCCAACCACCTCCCTGGGCTGCCTATTCCAATGCCTGACCACTCCTGCAGGGAAATTTTTTTTCCTAATGTCCAGTCTAAATGTACCCAGTTGCAGCTTGAGGCCATTCCCTCTTGTTCTATCACTAATTACCTGTGAGAAGAGACCATCAACAGTCTCTCTAAAACGTCCTTTCAGGAAGTCATAGACAGCAATGAGGTCTCCTCTGAGCCTCCTCTTTTCCAAAGTAAACAGCCCCAGCTCCTTCAGTCTCTACTCATAAGATTTATTCTCCAGGCCCTTCACCAGCTTTGTTGCCCTCCTCTGCACTTGTTCCAATACCTCCACATCTCTCTTGTATTGAGGTGCCCAAAACTGAACACAATACTCAAGGTTTGGCCTCACCAGAGCTGAGCACAAGGGGGCAATCATCTCCCTATTCCTGCTGGATACAGCATTTCTAACACAAGCCAGGACGCCACTGGCATTGGTAACATTGGTAAGTGGCTGAAAACCAACAGTTCACACCTCTCTTGAACCTGGAGTCTGTTTAATGACTTTTTAGAGAGAACAATGCAAATAAATGTGAATTTAGCATTTTGATAAAATACTAAACTACAAAAATGAAAGAAAAGTCAGGGCTTTTCATACCAATTCTGTTAATTTTCTTGAATTAACAGATTCTCCTCACTAGACTTCTCTTGTGTAGTAAGTGCCCCGAATTACGCTGTCCTGGCAGAAGCAAGTAACAGTTTGTGCTGTAGAAAGCCTCTTGGGCCTTGACCTTGCAAACATTTGCATTTTTGTTTAACTTTAAGCACCCCAGTAATCCTGCTGATCTCAGTGACTAAACAAATGAGGATGATCGATAGCTGGAGGCTACTGCAGCGCTGATGAGAGGCCACACAGCTCTGCATGTGCTCTCCTTTATTGAGAAGTGAGATCTCCTCCTCGCCCAATGAGCTGTTAATCGGAGCGGCTGTTGTAATGAGAAAGAATTCCTGCACGGGGGAATTGAAGCAAACAGAAAAGAAAGGAAGTAAAGAATGAAACATAAATTTCTTCTGCAGGAGCATTGAAGAATTCATGTGTGCTATTTTACAATCCTCCCCATCTTGTTTTCTCCAATTTATTATAAAGGTCATAAACTTCAGATTGCTCTGTAGGGGCTCATACACCTGTGGTGTTGAGGACAGTGCAATAGACATGTTTACAATATGTTATCTGAAGAAAATATTGACTTTTTCTGCTCTGTTATACTCCCTTTGATTTCTATTCTGGTTCTCTTGTCCCTCAGTACTTAGATAACTGTACGGTACTGTAAAAAATCATGCACTATGAACAAAATACAATATACTGTGAGGTCTGGACTTATCTCTTCTTACCAGTTTGCAAATTAAAACAACACACCGATTAGACAACTTGGAAAAAAAATTCTCCACATATATTTTGGACAGCAAACAGGCATTACCACATATGTAAGCCAGTAGCAGAAGTAGCAGGGGCACTACAAAAAGAATTTCCACTGGTGTGCTGCATGCCTAGCACTTGGAAGTGACACTAACTCTTCCAAATTTGGCTTTTTTTGTGGGAGTTACAGCTGCAGACAGCAGCAGCAGACTGCTTCAGATGTGGCTGGCACCTTGTTCATACAGAGGTATCAGTGGTGTTCTGGCTTTCACTGCTAACCAGATGATCCTGCTTTGCATGAGACAACTTCCTGATGAGTTGCACAACCCTTCTCTGAAAGGTAATATCTCCAAACTATGACCAGTTACTGGAATTACTAACTTCAAGCTTTTATTTCCCTAATTCCATAGCAAGTTATTCTTGAGTGTTGCCAGTCCTGTCAGAGAAAGTAGAACACATATCTTGAAATACGCCATTAGTCGTCATAGGCATTTTTATTTTAGGAAATGCTTTTGTATTTAACACTGAAGAAAGTATAACATCAGAGTGTTATAAGCTGTAAGATGGTTATAAGAAAGTATAACCATCAAGGAGTGCTTACTTCATGCAAAAGCTGAAAGGCTATACAGAGAGAGAGATGATATTACACAACTACTTCAGTGTGGCAAAATAGCCATTTCTTCCCAGCAAAGTTATAAGAGTGCTGCATAGAAAGAAGCAGGGACTTGCAGAGAAGTAGTTCTTCCAACTCTGTGTAGGCCAAATCTTTCCATGCAGACACAAAACACTGAGCATCACAACCAGCAGTATTCAAAATTATCTGTGGCCATTCAGACACTGACCATTGTCAAGGTCAAAAGTGGAAGAAGACTAAAATTCAAAAGGAGTCCTTGTTCTTCTTCTCAGAAAATATATAGTGGGAAAAGAGAGGGTGGAGAGGAAAGGGAAGAAAGTTATTTTAGCCGTATAGTAAATTCTAGGATGTGAATAACAAACAACAAATATATTTATTCATCGTGGGACTCATCTAACTTTAGAACTGTTTAATATATCTATGTTATATCAAGATGAATCATTCTCAGGAAATGTTTCTGAATGGAATGTAGCCCAGATAGCCCCAAGTTAGACAACTAACTATCGATGCCTATGCTGAAAGAGAAGAATTTCCTACCCTTTATCTCTACTGTCTCCTATCGTTACTTTAAAAGTAGTATCAGCTCCTCAAAGCTGATAAAAATTCTTGTGTAAACCAGGCTTGCTGGAAGCCACCATCCTATACACACATTAAAAAATACAGATAATGGGAGGGTCTTAAATCCATCACAGAACTGACTGTTCAGATAAAGAATGTCCTTATTTGTGGTGAAGAAATCCCACATTCTTTGGCTGGATATTTCTAATCGTTTTATAATATCTCTCTGTTTACTTAAATATTGTATGATATATTATGCATGTTGAGCAATTTAAGACCTCTAGCAAAATATAATTATTACCTGTGTGCTGTACTATATTCTGGAAATGTCAGCAGAAGCAGGAAATTACTTTCTATAAATGATTATATTATACTTTTTAAGCCTCTTACAGAATACTAACATTTATTGAGAATAGGCAGCTTCATCAGGCTAAGCCTGAGGATACAAACTGGGAAGGTGGACAGTAGGGGCTTGCTCCAAGACAGAGCATCTGAAAAGTACAGTGCTTGTACTTTTAATTCCACCCACAATTAATCCAAAACTCAGAAATGAAATAGTCATACAAAATTATATTCAACTAAATCACTGCACTGTTGTTTATTTCATTTAACCAGTATTCAGAAACTATTCTATGGAAAAACAATTAAAATGTTGTTAGATTCATAAATAAACCATGGTTAATAATCAGTAAGAATGACGTTTCAAAAGAATCCACTTAAAATTTTATTATAGATTGATGGCTCTACATCTTTTGTAAAAGGTCAAATCTAGCCATATATGCAGGTGAAATGACTGGAGTCCCAGCTTTGTTCCCACTTATATAATCCTTTACAATATATAAAAATCCTCTCTTCTGTATACATCCGAGCCTTTGCTTAATTCTACAAGAACAAAAAGGGTCACACAACATGAGTCTTAGAGGCAGTTGGAAATAATCCACATGAGCTGGAAATGCACACAAACTGTTGTTAGTATCCTCAGTCCTACCCCAGATCAGCAAAATCTGCAGATTAGTCATGCTGCTTTAAGGCAAATAATTGCAGTCCTCGCTTTCATTTTCCATGACAATGCCCATCTTTTGTGAGATAATGCCTTTAAACATTACCCAGTACAAGCTTCACTGAGCCTTAGCTGACACTCTCAATCCCAGCAGTGTTAATCCGTGATTAACTTCTAGATCTCTTCACAGGTCTGTTCTTTAAACTTCAGCAAATGTAATTCCTCTTGACTGCATCTTAATAACTTCTTCTCCTGCTCCCCTTCCTTCACAGTTTTAGCATTGCTCTGCTTTCATTCCTTGCTGGCCCATATGTACGCCAGGAAATTAGTACTCAGCACAAGAGAAGAAAAATTGCCCCTGCGCTGCTGTCAATCAGAAAGTGGTCCAAGCTTTTTGAGACCCCCAGATTATAATCTATCAGAGAGCAAAAATGAGAGCAAAAATGTACTTTAGTCAGGGTAATGAAGAGACTCTAAATTTAATTTTAGACCCAAAAAGCTATGTTTTTATGGTGTATTTGACATGGTCCTATCAGGATGAGTGTTTAATCTGCTACCAGAACTTCTGGATCACCATAGTAACAGTTAATAGAAGTAATTGTCAAGAAAATTCAGAAGCAAAGACCTATTTCTGGAATACACAGATCTGAGATAATATGTATACACACAAACTATCTAGAATTTTCATAGGCATAATAGAGCTGAAGGGCAGCAAATGAGCAGAAGACAAAGTTGAATAGAAAACAGATCTACTAATCCTGTTTTTTAGTGAGGCTGACAGGTTTGAAAACATTCACAAATGTTATAATGACATTATAATGCCAAAAAAAATTTCTTATTGTGAGTTTTCACTTCCAAAATGCTGAAATATTTTTTTAAAAAGACAATTTTCACATAAATAGACTCTAATAAATGTAAAAAGTCTCATACATTTTGGCAAAAAAAATACACAAAACTGTATAGAGAAAGAGAGATTAAAAAAAAGAACTGGAAATACTGCACTAGTTTTTACATGAAGTAGTCATGTAGGAAGTGAGTAATCTCATGCTTTTAGGGACAGGCTGAACAAACACATATTTCAACATTTGTTCTAGACTACTCTGATCCAGGATAAAAAATGTTAAATGTCTGCTGTCTTCCTCATTATACATAAATGTCAGCTATTTTTTTTTCTTTCAAATTGAGCCCAATGAAAAGTTATTTATGCAGGAAAATCACATTTTAATAGAGGATAGCTCCTTTCACATGGACAGTTAGGGGAAAAAAAAAATTAAAAATGCCCTGGTTCTTATCTCAACAAGCAGCAGAGAAAAACAGAGCAGTACAAAAACACAGAGAGATATAAAGATAGGGGATACAATAGAAAAAGAGACTGAAGTAAGAGGAAAGAGAATAAATAAGTCCCAAGAGAAAAAGAGTTCACACAAATCGATATGGAAAGTTCCAATCCAGGTCTCATTACGTAGGATGGTTGATTGAGGAATTGAATTAAGGCTTGCAAAGGTGACTAGGGATACAAAAAGGAATTGCTCTACAATGTCAGGAGCCTTCACTTTCAACTTTTATGATGAACACCATCTTCAGCAATCTTAGATTTTTGCTGTAGTAAATTCAGTGTGTGCCTGGAATAAAGCAATTGGGAGTAACAAAAGAAATTCAGGTGTAGTTTTCATTGTAAGTGCTTCTATCTCATTGAAACAAAATGCAGAGAGGAGTACTAAACCTCATTTCTTTCAAAGTATTTCTTCCTCATATTATAGTATCTATAATATAACTGTGTGAAATACAATAAAGCTCCTTTAACAAGGAGAAAGCAAGGGTAGAAAAATGTATTAAAAAAAGCATGTGTCATACCTTGGGAAAAGGGTTGAAAATAAAAGGACAGAAGTAAAGGTTACGATTAATATGGGAGAAAATTAAAACCATGTGTGAGTTCAATGAAAAATAAATTATCAAAAGATAAGTAAGATCACGTGTTGAATAAGGGTACTAAACAATCCTATTTGTCTTAAAAATAGATCTCCACTTCCATCACTTGTTAGTCTTGGCATAACTGCAGAATTTTGTTCCCATTGCATATTTAAACCTGACAACATGTACATTACTTTTTCTTCCTGGAAAATTCAAGCTAATTATTGACGTAATGACCCGTTTTACCTGGGCATAAGTTGCTCTGGGAATCAAGAGTTGGCAGAACAGTCTGCACATCATTCCAAAAGCCTCTGTCATTTCTTTTTCTAACCCAAAAGGCCACCAAAAGTCAAATGTGATCTTGAAGTTAAATGCTAAGTCCTTAGAAACTTGATTAAAATTCTTTATTCGGGCTGACTCCTCCATGATTCCATAGTAGTTTCACTGAAATATTCTTCCATATATTACTGTGCTGTAGATGTCTTCGCAGGTTCGCCTTCAAGATGCTTCTAGAAGCTTTCCCTGTTTCTGACAGAGCCAACACCAGCCAGCTCCCAGACAGGTCTGCTGCTGACTAAGACGAAGCCTATCAGTGACAGTGGTAGCACCTTTCTGATAACATATTTAAGAGGTGGAAAAAAACTGCTGTGGAACAGCAGCCAGGAAAGTTGACTGGAATATGTGAAAGAAACTGTTCTGCAGACATGGAAGTCAGTGAAGAAGGAGAGGGAGGAGGTATTCAGGCTGCTGGAGCAGAGATTTCCCTTCAGCCCATGGTGAAGGCTGTAATGAGGCAGATTGTCACCCTGCAGCCCATGGAGGTTAATTTTAGAGGAGATGTTAATATTCAACCCAGGGAGGATCCCACATCAGAGCAAGTGGATGCCCAAAGGAAGCTGTGATTCTGTGGGAAGCCCACACTAGGGAAGGCTTCTAGCAGGACCTGTGGACTCAGAGACAGAGGAGCTCACACAGGAGCAGATTTTCAGGCAAGTTACCTCCTGGGAAAGCAGTGTGCTTATGAAGGACTACACCGCACAAAAGGGAACCATGTGGAGCACTTTGTGAAGAACTGCAGCTTGTGGAAAGGACTTACATTGAAGAATTTCATGGAGAACTGTCTCACATGGGAAGGACCCCACAGTGGCACACAGAAAAACTATGAGAAGTCTTTTCTCCTTAAGGAGGGAGGCAGGAACAGCAAAAAACAACATCGTGAACTGACCACAACCTCCATCCTCCTGTGCCACTTTGGGGAGGAGGTAGAGTAAAACTGAGAGTGAAGTTAAGCCCAGGGAGAAGGAAGAGGTGGTGGGAAGGTGTTTTAAGATCTGGGATTTATTTCTCATTATCCTATTCTGATTTGATTGGTAACAAATTAAGTTATTTAGTCCAAATCAAATTTGTTTTGCTCTTGACAGTAGTTGGTGGGTGATGTCTCCCTGTCCTTATTTCAACTCACATACCTTTTCTTATATTTTCTCTCCCCCATCCAGGTGTGAAAGGGAATGATCAGCTTTGATGGGTACCTGGTATCCAACCAAGGTCAACCCACCACAATCTTATTTTGGAGGCCCAGTCCTGCACCTTATTAGAAATCTGACAACATTTTTGGTATATATCTAATTAGGATATCTTTATTAGAAAAATAAATTTTTATTTCATATTAATCTTATTATTCCCACTGAAGTCAATGGGAAAACTATTGAACTTCAATGAAATACTGCTAGGACAATTTTTAGCACTAGAGAAATATTCTCTGTGTTTCATGGAAAAAATAGATCATTCATTTATTTAACGATTCTTCTTAATACCCTTTGCAGTACAGTAGACACAAAGTTATCATCAGCTGTTTGTGACCGTTGGGTTCACAAGAAATTGAAGTATATACTATGGTAATAGATGCTTTCAATACATTCATTTAAGTCCAAGATACTTTAATAATAAAAATAATGTACACAAACAGATATGGTTAAGTGTCACAAGTCTTATGCCTGTTTTGTCACAATGTCTTACAACTATACTACTGCATATGAAAAAAAATGAGACAGATTACAAAAAATTGGAGGCTAATACGAGGTATGTTGTTAAAGCAATAATTATGTTAATCTCCGTATCTCTGCTTCGTAGGAATTGTATCATAACTGTTACCAGAGAATCAGAAGCCAAACTAGGACTTTCCTTGACTCAGAAAGGTTTATATTCATATAGCAATGAACGTTAGGAACTAGAATTTGTTTCCAAAATATTGCAATAAATCACATTACCAAGGTCAGAACTGTGGCTGTATGAACAGTTTTTGTTCAGTCAAATCTTGATTTTTGGAGTAGCGATGTAATCAGAATATATATTAGCAATAACTGATTTTTATAAGCTATTGATAACCTTCATATTAAATACCAACTGACTTTCTCACACCTCCATAGGACACTCATCTGACCTACATTTTTTCTCACAAATGCTCTGAGTCACTTCTCTAACATTTCTGTTACGCTTATATCTTCTGTCCTGTTTTGCACATTAATTTCCAAATGATATACAGAATCATTTCTTCTTTATTTATTTGGTTGGTTTTGGTTTGGGTTTTTTGACCTCTATGCTAGGTTTTAGCAAACTCCACATCTCTTTTTTTTTCATGTTCTCCAAAAATTTGTTGCCTTTTTTTTTTTTTTTTACACTTATAACACTTAGAGCATTGTGTTGTTTGCACTGATAACAAGTTTCTCAGGAAGATTAAAGCAGAAAAATAGAAAATTCACGTAAACAAGTTTATAGTAAACCTGGGTAACAAGGAAAAGCATGATCAAAAGTTATGTGCCTCGTGGAGGGAGAGAAGAGACAGACATAAATGCTTCTGAGAAGAAAGCAGGCTGAGGACCAGAGCAGATATATTTGTAAGCAAGCTCATTCCTTTCATAGTCATATCATCATTAGTGTTTCCATTATTTAGAACGCTAATAAGGACACTACATAAGCCCAGAAAAGTGATAGGACTTGGTCATTGTTTTTCTATCTTTGATTGCTACACAACTCCATGTCCTTCCATCCCCCAAGGATGCTCCCAAACTTCAATGAAATTGTGTGAAGCTATCTTACTGTAAGTGGAAATAAAATTCCCTCAGTTTTGTATCATTAATTACCTCTGACAATAATAGCATGTGGTACTGCAACTACTGTTGGTTGACATTAATCACGGAGTCTAAAAACGTTGCTCCTAATTTTCTTACACCTCTTGAAAGTCTCAGCCAGATATCTACTTGATTAGCCTCGGCAGGTACAACTGACAGAAATGTACCACAGTCTGCCAACTGGTAGTAAAAAGCAGAAGGATTATTTTGCCACAACAATTTTTCCAATGAATTATCAATAGTCCATCCCACTTTTTCCTAACAGTATTTCTAGTCTTTTTCTCCTAGAGTTAAATCCAAGAAACAAGGCCAGTACCACTCTGCCAAAGGAGCAATGTCTTCTCCTGCTAATAGATACTTTATATATATATATAAAAATATAACTTTTTATCCTTTTGATCCAATTTATTCAACTTATTAATTTAGTCTCAGGAGCCCAGATGTTAGGGGTTTGGGGTTGTGAGGTTTTTTTGTGTTGTTTTGGGTTTGTTTCTGTTTTTTAATCATAGTTTCAAAATGGCAGCAAACATTAGGCCTTGTCTAACAAACAGAAGGACTGATGAAATTACCTGTGCCTTCCTCCTTACTGATGCCTCTGTCAGCAACTGAGCAGAAGGCACTGCCAAACACTACCTCCCTTCCTGCTCTGCCCAGAGGCCCTGTGGAATTAGACAGAATCTTAGTTGTTGCTCTCTTCCCTTCTACTTCTTTTTTTCCTAATCAAACTTCCACTTAACTACTTCAGTTTCTGCTTTCTTGTGGAGGAAGAGGCTGGATTAGAGATCATTCTGCCCGGCAATTTCGCAATCCCCGTGACTGCAGTAAAGCTAAAGAAGAAAAATGTCTTCACTAAACCGTGACAGATAGCCCTTAATTAAACCGGGGCGACCTACCCACTAGGCTGCCTCCTCCAGGAAGCTGCCCCAGCAGCTCAGCTGTCACAGGCAGCAGTACCTGCCCGACTCTTCCGACACCACAAGGTGGCAGGACAAAACCACTCTCGGGGCTGCGGCGCCCGGGCGGGAGCGCAGGCGAACCGCCCCGGCCCCTGCCCAGCTGGGCAGCGCTGCAAAGCAGCTTGATTGTCGGTAGTTGAAGAGGCACCCAAGCCCTTAATCACCTACCTGCTCTTCAGTATAGAGTCTCCCCCTTCTTTCTCTTTCACTGTCAGGTTAGTGGGTGTTCATATTTTTCACGATTTATGAAAAAAAAATAATGTAAGATTTTCAGGAGGGATATGGGACAGACAAAAGAGCTACAGGACCACTACAACAAAGCCCAGTTTTTAATAGTCAGTTCATGTGTTCACTTTAAAGTAATTTACAAATATCAGTAGAATTAACAGAGATCAGATTAAAAGTTTCTAGAAAACTAATCAAGCTTCCTACATTTCAATTTCTTCCAACAGAGTCCGTCTCTACACCTACTGGGCTGAATCTATTTAAAACATCAATTAATACTCTACACCTGTGTGCTTTCCTCCAACAGAGCAGACACAGCTGTTTTCTCATGGTTTTAAAGTAACCATATGTTTTGTTACAATGTAGTAACCTTGGTGGTAAAAATTCTTCAATCACAAAATATTGCTGCAATCTTAGACAAGGATGGTGAAATAACCTTATGATGGGGAACAGATGGATTGTCTAAAACTGTCTATGATCAGCTCCCTATCTTCCCCCCTTGGGAAAGAATCAGTCCCCTTCAACTGACAGGATTCCTTCAGCTACAGCACTACTGAGAAGAGGATTTCCTGCTGCAGATTTTCACTGTGGAAGGTCATCATTGCAAGACTGCTGATTTCTTTTATCTGACTTATTGTCACCAAAGCACACTCGGTGGCCTGCTCCTCAAAATAGATTTGTTGTTATTATTATTGTTGTTGCTGCTATTATTACAGAATATGGAATCAAATTTAGGTGTTGTACAAACAAAGGACAGGCACTTTTCTTATGAACAGAGAATAATTTAGCATTCTTTAAGATGTTGCCAAGTGATTTCACAATTTAAGCCTCCACAATTATGCTTTAGGAAATATCTTTTTTTGGTGAACTAAGCCCTTTTCTGATGAGATACATCATTTGTTGTATTTAAGTAGGAAAAGATTCCATTACATACACAGAAGATCACCAAACAGGTCATTTTCCTGTATCAAAGAGGATGATTAAAAGTCAGAAACTTCAAGAAAACATTTAGTGCAGAAGGTTGTGCACATCAGACTTAGCTACCTAGCTGCTTCATTCAGACAGAGTAAGAGCAGCATACAGGATTCGAGGTACAGATTGATTAAGCAATCAGCTGCAAACCTGACTCATGTGCATTCAATAGCAGCACAAGGGTTTTTCAAGCATTCTGCAAATCGTTTAGCTGGGTGGCCATCTTACCATTATAGATCAGAAATGACAGCTGGACAGTTTGCAATTGACTGATTTAGAGGGTGACACCCCTTCCTGGAGTACAAGGAAGCTGTTCACAAAAGGGGAAGCACATGACTAATTATTTCCCCCATCTGCATTTTACTGATTGTAAAGGATAATTTGCCCAGTGTCATTTTGTTAGGGGCTAATTGTGACCTGAATGATGTCATCCCAGTGAGTAAATGGCCTAACAGTGGTACAGAGCTTGGGGAGAATTGCAGATTTGCTATGTGTGACCTTGTAAATTGCAGCCATAAAACTGAGTTGCTGAGTAATGATGGAGTCAGTAAATGTGTGTTCACACTTTTTGTTTAACATATCAGTTTCTAGTTCCTTTTTTGGTATCCGTCTTTAAATGTAGACCTTACCAAAATGGATATCTGTCCTGTATAGAGAGCATTCTCCTCCACTCAGAAGAAATATAGGGAAAAATATGTTGTTTAGTCTTGCTTTTAAAAGGAAATCAAGTCTCATTTTATCAATATGCTCCCATAGCCCAACCTGGCAGAGAAAGTTAAGTGAGCAAGTGCATACCTTTTGCTATCCACTAGGAGAAGTGATCAAAATGTGTTGAGATCATGATTCCTTAGAATCATAGAATCATAGAATCAAGAAGGTTGGAAGAGACCTCAAAGATCATCGAGTCCAACCTGTCACCCTAAACCTCATGACTATCTAAACCATGGCACCAAGTGCCACGTCCAATCCCCTCTTCAACACCTCCAGGGATGGTGACTCCACCTCCTCCCTGGGCAGCCCATTCCAATGGCCAACCACTCTCTCTGTGAAGAACTTTCTCCTCACCTCCAGCCTAAACCTCCCCTGGCGCAGCTTGAGACTGTGTCCTCTTGTTCTGGTGCTGGTTGCCTGGGAGAAGAGACCAAACCCCTCCTGGCTACAATCTCCCTTCAGGTAGTTGTAGACAGCAATGAGGTCTCCCCTGAGCCTTCTCTTCTCCAGGCTAAACAGTCCCAGCTCCCTCAGCCTCTCCTCATAGGGCTTATGCTCAAGGCCTCTCCCCAGCCTC